>SNQJ01S0002758.1:329804-358472 GCA_010110895.2 Picea sitchensis | reverse complement strand
AAAATGAAAAAAAAAAATTAGCATGGTCAGTGGGTCCTCGTATGACGCCCACGTGCCCCCTCCTCCCCAATGCTCATCCCATAACCCTAAAACCTTACACGTCTCCTAGCAAACCCTAAACTCCTCAACCCTTCACTCCCTCACTGCCGCCTCTCCGTTCTACTCTTTCCCTCTGCTCTTGGCGTTGGTGTTGGTGTATGGCGGTGACGTTGAAGAGCTGCCAAGTATGTCTCGCCTCTCTTCAAAGGGTCTCTCATAATAGTTAGAAGGGACTCTTTTGAACTGAAATGTCGTCACACCACTCGCTCTCATCAGCATTCTCAGACGTTGCTCCGTAAGCAAAGTGCCATTAGCGCGACTATCACTGGAAGACTGGTCATCAAACTATTGGTTTTCATTAGTTAAGCATGAGACGGAACTCATTGTAAAATGCACATTTGGGGATGTTCCAGCTCTATCAAATCCATCTCGTATAATGAAATTAAATCCTACTTCATTCCCCCGTTGCTCTGTTGTTCTGTCGGGGCGATTGGTGTGAACTGGCTGGAAACTGGCGACGTCCTCGTCATATGGTTCGGGGGGAGAGGGAAGAATGATTTCATGAGAATTGACATTTTCAACAGTCTCCCTTCCCGTGGATCTTGCGCTGGAAGAACGTGATGATGACTTGATGTATTAAATCCGTGGCTCACCTGTGTTGTGTTGTGGCATGTGTTGTTGATGCAGGTGCGCTGGCACTGGTTTTGAACATGTAGCGCTCTCGTGGGCTCTTCCTCCATGCAAATTCGTTTGGAGCTTGTGTGTTGGCTCGTGTGTTTCTCCTCCATGTGGCATGGTGCCTAGCGCTTTGGTGCTTGCTTGGTGTCATGATTTGTTGTGGTGTTAAATCAGGTTGTGTTGTGGCGGGTTCTTGACAGCTTGTGGACAGCTTGGGGCCGAGCAAGATTGAGACGCGAACCTAGAGGAGTTTAGCGGCGATGCTTGGTAGTTCTTGGAATTTGGCTCTCAGTGCTTGAAACCTTGTAGAATCCTTGCTCCTCGATGGCTTGGCGTTTGGCGTTGGGCTTTGGCTTGACTCGGTGCTTTAACAGTTGCTTTGAGTCGCTTTTAAGGTTCAACTATCTAGTAGGTTAGGAATTCTTTAAATAAATTAAAAAAAAAAACTATGTTGCACAACTTTCTTTTCCAAGCGGTAGGGATTCTGGTGGAATTGGACCTAAATAAGCCAAACCCAAATGGTGTACTGGTCGGTTGGTTGTATCTAGAATGCAGTTCCTTCTACCAAATGGTGGCGATTCATGCTTGCTTCTTTCAAAGGCAGGCGAGCCACTCCCAGCCAGGTTATAAGGGCTACAGACGACAAACCTTACTTTCCTAGGTACCGACATCCATCAAAGGTTCGATTCTACTCTAGCCAGAGAAAGATAGTTGGCTAATAAGCTTCAGTTGGCTAATTTGTCACAAACTTCAATGTTGCTCCAATCATGGTAGACATATTCGCGCCTAGTTCTTTCGTTGTTATAGTTTGGCTCCCTCTCGATGCTAGAGAGAAAAGAGGCCTCGCAACTACACAATGAATAGAGAACCGTTTACCACCCCACCCATGCTGATTGGATTCTTCCTTCAGTCATAGAGAGAGTATCTGGTATGGATTAATTATTTATGTTGCATGGCTTGGCAACTCAAAATTAACTTTACAGGAATTATTTAGCCCTTTTTTTTCTTTTTTTCTTTTTCTTTTGAGTTTGCTGCATTGAGTTTGAATTTTGATTTTTGCTACTTTGTTTCATGTGTGATTTGTTGTTCTTTCACCTCTGTTTGGAGTTTCTGGGCTGATTTCACATAGATGAATCCTTGAGGTGAAGTCTGCAGTTTTTTTTTGTCTTTTTTATATGTAGTTAAACTGACAAAGTATGGGAGTTTTGATATCAAGGTGTCTCCACTGACTTTTGGCAGCTCCTTATCTTGCTAAAATTCTAGGAATTTTTTTTTTTCTTTTTCTTATTATTCTTTGAAGAGTTGAGGGTTGGGACACCTTGTAAAATTCCTGCTGACACACCCCTCAAAGCATAGGCAAGGAGGTTCATCAATAGGAGATATAAAATAATATTTCTCAAAGTTCCTTTAGTTGTTTGATGATCATAGCTTTGTTATTTCTGCAGATTTTATCGATAAGCTTACCAAAAGTGGTAGACAATTAGAGGCCCTTAAATATTCTCACGCATTTGGCTAGGTGTTTAAGTGGGTAGGTGGGTAGGCCCTTAAGGCTCCAGATTGTGAACGAAGCTCTGATACCATGTGTAGTGTCCATATAAATTTAACATCCATTAATTCCATAAATTGTAACAGTAATATCTACTTGATTTCAGTAACTTAGTAATTTCTTATAAATTCAACACATACACATATAAATTTATCATAACGAATAATGATTCCATAATAGAAATAAAACAAATACTTAATTTAACATACCTTGGTCTGATGCTAACCCTCCGCTTGTTTTGTTGTTCGTTACTGAACTGTGTAAACACTGCCCAAAACTTGTTCCACCCTGCCAACTAGGACAGCTTCCTAGCTCCAGGATATCATATGGATATCCTGGCCCCCATGCCCAAAACCCCCATCAAACCGGTGCCCCCTGCTTCTGATTCACCGAAAGCCCCCAAAATCCTTTCTTCCCCAAAAAGAATGCTTCCTTCCCCCAAAAAGATTGTTTTTCACCCCCTGACTCTCCCCCGTCATATTCCCCTTTCACCGACTCCCCCCTTTAATTAACTTCCTTATCCATTTATTTATTATCTTATCCCCTTATAATTAATATCTTATCCCTTTATCCCCCCGGATGGGGTGTTAGTGCGGGATACGCGACAGTATTCGGAGGAGGGTGACGGGATCTACGACGTGGGGGCACGTGAACTGCTCGTGCCTCCCCCCCGAAGCTTAAATGCTCCGTAAACCGACTGCAAATGAGTGTTAATGCGCCATTTAACGCTGCGTTCGGCTTTCATATTTGGCAGTCGATGGTAATGGTTCATGTTTTTTGCCGCTGGTTGCTAGCAGAGCGAGCTCTGCACTGGCACCAGCTCTCTCTCGGCTCTGTCTGCTCTGTTCTCTTGCGCTCCCACAGAGGGCACCATCTCGCCCTTGACTACAGGCGTTCCAACACCATGCCGCGCATTCGGGGACGGCCAAGGCGAGGCTCTCCATGGAAGCCTCGGCGTCCCTCCAGGTCACGCTCTGTTTCATCTTCTTTGAGCTCCTCCCTTCGCAGCCAATCCTCCCGCAGTTCTTCTGGCCACTTTTCTTCTACCTCGCGTAGCATGGAGTATGCTCACTCCCCCTCGTGGGCGTTGGTTCCCTATGCTGCCTCTCCCCCCCCTCGGCCACCAAGCGACTCTCCTATGCCTCCACTGCACCCTGAGCCGAATCCTCACCAGACTTCTCGAGGCGTTGGACCTCTTCCCCGGGACGCTTCCACTCCAGCGCAGCTTTGGGACAGCATGGCGGTTTTGTATGACTTGGTGTTCGGCATTCGCCAGAGCGTGGACGACCTCAACTTCCGCCTCCAGGAAACGGACGACAAGATCGATCTCTTCCTCAGTACTCTCGCCTCCCTGCAAGACTCCCTGACCCCGCGACAGAAAGAGGACTCTCCAGTCCAGGACCCGAGAGCACCCCAGGAAGATTCAGCTATGGGCGCAACGAAGGGTACAGATATGGGCGCAACTTCTGGCAGTAAAGCGGCTAACACAGTGGCCGAAGGGGAAGGTGACAAGAATTGGGCCGACCAGATCACTTCCATAGAGGAGGAGCCATTGACAGACGACATCCAGGCCATGCGGCCCGACTATTCTCCGTATGTCTAGCTTTTAAGTTAAGTTTGCAGATGACTGTTTATATTGTCAATTCCCTGTTGGTTTTTGTCAAGATTGAAGGTACAAACAGTATGACCTCTATAGGCTTTAGAATAATTGAACACAATGATACTTATGAGCTCAGGGACTGGTTTCCCCTCTGTTGGGGCAGTCCCTTATCTCATTATGTTCATCATGTACTTTGTTTTTCTACCATGCTCATGAGAGATTTTTAATATAATATACTATACTTACTTACAAAAAAAAAAAAAATATCTTATCCCTTTATAATTAATATTTTATCCCTTTTTTTTAACAAATTAAACTTATTAACCCCTTTTAATTCTTTACTCAATTAGTTAATGAGTCAATTCATAATTAATTAATCCTTGACAGACATGAACAAGTAATAAATAATAATTAATTAGTTAATATTATTTAAGAAGTAATTATTATTTAGCTAATTTTTTAGGACAATTAAATTATTAAATTAATTATAATTAATAATCCTATACATCTATTTAAGCAGGATCGTTACATTGCATGTCCATCTCCCAAGTCTATTAAGTCTATTTAATATTGTTATTGATATTTACAATATATCAAAATCCTCACGAAGTTGATAATATAATTTTAAGCTCATCTTCAATGGTTTTTACATGTTCATCTTTCAATTCTATTTAATATTCTCAATAAGTTCATCTTGACAGGGTCATTTTAATATTTTTAATATATTTAAATATTGTATGATGTTGATGATATGATTTAGTGGTTTTTACTGGTTTATCTTTCAATTTTATTTAATATTTTCAGTATATCTAAATGTTTATGATGTGATTTACAAAAGATGAAATTGAACACTTATGCTATAAATTATCTATTACTTTATTTTTAATTTGTTCTTAGAATTAGTTTTTATTTGGAATTTGTTACAAATTTTATTGTAATTTTGAATTTCATTTTTCCAACACAATACAGTAAATGTGTAATCATTTTATTTTTGGATATACATTTTATTTTTATCCAAAAATGTTGAACACTTATGCTATAAATTATCTATTACTTTGTTTTTAATTTGTTCTTAGAATTAGTTTTTATTTGGAATTTGTTACAAATTTTATTGTAATTTTGAATTTCATTTTTCCAACATAATACAATATGTGTAATCATTTTATTTTTGGATATACATTTTATTTTTATCCAAAAATGTTGTGATGTATATTTTTAAAATATATATGTTTACAAATAAAATATTAATATACAAAGAAAAAATATAATAATAATAATTTTAAGTATATTAAATAATATTCATTTATAATTTTATATATACTAAAAGTAATAATATAAAAACTACATCATATTTATATTTAACTCCCCAACTTTTCTAAATCAACTCATAATTATAAGAATGAACTACATAATACCAACCATATATATTATGATTCTATATCATGTACATGAAAAAGATATAAAATGCTTTGAGAAAATCCCAAATCATATTAACATTTTATTTTTTATTTTTATTTAAAATTAAAATGCAATAATAATATTTTTATTTTTTTTAATTAAAATGCAATAATAAATTTTAAATAATGATAATAATAAATTTAAAATAAGTTAAATAATATTCATTCACAAATCTATGTACAAAAAACAATCAAACTAAATTATATTTCTAGTGTTTTGAAATTATATTTCTGTGGTCGGGAATAATACTCTTTTTTTTTTTTTAAGGAGGTATTTTATTTCTAAAATTATATATTTTTGGTTTTGAACAGGAATAATACTTTCCTTTTTTTTGAAGGTCTCTTTTTTTTAAAGGAGATATTTTATTTCTAAGATTATATATCTCGGGTTTTGAATGGGAATAATACTTTTTTTATTTTTAAAGGAGATATTTTATTTCTAAGATTATATATCTGGGGTTTTGAACGGGAATAATACTTCTCTTTGGTTTTACCTTTTTTTACCCAGAATAATCTATGTGGTGTCTTCTTTGTAGTTTTCGGAAATTATTTTTGGCTTTTTCAACGGGTTGAGAAATTGGACATATGCAATGAAGTGAGTCACTTTTTACTTTGATTCAATTTTAATTTTAAGTAAAAAGATTTAAATATATTTTATTTTTTATTTATTTTAAGTTTTATAAGTAAAAGTTGATTTGAGAGATAAAGTCAATCGATAATAATAATTGTTACATATTGTTTCCTCTTATTTTCAATATGAGCACTCCACGACCTATTCCAAAAACACAACCTAACAAGGGAAGGCCCCCCAAAATCACCCTAGAGATCCTTTACGATTATATGGAATTAGTAGAAAAAAGAAGAGAAGAGAGATGTCAAAATCCAAATAGAGTTAGAAACATTAGAAAAAATGAGTGAAGAAAGAGACGTAAAACTCTAAATAGAGATAGAGGCAATGATTGATAAAAAAAAATTAAAGATACCATTCAAACTCAAATAGAGGATAAATTCTTAGGGTACAATGATGAATTGCAAACAATGAAGGATAAAATTCAAGAAATGGAAAAGCATAGACAATCAACCCAAGAAGGAGGGGTTGAAGAAAACCACAACTTGAGAGATAGGATTAAAGAGCTAGAAGAAAAACTGACCAACAATTTGACCCTCAATAATATGAAAAGCAAATTGGATATCAAACCCATCAAAGAGGAAATCAATAAGGTAATCGAACTGGACCATGAGCGTAACAAAAGATCCTTGAACCTCATAATTTTTGGTATAAAAGAACAACAAGAGGAGGATACACTAGCAATAGTAAAAGAAGAATTAAAAAATAAACCACAAATTGATACAACTTACCTCATAGAAGCAAAAAGGCTAGGAAAAATAATTTATCACAAAGATAGGTTGATTCGTGTCAAAGTAAGTTGTAATGACCATAAATATAGCATACTTAGTAACTCTCTGAGCTTAAAAGGGTGAGGAATATTTATAAATGAAGACCTCATTCCCGAAGACCAAGCTGAATTAAGGAAGGAAGTTCAAAAGGTAAAAGAAGCCAGGAAAGAAGGAAAATGGGCAATAATTAGAAATCGAAAAGCTATTGTTAGGGATAGAGACCAGAAGGATAATATTAAATAGGAATTTGGGACACTTGGGATCCTTTTTTGGAATTGTCGTGGCTTTCCATGAGGCAAAGGTCCTATGATAAGTTGGATCCCGAGTGATATTGATATTATCTGTCTAGCTGAAACTTGGGAGCATGAGGAGTCTAAGGTCCCTAGCATGGAAGGATTTGTCTTGTGGTCGGCATGGAACAAAAAATCCCACCGTAGAGGGATAGGAGGCATAGCTTGTTATATTAGAAAGAGCATTTCTCCTCACATTCAACTTCATAAGATTGATCATGTTAATCAATACATTTGGATAGAAATTTTAGACACCAATGCTAAGCAGATGTATATGGAAATTTGTTATTTTGCACCTATTCGTTCTACTTTTTATAAGAAAAATAATCTAGATAAAAAAATTCCCTATAATAATTTAGAACAAGATATTTATAATTTGAAAAATGAAGGTAATATCCTCCTGCTATGAGACTTTAATGCTAGGACTGCAACTAAACAAACTACTCTTTTAAGTAATCAGTCCAACCATAATCCTTTATTGCTAGATTAAGACCTTTTTTTATCTAAAAGCTACAAAAGAAGCTCTGAGGACCTAATTGAGAACTTGTGTTGGTACTGAGTTGGTCAAGCTCTGTAGCTCTCAAGGCTTAATAATTTTCAATGGAGTAATGAAGTGTCCAAACTCCAACCAGATGACCTATGTTGATGGGCAAGGTAGTAGTGTTGTAGATTATGTGATATATGATATCCCCGTTTTCAATCAAATATCAACTTTTGACCTTTTAAATGACCATGAACCTGACTCTGATCATAAACCTTTAACCCTAACTCTAAAATTTTCCATGCATAGGAGCACCATTGAAGAGAATTCTGATAATCAAAGGAATTTGCACTTTGACAAAAGTAAAGTTCACATTTTCTTAAAGGATTTAAATAGTAAATTAATCCTCCTAACTTATAAGGACAACATTGAAGAAATCTATCATAATTTTACAACCACCCTTTCCACTTCTATTAACAAGTTCTCTTTCGAGGTGTCCTATAAAAAGAATAATAGAATGACCAACCCTTGGTATGATAAAGAATGTAAAATTTCTAGGAAATCCATTAGGGATGCTTCTAATCAGCCCTTAAAACTCGATAAGATCAATAGGTACAAAGCCCTAATTAAAAGGAAAAAAGATACTATATAAGTAAAAGGAAAGAGAAACTTTCACAACTACACAAGTTGGATCCTAAGAAGTTCTGGAGCCAAATTCTAAAACACAATACTAAAAAAAATAATAGGATTCCCTTAAGGGATTGGAATTCCTACCTTAAAAGTATTTATGAGTTCCCTAATGCCATGGACAACATTCCTATTGTCCCTACAAAGGAAGAATTTTTTTCTTTAGATGACAGATTTCGGGGTTAAGCGGCTCGCAAATGGGAAAGCTAAGGACATTGAAGGCTACCAAGCTAAAAAAATTTAAAATCGGAGGGCCAATCCTTATCCCTCACATACACAAGCTCTTCAATTTAGCAGTCAAGCAGCGCTTCCCTAAACCCTGGACGCAAAGCCTCATTGTTCCTATTTTTTAAAAGGGGGATAGAAACATTCCCGCTAATTATAGGACGATTATGATTAGCCCAATTTTAGCCACGGTTTGTGGAATTATTTTGGAAAAGAAGATTAGCCTTTGGCTAGAAAGTCACAATAAAAGAGTTGAAGGCTAGGGCGTGTTTAGGAGATATCATTCAACTATGGACCATCTTGTTACCTTTAGGATCATTTCAGAGGAGTTCTGCAATACTAAAACCAATCTTTTTTGTTGTTTTGTTGACTTTAGAAAAGCTTTTGACATGGTTCCTAGGAAAAAACTTTGGAATAGGTTGGAAGAGATAAAATTGTCTCTCGAGTTGAGGGATGCTGCAATAAGGATGTATGAGAACGCTATTGTTAAGTTTAAAAACATTGAGGGCTAGTCAAAAGAGATTAACTGCAATATCAGAGTCAAACAAGGTTGTCCCTTGTCCCCTACTAATTTCACAGTTTCACATTAATTACATGATATTAAGATAAAATATTTTTCTTATAGTCTTGTCTAATTCTACATTTTTGTTTTCTTAATTGGAATAGGGTAACATAAATTCATACTAAATCATAATTGTTTTTCGTTTAATTTGCATTTCTAAAGACATAAAAGGATTTATAATACTAATAAACTTATAAAGCATTTGAATTATACAAATTTAACAATATCTCTGGAGAAATATACCATAAAAATATAAAAAATAAAAATAAATCTTAACACATTTAGAGTAGACCATTACCTTTGCTAGTATACGACATTAGATGATAATGCTACATATGCAACTATTAGATGGTAATGCTACATTGATATAATACAAAAATAAAAATAAAAATCTTAACACATTTAGAGTAGACCATTGCCTTTTCTAGTATACAACATTAGATGATAATGCTACATTTGCAACTATTAGATGATAATGCTACATTGATATAACATTTGCATTTTATGGTGAAAAATGATTAAATTGTTCTATTACTGATTCATCCCCCTCTCAGTAATCCAACAATATTTTAGTCTCTTCAACCTCTTTCAAAGAAACCCTCAATCTCTATTTTATTAATTATTCAAATTCATTTGAATGTTTTTGAAGAGCATTGTCTAAACATTTTATGTTTTACCATTTTTCACTAGAATCACTTGATATAAATCTCCTAAAAATCATAATTTTATATTGTTTAAATTAAAAAAATTTAATACATAAATAAATTCAACATGCTAAAATTATATAAAATTAACAACTCAAATATACAGTAAAAAAAATTTTAAAAAATTAAATAAATAATATCCAAAAACAAAAATGTTTAAACTACAACATTTTTCACATTTTCCATGCATGCATATAGCTAACAACGGCATCTCCAAATAACGAAAAGTCAAGCGATTCAATTTTGTTTTAATAATGAATCATAATGGATTGGTTTTTTTTTCCACACGAAAAATTCTCTATATATTCAAAAGGATATATAAATATACAACGGCGAACTCCGCCAAAGGAAGTCTCAAACAAAACACAGCTGGTGGAAAATAGCATGGCAAATCCGGAAAATAAACCAATGCCACAAAAACAGCAATAGAATCAAAGCCACAGGTCCACATATGAGTCTGCCAGCAAGTTACAAATAAAACACAGCTGGTGGAAATAGCACGGCAAATCCAGCAAATAAACCAATGCCACAAAAACAGCAATAGAATCAAAGCCACAGGGCCACATGTGAGACAGCCAACAGGTCAAAAGAGATGTTGCATGAGGCAGCCCAAGATCAAAGTCTGATATTTATGGTGGGCCCTGCATTACCATCCACCCACTTTGTGAAGCAAAGGTGTCCCGGAGGCATATTCAGTGCAACTTTGGAGAGGGAGTCGGCCTCACTATTGTCTTCCCTGTAGATGTGTATGACAGAGAGATTTCTGAAACAGTGAGATATCTCTATGATTCTATCTTTCCAGCTCTCGAGGGCCGCCACCTTGAAGTCCACTTGTCCGTTGAGCCAGTCTACGATAACCTTGGAATCGTCCAGGAGAAGAAGATCGTCGATATGCAGTCGTCTTGCCAGGTTGAGGGAAGCCCAAGCCCCTAGCATTTCAGCCATCATATTTGAACCTACACCACAGTTTAAGGTCCAGCGATAGCAAGTATGTGTGTCTAGTATTAATTTCCCCCTGACACCACAGAGAGATCCATTCTTTTGAGATGCTCCATCAAACCAGGCGACCTCCCTGTCTGTTGGGTAATTAAAATGGTGTCGATGCTTGGGTAAAATGGGTGGCTGAGACTGTTGTTTGTTTACCTTTAATAAAATAGTGTTCGCTACATAGCTTGCAGATGATGTCTTCCCATCGAAGAGTGCAGCATTTCTGCAATTCCAGATCTGCCAAAGGAAGTGAATTGGCAACAGAGCAAGAGAAGAGTGTGTTTTGTTCCAACGCTGGAGGCAATCAAGGACGTTGGTGCCCGTCCAAGTCGAAGAATAAAGAAGTGATGGGTCGAGTAGCTTCCACACAGCTCGGACGAATGGGAAAAAAAATGAATAGATGTGCAATTGTTTCGCTCTGTTTTAGACAAAGGGGGCAGCGACTTGGTCCCTCCCAGCCACGTGCCTGAAGATTCGGCCAAACCAGTACACGATTCTCAATAAGAAGCCAGGTAAAGAGCTTTAACTTGAGAGGGCAGACGGCCTTCCATAACTGCTGGAAACGATTTGTTTTATCTTGATGCCAGTAGAAGGATGAAAGCGCCTGATATGCATTTTTGGCTGTGAGAGCTCCCGACTGGTCTCCTCCAGTCCACAAGAGAAGGTCTGGTCTGTCTTGTAAACGAATTCCTGCTGCCATCAGCATCTGTGTGTAGCACCTCCATTCAAGGAAAAAATCAGCCTCCAATTGTAGCTCTTCCCCACTGAGCCAATGGTCGTCGAGTAGACCTCCATGAGAAGGGGAAATAAATTGGTTAAGAAAATAAAGATTTCTGCTATGTAAGTGTGCTAAAAGGGGAGCTGAGAGGAGGGCACGGATGCCCAGGCCAAGTATGTAATCCCTGCCAACTTCAATCTACTATCCATTTCCCAGATTCCAGGAGATCCACTGTAGAATAATCGGCAGAGTCTTAGAGAGTTGTTTCCAAATTAAAGAGCCACGGTTGGGACAGTCCGTTGCCGATCTGATCCATAAATGCACTGGGAGAGAAGGGAAATACTTGGCTTTTATAACTGAGTTCCAGAGACCAGGTTTCATAAGGATCCTCCAAAAGGTATTGGTCAAGAGTGCCCTATGGAAGAATGGTAGATGCCTAAGACCCCAGCCCCCCATTGTCTTTGGTTTTGAAATTGAAGCCCAATTGCATAGATGAAAGCCTTTGTTGGATTTACTGCCAGACCAGAGGAAAGTGAAAATCAATTGTCGAAGAGACTTCAGGATCGAAGTTGGGATGTGTGCAAGCACCATCCAGTACACCGGGAGGCTTTCCAATACGAATTTTATAAGAACAAATCTGCCACCTAAAGATAGAAATCTGTTGCACCAGTGCTGAATCTTGTTGTTGAATTTATCAAGAAGCCAAAGCCAATCTTTACAAGAGTATCTGGAAGATTTTAAAAGGAAACCAAGGTAAGAAAACCCCTTGTCAAGATCAAGGGCTTTGATACCAACCAGAGCTGTAATAACCGAAAGAGAGGACGCCTGTAAATTTGAAAAAAGGAAGATAGATTTTTGTAAATTGATCTCCAATCCGGTGACTGTGCAGAAAGAAATAAGGATGGAGTGGATCAGTTCCCATTCATCAGGATCTGTCGACGTCAATATTAGCACGTCATCGACAAAAAGTAAATGAAGAATATGTAGGTGCCCCGAGATTTTTATGCCAGTTAGGTGTCCCTCCGATTGTTTGAGTTTCAGCAAGATACTAAGCCCTTCCAGGACTAAAATGAAGAGTATGGGTGAAAGAGGACAACCTTGTCGGAGTCTTCTCTCACAGCGGAAAGATCTGGTTTCTTCCCCGTTAATAAGAATAGCCAAAGTGGCTGAAGAGATGCAGCCCAGAATCCAGTTGGTGACGGTAAGGCTGAAACCACACTGTAAAATAACCAGGTGAAGGAAGTTCTAGTTTATACAATCGAAGGCCTTTTTAAGATCCAGCTTGAGCAGAGCAGCCTGTTGTTTTCTCGACTTTAAACTATGGATACATTCATGAGCAACCCCCACAACATCGAGGATTTGCCTTCCTTTTAGGAATCCTAGTTGTTCATCGGACAAGGCCAAAGACAAAAAAGGACGAATTCTCCTCGCTATGACCTTGGAAATAAGTTTGTAACACAGGTTACAAAGGGAAAAAGGGCGAACATCTTGAAAGTGTTTGGTCTGATTTGACTTTGGAATCAGAAACACGAAGGTTTTGTTGATCTGTGGGTTCACTACACCTCTAACTCTGGAATCCTCAACCACGTCCAAAAGATCCTGTGCCAAAAGATCAAAAAAATGCAGAAAAAATTCAACAGACCAGCCGTCTGGTCCGGGGATTTTTTCTTTATCAAATCCCTGGAGCACCTCCAACAGCTCCTCCTTTGTGCAAGGTGCCTCCAAGGCTGCGACTTCCTCGGCAAAAATCATATTGGGAAACTGGCTTGCTAGATCAAATTGTGCAGCAAGATCTGGAGCCTGGGAAACCTTGAAAAAAGATTTAAAATGGTTGAAGGCCGCTGACTTTATACCTTCCTGTGTACTATGTAAGCGCCCATCCTCATCCTCGATGTCCCAAAGATGTTTTTTGGTGCGCCTGGCACTTGCAAAACGGTGGAAAAAGCGAGTGTTTTTGTCACCAGATTCAAGCCAAGTCATGGGACTTTTCAACCGCCATCTTTCTTCATCAGCACGCAGGTGGGCATTACGTTGTTCCTCAAGGCCTCGGATTTTTAAATCAGTATCAAGAGTGTTAAAAGCCTGTAGATTGTGGCGAAGAAGAAGGTCCAGTTCCTGCTCAATCCTGTGTAAGTCGGCTTGTTCAGCCAGTTTTTTCTCTTTTAGCCNATTACGTTGTTCCTCAAGGCCTCGGATTTTTAAATCAGTATCAAGAGTGTTAAAAGCCTGTAGATTGTGGCGAAGAAGAAGGTCCAGTTCCTGCTCAATCCTGTGTAAGTCGGCTTGTTCAGCCAGTTTTTTCTCTTTTAGCCAAAGAATGGAACGAGATTTTAACCTGGATAGTTTGACCGAGAGGTTGCCTTGAGGGTCATCTTGCGGCAAAGAGGAGGAATCGGTCCAAACCGATTTGACCAGACTGTTGAAAGAGGCTTCTCTCAGCCATTGAGGGTTGAATTTGAAGGGCAGTCCCACACCAAATCGTCCTGTACCCAGCTGTAAACAAATGGAGGCATGGTCAGAGATAAAAGGGAGATTTACCCAGGTTCGATAGCAGCAAGAAGGTGTAAGCAGGTCCTCAGCAATAAGAAAACGATCTAATCGTTTGGCAATACTTGCTATGCCGTGTCTCCCATTTCTCCAGGTGGGAATTAGCTCCGCTGGTTTCAAATCTACTAAGGCATTTTTGTAAAATAAGCGATTAAAAAAGATGTGGAGAGGGTCGATCTGTGCCCTATCTCCCCAAATTTCCTCTGAGCTAGTGGTGAGATTGAGATCACCAGCCAGGATGAGGTTTTTTGCAGCCAAAATCCCCAGGTCGTCCAAGCGTTTCCAGAATAATTTGCGGTCAGCACAAGGACCGTATACATTCAGCAGGTTGATGTTTGCCTTTAGATCAAAACAGTGACCGGAGAGAAGAATTCCACCTGGACTGAGCATTGGAAGGAAATCAAAGAAAGAGGGATCCCACGAGGCCAGGAGGCCCCCCAAGTTCCCAACCGAGCTAGCTGCGCAAGTCAACCAAGAGGGTCTCAGAAGGTGTATGAAATCCCTTGCAGTTGAGGCATCCACGAGAGTTTCTTGTAGAAAAATGACTGTCGGCTTATAGAGATCCAGTAGTCTACGCAAGGAGGCACGTTTCAGGGGCCCTCCAACCCCTCTAATGTTGACAGAAAGGAGGATCATGACTTACCTCGAGCGAGGGATTTTAAATCTATAAGGGCCCCAGTAGTTGAAGAAGATGTAGATGTATCCAATGCCACCTGACCAGCTTGTGTTTTTTTCCGTGCACTGCGGGTTTTAAGCGGCGAGAGCTCCAGTCCAATACCTCTCGACCAAGCAGGATCCGGTCCAGGTAAAGGTTTTGTGGTAGAAGAGGAAGGTCGGTCAGATGACGACAATGTGGGATGGCAGAGAGCTTTCCCAAGGTAGGTATTGATAGGAAGTGACTCATAGGGGAGAGGAAAGGTCAGGGTAGGGATCGGAAACATGGAGTCAAGTTGCAGGACAGATTGGGTCGGTTCGGAATATCCAGGGAGAGAGCATGGATCAGGCAGCTCCTCAGTAATAGAAGGTTCAGGAACAGAGCACGGTTCAGGAAATGATTGTTTTCTGAAAGAATTAGCTGGAATTGATCCAGTTGGAGTAAGTGTCGGAGGGGGTAAGTGGTCAACAGGGACATGTATAGTGGGTGATAGCAAAGAAGTGGGAAAAAGAGATGGGGGGTCGAGCTTGTCTGAAGGGGAGTCCGGGGCAGCAGCAAACGAGGAAAAGTCTACCTGTTCAGATATGTAAAGTCTTTCCCAAGAGGTAAAAGTGTTATAGAGAGAAGGGAAAAAGTGATGGATTTTACCTAAGACAGTATCATCAGTTGGAAGTGTATCCCTCTCGAAAAAAGTAGTTTCCTCCATATGTTGGTTGGGTGAAGAGATATATCCATCAAAAGATGGATCCTCAGCCGGATCCAGATCAAGTGCTGGAGGTGGGTACTTGTGGCAGTCTTTCCTCAGGTGGCCAGTGCGACGACAGAAGGAACAACGAAATGGTATGCCTAAATAGTCAATTCGTTGAGAAAATCGTTGGTTGCACCAATCAATCTCCAGGATTTCAGGTAATCCTGCTTGAATGTCCATTTCCAGATATATCCTTGCCATTTTTCTGTCCGGAGCCGAGAGGGAGGATGGATCCAGTCTTAGAAAACGCCATATGGAGGAGCCAATCAGTTCAAGCGCTTGCTGGTTCCAGAGCTGTAAAGGGAGGCCTGGAAGAAGAACCCATAAGTGACGAAGGCTGAAAAACTCAGAGGCTGGATTGAAACCTAGTCTCCATCTCTTTAGCATAAGGCTGCCTTCGTCATAGGCCCAGAATCTTTCCAGGATGAGCACTGTGTCTTCTGGTTTTTGGAAAATAAAGCCCATCCAGCCTTGTTGGAGTAAGAGGATATTTGGTGAGTATCCTAGTAGTGGATTCCAGTGTTCAGCGATCCAAGAGTCCAAACTCTGTTTGCATTTTTCCTTATAAGCTAGTCTCCCTACTAGAGCACAGAGAGCCAGCTTGCAAGCATCGGGAAGTCCTACATCCATACCAAGTGTAAGTTTGGGATGTCTGATCTTGGGCTTCCAAACTTTCTGTCTGCGTTTATGTAAGCTCGACTTCAGAGGAGTTTGTCCTGTGAGAGACCGATAACCAAACTGGTTGTAATCCTGTAAAGCAGATAAATCATCCGAATGTTTTCTTTTGTCCTGTGAGCGGGCTCCACCGAATGTGACCTGTTTAGATGATCCAGAAAGGTTTTGTGTAATAGGCCTGGTAAACGGTTTTGTATGAGCAAGTGTGTTTGCGGTACCGGGAGTCGGGATAGATGGATGAACAGGCCGGTTAGAGGTTTGAAAGTGTGTTGTGCACAGGTCATCAATCTTAGCTAGGATAGTTGGGTGGTCCCATGGATCCCCCGAGCCTCCTGCCGCGGGGTCCATGTCTTAGACTCGCCACAGAAGCTTGCAGAGCAACATGACAGTTAATCAGTGGGGTGTTGTGAAAGGGGTTTCATGTAAGTCAGAGAGGAGAAGGAGAGGCGCAAGGGTCACCAAGACTTGGTAACCGGACAGGTACTGACAACTGTGGAAAGCAAGTGTGTGGGGAAGAGAGGGGGGCGATCTCAAGATCTGGGAGATCGGATAAAGCAAAAGACAAAATAAAAGGTCAGATAGGCAAAAACATACAACAGGAAGGGTACCAGATCCCGAACAAAACCAGCTGGGTTCGGTGTTTGCAGCGCTAAAACCGGAAGATCACGGACTATCTGTCTCCGAGCCTCCAGGGAGATGGAATCAGGAACAAAACCACTGTATACTGTAGTCCCGGTCAAAGGTAAGAAAAGGAGACCTGCCAAAGATCGGGTGTTGGGTCGGGTCCGGTGTCGAAAGTAGCCTGTGGGGTGCCCTGAGTTCAGAGTTTCCAGCACTAAGACCGGAAGATAACGGACTTTTCGTTACCGAGCCCCACGAAGACGGAATCAGGAGCAAAAATCACTGTAAACTGTAGTCCCAGTCAAAGGTAAGTGAAGGAAACTCGCCAAAGATCGGATGTTGGGTTCGGGTCCGATGTCGTTAGTAGCCTGTAGGGTGCCGAGCATCGAAGCGCCAAAAACCAGGTTCAAAAATCGCCATTGCCGCGCTCCCTCCTTCATGAAAACTTTAGTACTTTAGTACTTTGACTTTGTAACTTTTTCTCATGTACTAGAAGTTCATTGCTACTTCATTTTACATGTCCATCTCCCAAGTCTATTTAATGTTGTTATTAATATTTACAATATATCGAAATCCCCACGAAGTTGATAATATGATTTTAAGCTCATCTTCAATGGTTTTTACATGTTCATCTTTGAATTCTATTTAATATTCTCAATAAGTTCATCTTGACATGGTCATTTTTCAATTCTATTTAATATTTCTAATATATTTAAATATTGTATGATAATATATTTAAATATTGTATGATGTTGATGATATGATTTAGTGGTTTTTACTGGTTTATCTTTCAATTTTATTTAATATTTTCAATATATCTAAATGTTTATGATGTGATTTAGAAAAGATGAAATTGAACACTTGTGCTATAAATTATCTATTACTTTATTATACTTTATTTTATTGTAATTTTGAATTTCATTTTTCCAACACAATACAGTGAATGCGTAATCATTTTATTTTTGGGTATACATTTTATTTTTATCCAAAAATGTGGTGTTGTCTATTTTTAAAATATATATGTTTACAAATAAAATATTAATGTACAAAACAAAAATATTATAATAATAATTTTAAATATATTAAATAATGTTCATTTATAATTTTATATATACTTAAAAATAATAATATAAAAACTAAATCATATCAATTATTTAAAAAATATATATGAAAAACTTATATTTAACACCACAACTTTTCTAATTCAACCCATAATTATAAGAATGAACTACATAATACCAACCGTATACATTCATATATATTTTGATTCTATATCATGTACATGAAAAAATATAAAATGTTTTGAGAAAATTCCAAATCATATTAATATTTTATTTTTTTATTTTTATTTAAAATTAAAATGCAATAATAAATTTTATTTTATTTTTATTTAAAATAAAAATGCAATAATAAATTTAAAATAAGTTAAATAATATTCATTCACAAATCTATGTAAAAAAACAATTCAACTAAATCATATCTCTATCGTTTTGAAATTATATTTTTGTTGGGAATAATACTCTTTTTTTCTTTAAGGAGATATTTGAATGGCAATAATACTTCTCTTTGGTTTTACCTTTTTTTACCCAGAATAATCTATGTGGTGACTTCTTTGGAGTTTTCGGAAATTATTTTTGGTTTTTTCAACGGGTTGAGAAATTGGACATCTGCAATGAGGTGAGTCACATTTTACTTTGATTCAATTTTAATTTTAAGTAAAAAGATTTAAATATATTTTATTTATTATTTATTTTAAGTTTCATAAGTAAAAGTTGATTTGAGAGATAAATTCAATCCATAATAATAATTGTTACATATTTTTTTCTTTTCTTTTCAATATGAGCACTCCACCACCTATTCCAAAAACTCATCCTAACAAGGGAAGGCCCCCCAAAATCACCCTAGAGATCCTTTACGATTATATGGAATCAATAGAAAAAAGAAGAGAAGAGAGAGATGTCAAAATCCAAATAGAGTTAGAAACATTAGAAAAAGGGATTGAAGAAAGAGACGTAAAACTCCAAATAGAGCTAGAGGCAATGATTGATAAAAAAAAATTAAAGATACCATTCAAACAACTCAAATAAAGGATAGACTCTTAGGGTTCAAGGGTGAATTGCAAACAATGAAGGATAGAATTCAAGAAATGGAAAAACATAAACAATCAACCCAAGAAGAAGGGGTTGAAGAAAACCACAACTTGAGAGATAGGATTAAAGAGCTAGAAGAAAAATTGACCAACAATTTGACCCTCGGTAATATGAAAAACAAATTCGATATCAAACTCATCAAAGAGGAAATGAATAAACTAATCGAACTGGACCATGAGCATAACAAAAAAGCCTTGAACCTCATATTTTTTGGTATAAAAGAACAACAAGAGGAGGATATGCTAGCAATAGTAAAAGAATAATTAAAAAATAAATTACAAATTTATACAACTTACCTCATAGAAGAAAAGCAGCAAGGAAAAATAATTGATCACAAAGATAGGTTGATCCGTGTCAAAGTAAGTTGTAATGACCATAAATATAGCATACTTAGTAAATCTCCGAGCTTAAAAGGGTCAGGAATATTTATAAATGAAGACCTCATTCCCGAAGACCAAGCTGAATTAAGGAAGGAAGTTCAAAAGGTAAAAGAAGCCAGGAAAGAAGGAAAATGGGCAATAATTAGAAATCGAAAAGCTATTGTTAGGGATAGAGACCAAAATGATAATAATAAATAGGAATTTGTGACACTTGGGGTCCTTTTTTGGAATTGTCGTGGCTTTCCATGGCGCAAAGGTCCTATGATAAGTTGGATCTCGAGTGATATTGATATTGTATGTCTAGCTGAAACTTGGGAGCATGAGGAGTCTAAGGCCCCTAGCATGGAAGGATTTGTCTTGTGGTCGGCATGGAACAAAAAATCCCACCATAGAGTGATAGGAGGCATAGCTTGTTATATTAGAAAGAGCATTTCTTCTCACATTCAACTTCATAAGATCGACCCTCTTAATCAATACATTTGGATAGAAATTTCAAACACCAATGCTAAGAAGATGAATATAACAATTTGTTATTTTGTACCTATTAATTCTATTTTTTATAAGAAAAATAATCTAGATAAAAAATTTCCCTATAATAATTTAGAACAAGATATTTATAATTTGAAACATGAAGGTAATATCCTCCTACTAGGAGACTTTAATGCTAGGACTGCAACTAAACAAGCTACTCTTTTAAGTAATGAGTCCAACCTTTATGGCTAGATGAGGACCTTGTTTTATCTAAAAGATACAAAAGAAGTTTTGAAGACCTAATTGAGAACTTGTTTGGTACTGAGTTGGTCAAGCCCTGCAGCTCTCAAGACCTAATAATTTGCAATGGAGTAATGTAGTGGCCAAACTCCAACCAAATGACCTGTATTCATGGGATGGGTAGTAGTGTTGTAGATTATGTGATATCTGATATCCCCGTTTCCAACCAAATAGCAACTTTTGAACTTTTAAATGACCATGAGCCTGACTCTGATCATAAACCCTTAACCCTAACTCTAAAATTTTCCATGCATAGGAACACCATTGAAGAGAATTCTAATAATCAAAGGAATTTGCTCTTTGACAAAAGTAAAGTTGACATTTTCTTAAAAGATTTAAATAGTAAATTAAACCTCCTAACTTATAAGGACAACATTGAAGAACTCTATCATAATTTTACAACTACCCTTTCGACTTCTATTAACAAGTTCTCTTTCAAGGTGTCCTATAAAAAGAATNTTCTTAAATGATTTAGATAGTAAATGAAACCTCCTAACTTATAAGGACAACATTGAAGAACTCTATCATAATTTTACAACTACCCTTTCGACTTCTATTAACAAGTTCTCTTTCAAGGTGTCCTATAAAAAGAATAATAGAACGACCAACCCTTGGTATGATAAAGAATGTAAAATTGATAGGAAATCCATTAGGGATGCTTCTAATGAGCCCTTAAAACTCGATAAGATCAATACGTACAAAGCCCTAATTAAAAGGAAAAAAGATACTATATCAGTAAAAGGCAAGAGAAGCTTTCACAACTATACAAGTTGGTTCCTAAGAAGTTTTGGAGCCAATTTCTAAAATGCAATACTAAACAAAATAATAGGATTCCCTTAAGGGATTGAAATTCCTATCTTAAAAGTATTTATGAGTTCCCTAATGCCATGGACACCATTCCTATTGTCCCTACAAAGGAAGAAGTTTTTTCTTTACATGACATAGAGTTCAAGGTTAAGCGGCTGCAAATGGGAAAGCTAAGGACATTGAAGGCTACCAAGCTAAAATTTTTAAAATCGGAGGGCCAATCCTTATCCCTCACATACACAAGCTCTTCAATTTAGCAGTCCTTGAACCGTGGACGCAAAGCCTCATTGTTCCTATTTTTAAAAGGGGGATATAAACATTACCTCTAATTATAGGACCATTATGATTAGCCCGATTTTAGCCATGCTTTATGGAATTATTTTGGAAAAGAAGATTAGCCTTTGGCTAGAAAGTCACAGTAAAAGAGCTAAAGGCTAGGCCGGGTTTAGGAGATATCATTCAACTGTGGACCATCTTGTTACCTTTAGGATCATTGCAGAGGAGTTCTGCAATACTAAAATCAATCTTTTTTGTTGTTGGGTTGACTTTAGAATGGCTTTTGACATGGTTCCTAGGAAAAAACTTTGGAATAGGTTGTAAGAGATAAAATTGCCTCTGGAGTTGAGGGTTGCTGCAATAAAGATGCATAAGAATGTTATTGCTAAGTTTAAAAACACTGAAGGCTGGTCAAAAAAGATTAACTGCAATATCAGAGTCAACAAGGTTGTCGCTTGTCCCCTACTAATTTCACAGTTTCACATTAATTACATGATATTAAGATAAAATATTTTTCTTATAGTCTTGTCTAATTCTACATTTTTGTTTTCTTAATTAGAATAGGGTAACATAAATTCATACAAAATCATAACTCTTTTTCTTTTAATTTGCATTTCCAAAGACATTTAGAGTAGACCATTGCCTTTTCTTTATACGAAATTCAAATGTACCCATATTTTATTTTATAAGATAATATATTAATATTTTTGTAGATAGTTATTTTAATTTATATATTAATATTTTAAATTAATTAATATATTAATTATGTATTAATTTATTAATAATTATGGAGGTTTATACTTATTTGAAATGGGGACATTTAATAGGTTTTTAGTGTTTAATAGATTTTCTATGGACATGATTTAATATGGATAGAATATTGATAGTCACAATAAATGAATGACGATGATTTCAATCATTAGCTTCATTTAACATATGTTTATGTGTTTACTTTTTTACATTTACTTAATCATATTTAAAAATCACTATGTCCCTTCACTGATTGCGACGTATGATTAATTAGCAAAAATTAAAATATTAATATGGAATGATATGAAAAAAATAAAAGGAAATTATTCACTAACAGAGGGAGCGCCATGGATAGGACTACCGGATGCCACGTATTGACGTTTCCTTTATGATGGCACGCTCGGACGTTTTATTTTATGGTCTCCTTTGTGCGGCGTTCCACTTTTAATGAGAAATGCACTATTGATATTTTTGTTTATATATCACTAGCCAACCATAATTATTTGTATAATGGTTGGTTAGTGAGTTTATGTTAATGACTAGGTAAGTTTTAATATGTTATAGTGAGTTATTTTAAATTTTAGCTGTTGTGAATATTTTAAGTTATTTTTTGACATTTTAAATTAGTTGAGAGTTATTTAAATTAAAAACAATTAATAAAATAATTATTTACAAAATACTATCTAAAAGGTTACTAAATAAATAAACAAATGTATTATCAAACTTACAAATGGAATACATCTGAAACCTTAACATTAATTTGAAATCCTAACCTAATTTTAATCTAAAATTCTAATTCTAATCTTAATATAAAACCTTAACCTTAATGTGAAACTTACATATTTATTATAAAATTGATTGATATAACTTCTGGAAGTATATCAACCACTTTTATAACCACTTTTATAATGTAATTGTGTTAATTTATTATTTTTGCATCATCTATATATGTTTATTTTCTAGTAATAATTACATTTAATTAGAGAGTAAAAAATGGTTGATTTTACTTAAATGTGATTCTTCCTAATTTTTCAGAAAAATAGATAAGATCAAACTCACAGGTCGACATATTCTGATTGAATAAGCATTTAAGACATCAATACCTTCATAGGAAAAAATTGTTCTACGAATTTGACTGAATGTGTAACAATAAGACCCGCAAATAGACCGGACACTTAAAAGGCGATGGAAAGCCTCTACTATCTACTTTCCTACGATTTGATCCCCTGACCTGTAAAAGCTGGAAACGGCAGCCGAGTCGTGCTCTGTTCTCAGATTTTTCCCTTTAAACGACGGAATCCTTACTGGCCTTTTAATATTTAGTAATGTTGTTATAATAATAATTATCGATGGTTAACGTTTAATGATTATTGATTTGTTAATATTAACAACTCACATAATGTGGTTGTGCTATTTTATGATTAATTAATTTTAAAATATAATTTAATTTATTTTTAATTTACTTATAAATTTTTTATTAAATATATAAGCAACTATATTATTATATAAATTAGTGATTTATTATAGATTTTTTTATTAAATATATAAACAACTATGTTATTAAAATAGTTAATATAATATGATTAGGTCATTGAAACATTCATAAACGCAAGGAAGTTATGAACAATGAATGTTATTCAGTGATTTGAAAAGAAAACTAAGAATGTATTAACATGTTTTATTTCTAACCATCAAATTAGATTTTAGATTAAAAAATCATTAATTGTGCACATTGTCAATAGATGTATGCCTATTGACATAAACAATCAACCACTTTAATAATAAAAAAGAATTACATTATATTATTAAAATGGTTAATAACAGATTTGATTTGCAAACAAACCCTAACACTGTAAACATAAATAGGGTTTACATTATTAATAAGATTGTTCCTTTAACCGTACAAAGAATATATCCATGAAAAAGAAATACATTATTACTCATAATGTTACAGTGATAATACTTTGTTATGAACATGGTTTGGTTTGGTTTAATAGAAGAAACATACATCTGGTTCCCTACTCATTTAAAAAAATATGAATACATTAATATATACATTTAAATGAAAACCTGAAATCTAAATGTTGATCGGTTATACATCAAATTGATGAAGGCTTTTAATGAGTTAATTGAAACACGGGAATGGCTTCAGCGCACCGCACGCTTCACATTCATGAAACGTTGTCCAAAATGACACATGGTATCTATAGCGATAACCCTTGAAACGCCATCGCCATTTTAGTTGAAACGTCACCGTGCTAGGCGACGCCTAGCTTAACAACTGTATCCAATTACCACTGTCGTAGTTACCTTACAAATGCTTAATCTCAAAGAACGTGGCAATGCAGAGTTTTATACATATTAATTTTTCTTAATCAGTTAACATGTCAATCAATGGTTAGCGAAGTAATTTCTTAATTATATTAAGTAAATGTGAAAAGGTAAACAAGGTAACGGAAGCATTCAGAAATGTAAGGAAGTTATAAGCATTAAATTTCATCCATTGATTAGAGAGTACGACTAAGAATATGCCAACATCTTCAATTGTTAGCAATTGCTAGCCATAAGATTAGAATTTTAGATTAAAAGGTGATTAATTGTGCCCATTATCAATAGGTGTACGCCTTTTAGTGTAATAAATTATTGAAAATAATGTTGATATTTACACCGAAAGGCATATACCTATTGACAATGGGCATATTTAATAGGTGTTTAGTGCTTAATAAATTTTCTATGGACAGGATTAAATATGGATGGAATATTCTTAGTAGTCACACAAAATAAATCGTTGTTATTTTAATCATTAACTTTCTAGTTATTATAAAGACATCCGTTTATGTGTTTACTATTTTACATATACCTAATCATATTTAAAAATTACTTTGATAGCTAACTGATTGCCACCTAAATAATTAACATAAATTAAAATATTAACACCAAATAAATGAAGCTCAACCGTTTATTTGTTAATCAATAATAAAATTTAATATATTCTTTTAAAGATTCTTTTCATTTTATCAAACATTTCGACTTGATCAACCACAATTATGTGACTATGCTAGTATTTAGATAATGTGAATAAACATACATCAACCGCCTTTTTACAAGTGATAAAGAATTACCGCTTACCACGTGGAGTTCCATGTTTGTCTGCACGGAGTCTCAGTTGACTGTGCCCCCGTATTTCTACAAAATGAGAAGCAAAGAAGATATTGATTATTGATATGACGTTACAAGAAGTTTCCATTTGAAGCCGATAGGAGCATTATTCGGGGATAGATAAATAGTTCGATTTTGGAAAATGTAATTTTTCTGGTCGTTTTAGAATGGATTAAAAACTTGACGATGACAGTGTATTTGGAGAAATTAAATTCTATTTTATTAAACGTATTTTTCAATTTGATTTAAAAATTTAAGATGTCGTGTTGGGTGCTTGTGGACCAACTATAAGAGGAGAAAGAACAAGCTGTGCCAAAGAAATTGCAAAAGATGGAAAAGAAGAAAAGCCAGCCACGTCTCTGGTCTATCAACCAGACACGTCTCTGGTCTATAAATTTCAACGCATGCTTTTGTTCTGCACTGGTCTGTTCATTTCTGTATTGTCTGCCTTCTTCTTCACTACTTATAATTGGATCTTGACGCCTTTCCGGGTCGGGATTCTAGCAAAGTTGAACGTGAGCTTCTTCTCCCCACCTCTAACTGTAAATCAGCCATGCTTCGTATTGAATCTGAAAAATCCTACCCGTATTAAATGGGTCTCCTTGCAATAATCGTTGCAGGAATTACGTCCATTTTACTGGGAGCAACTGTTTCCGGCTATGAGATTAAGTTTGCTTCTTTCGAAGTCGATAGAGATACTAGTAAATTCCTTATGCTTAACGCCACAATAACACCCCAAGGCCAAGCCTTGGAGCTCACTCCCGACACAAGCAATGAGCAATTCCCCCTATCAAATAAATCCGGGATGGCATTATATAATAGAAAGTTCAGGGTATACGAAAGAAATAATGGTGCATCCTTTAATACCTCATTCGTTTTCAATATTCGACGTCAGAATGGAAGCGGCGGCGAAGGTCTGGCTTTCATAATAACTTCGTATGATTATATGCCTGATAATAGCTATGGCCTATGGTTGGGATTGTTCAACTCCTCCACTAATGGTAGTAGCTGTGGTAAGGTGTTGGCAGTCGAGTTCGATACGAGGAAGAACCAAGGGACTACTGATCCCGATGGCAACCATGTAGGCATTAATGTCAATAACATAAATTCCCGGATTTCTAAGTCTCTGGACCAGAGTCAGATTAATTTGAACGGCCATTATGACATCCAGGCATGGATTCATTACGATGGAAGTACGAAGAAGCTGGACGTGTACCTCGCAAACGTCTCTCAACCGATGCCCTCGGAGCCCCTGGTCTCCTCCATCATCGATCTGTCCAGCGGCGTTCTTGACCAGGAAGCTTATTTCGGCTTTTCCGCCTCCACGGGAGTGGAATTGGAGCTCAACTGCGTGAAATCATGGAATTTCACAATTGAACCCGTGTCCTTGCCAAGCAAGGCATTAATTATTGCTCTTTCCGTCTGCCTTCCATTCTCATTTGTCGCTGCGATATGTATTATAGTCCTCCTCAAGAACCGTAAGTCTCAGGCAGAGGCAGAGAGCAAGTTATTTGACGAGTTGGATAAAATTCCAGGCCGGCTTAGGGAATTCAGATACAAGGACCTGAAGAAGGCCACTAATAACTTCAGTCCCGCAGCCCTTCTTGGAAGAGGCGGCTTCGGAACCGTCTACAAAGGAGTTCTGCCAAAGGAAAAAAATGTGGTTGCAGTAAAACGCATGACCAAAGAGTGCAAACAAGGTAAAGAGGAATTTATCTCGGAGATCAGCGTCATCAACCGCCTTCGCCATCGAAACTTGGTGCCGCTGCTGGGGTGGTGCCATACGAATGGGGAACTGATTATGGTTTATGAATACATGCCCAACACTAGCCTGGATAAGCATATTTTTAGTCATGGTAGCACATTTCTGGATTGGGAGCAGAGATACAACATCGTCTCAGGCGTCGCCTCGGCTCTGCTGTATCTCCACGAGGAATGCGAACAGCAGGTAATCCACCGGGACGTGAAAGCCAGCAACATCATGCTCGATTCGGAATACAATGCCC
Organism: Picea sitchensis; assembly: GCA_010110895.2. Classification (NCBI taxonomy): domain Eukaryota; kingdom Viridiplantae; phylum Streptophyta; class Pinopsida; order Pinales; family Pinaceae; genus Picea; species Picea sitchensis. The sequence goes on along the minus strand of SNQJ01S0002758.1, from coordinate 331,555 downwards.
GACTCGGGGACTTCGGCCTCGCCCGTCTGATTGAACACGACCGGATATCCTTCACAGCCACTGGTGTAGTGGGAACCCTGGGCTACATCGCACCCGAGTGCTTTCACACCGGGCGACCCACAGCAGAATCAGATGTGTTTAGTTTTGGCGCCGTCGCCCTTGAGGTCACCTGCGGAAGGTCTCCCAGATCTAGCAGCTCAGAAGCGACAGATCTAGTCGGCTGGGTTTGGAAACTGTATCGCGAGAACAGGCTCCTGGAAGCTGCCGATAGTAACCTGGCTAGGTTTGGAAACGTCAACAATAACGAGGAGGACGTCAAACGTTTGCTGCTGTTGGGAATGGCGTGCTCCAACCCGAATCCGGGGGCCCGTCCTACCATGAGGGAGGTTACCCAGATACTGGCTCGGACCATGCCTCCACCATACGTATCTCCCATCAGGCCGGCGTTCATCTGGAACCATACGCCCTCAGATGTCAGTTTCACAAGCACCACCAGTGTACCGAGCTCCACGAATGCCTGAGTATAGCCGTCGTCTCATGGAAACGAAACCGCGAGGTGATCTGCAGCGTAAGTGTAACATCCCTGCTCTATGATATTGCCTGCTATTGATTGGTAGTGGAGCTAACTGTCAACATTTCAACCGATGTTTTATGCTGTAAAACCTTTTTCTTTAGTGTCGTAGATAAAAAGTGGCGAGAGTGTTCATCCTGTGAAGGTTCAGAAGATGCCATATGTCTAATTCCAGGCAGGATTTATGTGTCTTCATAAAAAAGAGTGCCGAGTGAATTTTGATTTTGTGTAGCATGCCCTTATTGGCAATCGATTCCCAGTGAAAAGACTTCGTAGTTTGTTACAAAACCATATGCCATTAGCCTTTGTAAAATGAATGGGACCGTGATTAACAGAATTGGAAGGGGAGTTGGTCCCTGAATATTATGGAACATGGTTGCCAGCTCTTTCTTAGCATGTAATTATTATTTTCTTGGTTATTTTCTTGTAAGTAATCTCTAAATGTAATTGATTACGTGTCCTGATGTAATGTAGTAGATTGCAATGAAAATGGTGTTCTGGTTTCCATATGTGAAAGAAAGGCAGCTCTATTTATTGTATTGAGCCAAGAACATGGCTAAAAGCATGTTGATTTTTACTTTATTAACTATGGTCAAATAGCAGTGGTTGGATGAGGGGTCCCTTGTTTGTGGAGCATGTTGATTTTTATTTTATTAACTATTATCAAAATAGCCAAATAGCAGTGGTTGTGCTTGTCTCACAAATAAAGTAGTTTTATATATCATTTTGGTGTTTGGTTTGATTGCGATTTTAAAAATAGATTATTAATAAATAAGGGGTTTTCACACATCAATTTATTGTTTGTAATATTGTTTATTTTGTCACATTGAGATATTTTAGAAGTGAGAGTGTGATATTTTAAAAGTGATAATGCAACTAGTCTCAATTTTATATATTATCATATAATAAAAATATTAATTTAAAAGAATAGAATATGTCTAAAATTGATAATATGTTTGGCTTAAATGTTTTATTAATGTGGATTCATCTTAAATCTGTTTAAAATTGTTAATATGTTTGACCTAAGTGTTATATTAACGTGGATCCATCTTAAATCTAGATTTATAATGGACCAAGAGGGATCAAATCCCTAGAAATGAAAACATTTTCTCATGTGTTTTTAATACATAGACGTATTCTGGATCCCTCTCTACCGATGATATATCTAGAGTTCATTTTT
>SNQJ01S0002758.1:289664-320909 GCA_010110895.2 Picea sitchensis | reverse complement strand
AATCTTGTCAGGATCTACTGCTACCCCTTCCTTGGACAGAACATGTCCCAAGTAGTGTATTTGCTTCTGGAAGAAGTCACACTTACTGAATTTAGCATAGAGCTGATGCTCTCTTAGCACTTGCAGTACAAGTCTAAGATTCTCTTCATGTTCTTCTCTATTCTTAGAGTAGATTAAGATATCATAAATAAAAACTAGTACAAATTTATCTAGAAATTTACTGAGTACATTGTTCATTAAGCACATGAAAGTAGCAGGGGCGTTGGTTAACCCAAATGGTGCTACCACAAACTCATAATGACCATATTGTGTCCGGAAAGCGGTCTTATGGATGTCTTCACCCTTGATTCGAACTTGATGGTATCCTGACCTCAAGTCAATCTTTGAGAAAACAGACGCACCTCCCAATTGATCGAATAGATCATCGATCCTGGGCAAGGGGTATTTGTTCTTTATGGTTACTTTACTAAGTTGTCGGTAATCTATGCACAGTCTAAGGGTGCCATCCTTCTTTTTCACAAACAAGACTGGTGCTCCCCATGGGGACAGGCTAGGTCGAATATAACCCTTATCCATTATTTCTTTCAGTTGCAATTTGAGTTCAACTAACTCAGGTGTGCTCATCCGGTAGGGTTTTCTAGACATCGACACCGTTCCTGGTGCAAGCTCTATTGAGAAGTAAATGTCTCTTCTCGGAGGTAGACCCAGTATTTCCTCTGGAAACAAATCTCGGTATTCTCTCAGGATAGGGTGATCTTCAGGGCTTGGATCTGCACCTTTGGTTGTTTTCAACACCTGTACTGCATATAGGGGACATCCCTTTCGACAATACTTCCTCATTTGTAATGCTGATATTTGTCTCACCGAGACCAGTTTTCAGATCCCTTGAAGGGTTTTCCTTTTTCCTTCTTCGCTCACACATTCTAAGGTTTTATAGTAATAGTCTAGTTTGGCTTTATGGGCGGCCAGCCAGTCCATACCAATCAACAGATCGTATGATCCCAGGGGTAATACATTAAGGGTTGCTTGGGTGGGGAATTCACCCAACATTATTTGGCAAGTTGGTACGACCTCTACCACCTTTCTTTTAGTGTCGGTGGCTAACTATACCAACCATGGTTTAGTTTTATTTTGTGGTTGTAGCTTACACTTATCAACAGTTTTAGGGGATATATAACTCAAATTTGAACCAGGGTCAATCAAAATAGATACCAGATGGTTGAAGATCATACCTTCTATTTCCACCACTGAATCTTGGTGGTCAGCTTGGTTATTATCCAAGGATGCATAGATCTGCGACACACTCCTTGCCACATCATTGACCATGGTAGCTTCCTACATGTTATAAATTTACCAAATGGTCTGTTGTCGGAGTGGACAGTCTCTCCGAAGATGATCTCCTTTGCAATCCCAACATTCCAAAGGTTTTCTCTTTGGGTTATCAGTCTTTACTGGTATAGGTCCAGAAGTTTTATTTTCGTCTGCCGAGGGAAAGTTTTGCTGGAGTACACTCCGGGTTGGAAGGTTCATTCTGTGGTTCTTCTTGTAGTTTTTAAATCTCGAGGATTTTCTCCCTTTCTTCTGAAATTTTGAACCATTATTTTGTTTCCAGTATCCACGAGACTCTGCCCGATGTCCATATTGTTCATGACAATATGTTGCGTTTCATATAGTGTCTTCTAGGGTCTTTAGCTCGTCGAATTTGATTCGGTTCCGGTATTATTTGGGTAGCCCACTGATGAAGCGTTGTGCCTTCACCTTCTCTTCTTTGATGTAGGGTACATACCTCAGTAAGTCAAGGAATTTATTGACATACTCCTCCATAGTAAATTGTCCCATTTTGAGTTCATAAAACTCTTTATCCTTCTTGTCGAAATACCTTTCCGACAAATATTTCTTCCGGAAGTACTTCTCAAACTGTTTCCAAGACAGGTCCTCCTCGCGGACCCCTTTCATATTCTTAAGGTCTTCCCACCAGATGGAATCCTTTCCGTTCAGATTGAAAGTGGCCACTCGGGCCTTCAAGTTCTCTAAAAAATCATGGACTCTGAAATATTTCTTCAGCCCAAGTAGCTAGGCCTTGGCTTCCTCTCCCTTCTTTATCTCACCGTCGAAGGAAGGAGGTTTGGCCTTCCTGAATTCTTCAAATTTATGACTCTTGGAAGTCTTTTTCTTCTTCTGTTTCTTTTGAGAATAGGAACTGGTCCTACTGCTGGAAGAACCTTCTGAATCACCAGCTTCCTTCTCAATGGAATCGTCTAGTACTGTTCCTTTACCGCTGGGGTGGACCTTTCTGGATGTGCTTCTCTCAGTGTGCCACTAACACGATCACGATTCGGCATCTCAGGTTCATGCTGCATTTGTCGTTGTAGGTCGGATAAGCTCTGTGGTAGAACTGCATTAATTTTGGTTTTCTTTTCTTGTTCTTTCATCATCCTTTCATTATTGGCCTTGCAGCTTTGCCATTCGACCATGAGACTCCTCACAGTCTCAGCTAGGCCTGGAGGGGTTCCTATTGCTCTTCTTTCATCTGACTCTTCATCTCTGTTGTGGGAGCCTTCTCCCACCTCTTGGTGAGTCACCATTCTCTGTGTTTGTGGATTCCCACGGTTGATCCTCCGCTTGAGTGAAAAGACAAACGTTGACTATTAGTCAAGAGTTAAAATTCATTTTTATAAATGGCGCATAAATTCATAACTTCTTTCACCTGCATATACAATCGGATTCTCATTTTCCCAGTTTTAATCCTGGACAAGAGAGTTAAGTCAGGGGATTACTCCTCATAGGAGTGGTTTGAACAAGGTTTATGCGTGACTCATGCATGAGCCCAATCAGGCCGAGTGTTGTAACCATGCTCTGATACCACTTTGTAACATACCCACTACCTAAATAATAAAAATTTTCGTTCTTCCTCAAGGAACAAAATCCTCGAAGTCCTACGGGGTCTAGTGTAGGCTAGTTCTTCCCTATTCACCTCCCTGTGATCGTGGGTTAGGACCACAGGCCAAACAAACCAGACGCCTTTTTGTGTTTCGCGACTCAGCAATACAATTGAGTCCAATCTTGAAGGTAGAATGACGAGGGGGCTTCGGAATGGAACCCTGGCCATAGATCTGGGCGCACAGATTTTTGGCCATCCAGATATACCCGCCGCTTAATGACAAAGCACTAACTGTCTTCCTTTAGTCCCTAGTTCGATAGGACCACATACGCGCCTAAATGCATGCGCCTTTCACAAATCGCGACCTCGTGAGTTGTGAGTCGAAGACCCTCAAATTTTCTTCACAAATCGCCAATACCCGAGGTCACGAAATGGGTATAGCTTCCTTCTGTCAGCGTCCTCTGTGCATGACCGCTGGCTAGGCTAAACTCTAGCTCCTCTCGTTATTCGCCGCTTCGTAAGTTCAACGGTTGAACTCTCGTTCCTCCTTATGCGATCCTCCGAGACTTGAAAGTCAGCAAAGGTTGACCTTCCCTTTGCGTTGCTCGCAACTCGCCCCTTCACGAGTTGCAGCGTCGAATATTGGGACCTTCCCTTCATGAACCCCCGAGAAGCGATATTTAATCTTCCCTCTCGTGTTCTCGCTACTCGTGACTTCATAAGTCCAAGTGTTGAGTTCTCATTCCCTTTTTCCGCGAATCCCCAAGACACGAGAAGTAAATGAAGCCTTGACTCCCTTCTCTAGGCGACGTGTTTCCACCCATCAATCATGCGGGCCCTACCTTGAAGTTTTTCCATGTGTTCTCTTGTGCTCGGATCTCGTCACTTCGCTACTCGCGACTTAGAGCATCCAACCTTTGGTCTTTTACCTTGCGAACCTCCGAGTTCGCGAGATCCCTGGATATCTGCCACCTCTCCTCCTCGGATGGACGACTCAGATCCTCTCGTGGCTTTTCCACTCGCGACTTAGAGCATCCAACTTTTGGGATCTTACCTTTCGAACCTTCGAGTTCATGAGACCCTTGGATCTCTGCCACCTGTCCTCCTCGGATGGACGGCTCAGATCCTCTTGTGGCTTCACCAATCGTGACTTAGAGCATCCAACTTTTGGGCTCTTACCTTGCGAACCTCCGAGTTCACGAGACCCTTGGATCTCTGCCACCTGTCCTCCTCGGATGGACGGCTCAAATCCTCTCATGGATTCACCACTCGCGACCTAGAGCATACAACTTTTGGGCTCTTACCTTGCGAACATCTGATTTTGCGAGACCCTTGGATCTCTGCCACCTGTCCTCCTCGGATGGACGGCTCAGATCCTCTCTTGGCTTCACCACTCGTGACTTAGAGCATCCAACTTTTGGGCTCTTACCTTGCGAACCTTCGAGTTCGCGAGACCCTTGGATCTCTGCCACCTATCCTCCTCGGATGGACAGCTCAGATCCTCTCGTGGCTTCGCCACTCGCGACTTAGAGCATCCAACTTTTGGGCTCTTACCTTGTGAACCTCCGAGTTCGTGAGACCCTTGGATCTCTACCACCTATCCTCCTCAGATGGACGTCTCAGATCCTCTCGTGGCTTCGCCAGTCGCGACTTAGAGCATCCAACTTTTGGGCTCTTACCTTGCAAACCTCTGAGTTCGCGAGACCCTTGGATCTCTGCCACCTGTCCTCCTCGGATGGACGACTCAGATCCTCTCGTGGCTTCACCACTCGTGACTTAGAGAATCCAACTTTTGGGCTCTTACCTTGCGAACCTCCGAGGTAGCGAGATCCCTGGATCTCTACCACTTGTCCTCATCAGATGGACGACTTGAATCCTCTCGTGGCTTTGCCACTCATGACTTGGAGCATCCAAACTTTGGGCTCTTACCTCGCGAACCTCCAAGGTAGCGAGATCCCTGGATCTCTACCACCTATCCTCCTCGGATGGACGGATCAGATCCTCTTTCTCCCTATTCGTGAGGGATTAACCCTCGTTTATCTCCCTATAGATATAATGACTGTCGAGTTTCCTAGCTAAGATATGACGGTTCAGATCGGTCCTGATGTCACTCCCTTTCCCACTGCTCTTTGGACGTGGATAAACCAACGGTCCAGATATTGTCATGGAGTCTGGGGTTCTATGATTTGGATTTCCTCACTATTCACGAAGAGAGAGGAAAAAGGGGTTAAGGCAAATTACGCCCTCATTCATTCCTTCGATTTAACGGTGGTGATTGACCGCAGATTCCCCGACAGGATCTCATCCATTGATCAATACTTATCCTTACGCTGCTTCTTCAGGATTTCAAGAGGGTCATTCCTCTCCACACAGGGTTGTTAGGACTTGCACATTCATGCCCTTTTTCCAGGTTCTTGGTAAACCTTTCCAAGGAGGGAATCCCTGTGAAGGGGTCTATTCCAGGGCATTCCAGGAGACAGATAAGGGGAAACAAATTCCCAAGAACGGACTGGAAGTCTGACTTGGTTCAACTTATGCATAATTAGATTCATTTATCAACATAAGCCATTAGATTCATTTATAAACATAAGCCAAGCATGGTTTTTGCTGTTATAAGCACATACAACTACTGGTACTGATCAAAATACCACACAGACCTTCTTATAAGGAAAACATTCAAAATTTCACAGCTTATGAGCATAATTATCAGAATACATATATTTCCAGATGCCAGAGGCAAAACACTTATCATAAATAACACCAGGGTTAAGTAACTGCTGAGAGGGGTACTCGTTTCCACCCAACCATAGGTGTAGCGACTCCTAGTAGATTTACCACTAGCCACCCCCAAGCTGAGACCACAATGCTCTGAGACTATGTCTCTCCATCTACCAGTGACCAGGAGCGAAGGTTGCAATCCTTCCTCTCTGCTATCACTCACTCTGCATAATCCCAGAGTTCCCCTCGCATCTCCCCTTTCAATCGCCTCTGCCATATGCCTTATCCTCTCGCAAGGTTGTGTGTGGCACGATTACCCTTGCACTGATCAGGCCTGATGGCTCTACAGATGGGCGGTTCACCATCCCATCCCTCATCAAGCCATCTGCCTACCAGTCTGCGAGCCATTAAATTTCAGGGCCAGCGAGCTGCTTTTGGTTCTCCAGGCCAGTGGAGTCCAAATACGGTATTTCATTCTTGGTGGAAGTTAACGCCACCTTTTTGGGTGCCTTCCACCGCCATCGTGGTCTCTTTTTCTACACATCCCCTCATCAACAGTCCTGCAATAAATTTAGAATGTTATTTCACATTCATTGACCTCTTCTCAAGGTCTATTTACATCACATATTCTCATTTATGAGTTTTCCATAGTTCTTGGCCAGTCCAGTTATATTTACAAACTGAGGGAAACAGGGTGTTACATTAACCCACTGTCCTTATTTTAGGGTTAACCCAATTATAACCACTTGTTCACTTAACTTAACCACTTTCCATAATTAGTAAGTTCTCCATTAACTTTATTATTTAAATAATTTCTTTTGCATGCTCTTTGAATTATAGTACACTCATCACTTCACTTTATTATTTAAATAATTTCTTCTTTGCAAACACTTTTACTGCTTTGACCTTTTGGGGCCTCTAGATGACTCATGAGGGTTCTCCAACTTCACATGGCCATAAATATCTAACCGTGAGGAGTTATGCGACGTTCCACATACCATCGGAAATGGCATGCCATGTAATATCCATCTAGAATAGGTTTACTTGCAAATATATCAAAACACCCCATTAGGGCACAAAAAAGACAATTAGCCAAGGAACGAAGTTTTCCTTAGGCAATTCTAACTGAAAAACTTGGAGATAAGGAGCTTGTTAATCTAAAATGACCTCATACCATTATCCATCACACAAACTTGGGTCCATTGCCCAAACCTTTGTGCTACCGTAATTCACTACCAGACTTTCTTCAAGGGTTGACATCAATGACAGTCAACCCAATTAATCAACAATCTCTCCCTTTGGCATTGATGGCAACACTTTGATGCAATACTGAAGTCATTTCATGCAATACTGAAGTCATATCACTCATTCTCTGCCTATGACCATGGGTCCCCCTAGAACCATCCCTCTGTGCTCTGCATATGATAAATCTCTCTCCCTTTGTCATCAATTGAAAATGTATCTTTCCACTCGGGGATGCTCCCCCTAACTAAACTGTCCTTGAGAATACTCCCCCTAACTAAACTCTTACGGAAACTAATCTCTCGACCTGAACTGTCCTCTTTATGGTGCTTCCTCATGTAAATCTAAGACATATAATATAAACATTCAAAAGAATTCATTTGGAGTAGAAATTACTCCGAGTCTAAGAGAAAGATACTCAAAGGATTCCTGTGGAAGCGGTTTTGTAAATATGTCTTCCACTTATTCTTTTGTTCCCACATATTCAACTCTGATGTTCTTCTCTGCAACCTGTTCCTGTAGAAAGCGATACTTTATTGGAATGTGCTTCGTATTAGAGTACATCATCGGGTTCTTTGAGATAGTGATGGTTCTTGTATTATCACAATATATTGGCATAGGCTCCTCATACTCAACCTGTATATCTGTCAGAGTTTGTTTCATCCATAGAACCTGTCTACAACATGTGTTTGCTGCAACATATTCTGCTTCCGATGTAGATAAGGATACTTATGATTATTTATTGCCTAGCCATTATAATAAACACTCACCCAAGTATAACATTGCTCCACTAGTGCTTCATTGGTCATCAATGCAACCTTCCCAATCTTCATCTGTGTAGGCAATAAGTGATAGATCCTTTCCTTTTGGATACCATAATACAAACTCTTATTTTCCTTTGAGATATCTGAAAATCATCTTCACTGCTATGACATGTGATTCCTTTGGTGTTGCTTGAAATTGTACCACCTATCCAACTTCCTGCATTACATCAGGTCTAGATGTTGTCACATATAGTAAGCTACCAATAATTGACCTGTATTGCCTATGGTTTGTAGATTTTGAATCATCATCTTTGCTCAACTTACAACTGGTTTACATAGGAGTGGTAACTGGTTTGCAATCTTCCATTCTGAACCTTTTTAGCATTTCTCTGATATACTTAGTTTGAAAAATAAAAATTCCTTTGTTTCTATGACATATATGAAGATAGAAAGAAGGATAGTTCTCTGAGTAATGACATTTCAAATCCATTCTGCATATCCTTTGCAAATTACTGTCTTAACCTATCATCATTGCTTCCAAAAATAATATCATCAACACAAACTTCAATTAATAAAATACTATCTTGAGTTACCTTGATGTAGAGGTTGTTGTCTGCACTTCCTTTTCTGAACCCTGCCTAATGTAGATATTTATCCAATCTAGAGTTCCATGCTCTATGAGCCTGTTTTAGACCATACAAGGCCTTCTTCAATTTTTGCACGTAATCTACGTTCTCTGGAAACTGAAATCCTTCTGGTTATTCGATGTAGACTTCTTCTTTAAATTCCCCATTCAAAAAAGTTGATTTCACATCCCTCTGATACACTTTAACATTCTTGGAGCATGCATAAGCTAAAATCGATTAGATTTCTTCCATTTGGGCAACTGGGAAAATGTCTCTTCAAAGTCTATTCCTTCAACCTGTGTGTATCCTTTACATACAATCTAGCTTTGTTCCTTGTAACATGTCCATATTCATTCAATTTATTTATGAATACCCACTTTGTGCCAATCACATTCTTATTCTTTGGTCTTGGAACCAATTCCCAAGTGTCATTCTTCTCTATTTGATCCAATTCTTCATCCATGGCCTTATTCAAAAATTCATCCTTGCCGACCTCTGCAAAACTGTTTGGTTCAAATGTAGATGAGAGTGCTAGGTGTGTTTTTTTTATTGAACAGATTCTTCTTCTAGTCTCAACTCACGCATCTTTGTTTCCGATAATTTGATTTGAAGGATGATTCTTCTGTACTCGTTTTCTAGGTGTCTTTGGAGGAACTTCCTGAGATTTCTCTTCTACTTTTATTTGATTCTCTTCATCTTCCCCTTCTACTTCTTCTTTGTAAAGTTGTTCCATTGATTCATTTTGTTCTTCCTTTAATTCTCGTCGACCTGTTTCATCAATTGTTACATTGATGTTTTCCACAACTTTGTTCAACATCAGATTGTAACACTTGTATGCTTTCCTTGTACTTGAGTAACCAACAAGTACTCTTTTGTCGATAGGAGAGTCAAACTTTCCCATTCTACCATCTTCTCTTTTGATGTAGCATTTGCTTCCAAATACTCTTAAGTGCTTCACATTTGTTGGTCTTCCTTTCCATAACTCGTAGGGAGTTTTGTCAATGTTGTTTCTGAGCATTACTCTTTTTTGAATGTGAACTGATGTATGCACTGCATGCGTCCAAAATATATCTATCAATTTGGAATCCATTAGCATTGTTCAAGCCATTTTTTGTACTATCATGTTCCTTCTTTCAACAACTCCATTCTATTGAGGTGTCCTAGCAACGAAGAATTGTCTTTTTATTCCATGCTTGTTGCAGTAGTCCATAAATTCCTTTGAAGTGAATTCTCCTCCATTATCAGATCTCAAACATTTGATTTTTGAATCCATTTGATTTTCAACCATTTCCTTGTAGACATTGAAGTTTTCAAAAGATTTTGACTTATTCATGAGAAAGAAAATTGCAGATATTCTTGTATAATCATAAACTAATAACATAAATTATTTCTCACCTTTTAAATCCTTTGTTGTAGTTGGTACAACTAGATCAGTATGCACAATTTTCAGTGGTCTTGTCATTGAATATTCCTTTGATTTAAACCTAGTCTTTGTTTTCTTTCATTGTTGACAATGCTTGCATAAAGTGTTGTTTGGTTTCATGATCTGGGGCATTTCTCTAACTGCTTCATTTTTGCTGACTTTGAAACGGTTTTTTTTTTTTGTAAGTGAGTTGAGATTTTATATTACTATAAAATTTTTAGTACACACGTAAAAACAGGGAGGGGTCCCTGGATCTGCCAAAAAAGGAACCAGATCAGGGCCCTCATAGATGAACTATCAACAAAAATGAGGGACCTGGGCCACCACCCTGGGAAACCAACCCGGTCCTCTTAAGCCAGTTTACAGAAATCCATAACTTAACATATTCAGTAATAGATAACAGTAAGTAGTGCATAAAAACCATGGTTGGTGCTACACTAGTCCATGATGATTGGTTGGTTATCGTCTCCTTCCTTGTTTGCTGCTTTTTCCTCTTTCTACTCTACCATGCATGTCCTTCTGATGTTGGCTGGAGTTCTGTGTCGGTCCTCAAGAGTTATGTCTAAATGGTGGACGTAGCGGAGATAGACGTGAAATTGTCCCACCAATCGCTCCAGTTTTTTGTGTTGACTCCTCTGGTCCTCCATTATTCCTCTGGCTATAGTCTCCAATTTGCTGAGTCAGTTCATGATTTCTGTGAGCTCCTTCGTATGTCCCCTAATCGCTTCCTTGCTAGTCTCTTTCCTATCAAATTTCAGCTTGCCTATCAACATTTTAGTGCGCCAGGCTTCTTCCACCATTTTTTGGTAGAGGGTCATTCTTGGTTGAGTGGTCCTTGGGTCCTTAATCCCGTCGGCTTCTTGAATGAGTTAATTCCATTCCTTGCTCTAGCGCTGGTTGTTGACTTCTCTTTCCAAACTGTCTATGACTACTTTCCCTTTGGGGTCGAATTGCTTGAGGAAGGTTTCCTTGGCCTCTCTGGCCGCCTGTTCCACTTTCGTGATTTTTTGGGCACTTTTTGGATGAGCTTCCCCCTGGGGGCCTCTCTTGCTCTGGGTCTTCTTCAATATTGTCATCTCTGCTTTTTTTGGGTGGTTCTCGACTTGAGTTCGTCCTCCACTTTTTTCCATTACTTCTTGGTGCTTAGTATGGCCTCTGTGATTTCTTCTCTCCGATCTGTGGTTTCCTCTGGTGTTGTTTCCTTTATTGGGTTTCCCTGGCTGCTGACTTCTCCTAGGAATCATTAATCTCCTGTAGAGCTGTCCTTTCCAGTTCTGTCACATTTATTTGGATCGTATGTTCTTTGGATCCCTGTCGTCATCCCTGCGCCAGTCCCCTGTTTTTCACCTTGTATGCAAATCATTTCCTCCCCCAATACCTGTGTATAGGTGATGCGTACTCAACCCTATCCATGGCCAACCGTTTTGTTCTATGTAGTTTTCCTCCTACTGGATATCCCTCTTGTCCTCCGACGAACAGTCCCTGTACTCCTTTCTAGTGATAGGGCCACCATATTGTATCTCCTCCTATGGTGTGACATTGGTCTATATTGGAATTCGTGTTGGCATGTTGGCCTTTCAAATTCTGGCGGGGTCCTACATGCCTTTCAAGTACTTCTGTGCCTCCAATCTCGCTGTGGTCGTCCATATTTTATTCGCCCTCATAATCCTTTACTGCTATTTGAGTGCAGTCAGTTTGGAATTGACCACTTGGTATGTTACGTCATATTGTGTCTAGTTTTGGTCCTGCTCCATCTGCACCTTCGTTGGCTATTCTGTCAGCTAGGCCATTGGTTGTCCTTTGTACCCAACGCAACTCTACTATGATCCCCGACTGTATGTGCTCCTAAATTCTTTGTAGGGTGTTCGCTAAGCGTCAGTGTTTCTGGATTTTTCCCATTTTGGTGTCGTTTTGGAGCTTCCTTACGATGTTGATTACTAGCATGGAATCTCCTTCCACTATAGTATTGGTTATTGCTTCCCGACGTAGAATCTCAAGGCCGGTATCCAGGGCTCCAAACACCACTGCATTATTAGTTGAGTTCCCCAAACTCCCAGTATACAACCAAATGATATTTCCTTGATTGTCCTTTATAACTCCTCCCAACCCTGTCCGGCTTGGGTTACCTTTCGACGCCCCATCAAAATTCAACTTGAGGGAGCCCTCTGGTGGCAGTTTCTAATTGCACCGGTCATCTCACTTGAAAGGGTTTGTGTCCGTCCTTCAGTCGAAAGGCCTTAAGAATTCTGAGATCCTGGGTTGTGAGTTGCGCATTGCTTGGTTGGCAGTTGCGGCTCTATACCATTTCTCTTGTCATGGAGATGATGGTTTCCTTGATCTTTTCTACCGTCCATTTTTTGTTCTTGAAGATGCACCGATTCCTTTCTTTCCAGACTGCCCAAATTATCATTCTGGGAATGAGGATCCAGCTGATATTCACCTCTTCATTATCACTATAGTTCTCTTTTCAAGTATTTATAGTTGCAGATATGTTCCCTCTGATCCTGTTGGTTTGTCGAAATATGTTGGCCACCCAGTCCCAGACTTCTGCTGTGAGGGTACATTCATCTAGGAGATGGTTCATTGTTTCCTCATTTTCTTCACATAGGGGAAATTTGGAAGGTCCTATGAAACCACGCCTCCTGAGGTTTTCCCATGTTAAGATTCTATTATGGAGTATTAGCCACTGGAAGATTTTTATTTTTCGCCACTGTGGGCTATTCTAGAGCTTAACCCATTGTTGCGCTGGGTCTTATTGGTCCTGGTTTGTAATGTAGTGGCATACTTCTTTGAGGTTGAATTCCCTACCATCCTTGTTCCCCCATCGCAGTTGGTCCATTCCTTCCACAACTGCTATTTTTTGTTTCTCTAGTTCCTCATCTACTTCTTGTATTGTTGTTGCAGTTTGGTCTCTATTCTGTGGGGTAAGAGTGTTCCAGATTCTACATTTGTTGCGATCTGTCTCTTTCTTCCAGTATTGGTAGATTTTGGTTTTTCCTTGTGCAAGCATCTCCTGTTGGATTTCCTCCTTTTTGGATTTTCCCAATCTATGTTCCTGTTGCCAGGCGTCCTCCCAGAATCTGGTGGTTCTGCCATTTCTGACCTCCCAAAAGCTGTGTCATTGAATCCAAGCCTTGTTGCGCCATGCTAGGTTCCAGATAGCATACCTTGTCTTGGTGCCTCTGAAGCGGATTTTGTCCTGATCGCTTATGTTCGGGGCATATTTTGACTTCCATAGTTTTACCCATGGCGTCATGGTTTCCTTGACCCAGTGCTTTTTGGTTTACAGATCTTCTCTCTAGCCACCAGTGCCCATTTTTTCTTTATTTCTACTCCTCACCAAAGGAAATCTATTTGTATTATCCTTATTTTTTGTAGTATCCCCTTGGGGGTTGGGAAAACTGACATCATAAAGGTTGGAATATCTTGAAGCACTAACTTGGTTAAGATGAGTCTTTCGGCTAGGTTGAGGGATCTGTATGTCTAGTTTTTGACCTGATTTTGTAGCCTGTTGATTTCTCCCTCCCAAGTGGACATTTTGTAAGATTTATCTGTTAGTGGGATCCCCAGGTAATTGGTTGGAAGTGTTTTACGTGCAAAGCCTAGAATGTTGGCTAGATTCCTCTGGATTGCGGGGTTGGTATTAAAGAAAAAGATAATAGATTTTGATTGGTTTATCTCAGCTCCCAAAGCTTCCCCAAACTCCTCTAGGATTCGTTTGTAGGCTTTCTCTTCCTTGACCGTGGGTATGCCATGAAGTGTGGTGTCGTCCACAAATTGTTGGTGTGTGGAGGTAGGACAGGTTGCAAAGGGCTTGATCCTAGTTATTTCCCTTGTTGCAGTTGCGCTCTTTATGCTTCGACTGAGACCTTCCATCATTAGAATGAAAAGGAAGGGGGATAACAAGTCTCCTTGTCTAATGCCTCTAGTGGACTAGAACGGTTTGGCAGGGTCTCCATTGACAAGAAGCAAGTAGCTTGTAGTTGAAACTAGGCTAACTATCCAATTGATCCAGTGATGGATGAACTTGAAGGCTTCCAAGGTTTTGACCATATACTGCCAGCTAATTTTGTCATAAGCTTTAGCTAGGTCCAGTTGTATTATCATTCCACCTTATTTCTAAAGCTTCAAGGTGTGGATGAGTTCGTGGGAATGGATGATATTGTCCATTATTTGTCTTCCTTCCATGAAACCATCCTATTCCTGTGAAACCAGTGTGGGTAGGAGGGGTTTCAGTCTATTTTATATGACTTTGGAGATTAACTTGTACACCACATTGCATAGTGCTATCGGTCAGTATTTGTTTAGGGTTTTGGCTTCATTTTCTTTTGGGATGAGTGTAATCATTGTGGCATTTAGCACTTTGAGAATAGAGGCTAACCTTCTAGAGTCTTCCACTACTCTATACACATCATATTTGACAACTTCCCAATAGGCTTTGAAGAATTCCACCGTGAAACCATCTGGGCCTGGGGCTTTCCAATTGGGAATTTCCTTGAGTACTTGGTCGATTTCCTCCTCTGCTATGGGTTTGTTCAAATTGTCATTTTGTGCCTTAGTGACTAGTCGCGGGGATATGTTGTATTATCCTTTATATGGTCGTCTTTCTGTCTTGGTTGCGTTCTTGGGATATCCCCTGGAAGTGGTTTACCAGAGATGTTTCTATGTCTTTATGTGACTCTCTCTCTATTCCATCCTGATGCCTGATCTTCAGGATTTTTTTGTGGGCTCTTCTGGCCATTGTTGTTCTGTGAAAAAAATTGGTGTTCTGTTCCCCTTCCTTTAGCCATCTGATCTAAGACTTTTTTTGCTAGAGGGTTTCTTCTTTCTGACATCGTTTCTCCCACTCCTAGGTCAGTTGGAGTTCTTCCTTTTTCCGTTCCTTCATGTAGCCTTCCAAGATGCACGTTTCCTGGAATATTTTCATTTTTCCTTCTATATTGTTCTTTTCTTGGTTTATATTCCTGAAGGTGTCCTTGTTCCACTTCTTGATCCTATGTTTGATGTGTTTGAGTTTTTTATAGAGCTTGAACATCCTTGTCTCTTGCTCTGATTGCTCCTTCCTCCACCATTGTTTTATTATTTCTTGGAAGGTCGAGTGTTCCATCCAGAATTTCTCAAATCTGAAAGGCATGTTTTTTGGTGTGGTTTGGAATCCTACTTCCAGTTGTACCAACCAGTGATCTGATCCCCCCTAGGGTAGGATGTTGTAGTCTAAGGTAATCCCTTGCATTATGATTGACTCTGACACCAGGAATCTGTCAAGTCTTGTTTCTACCTGATGTTGATTCATCCTTTTATTATTCCAGGTGAACTGGCCATTATTAGTTTGTAGATCTGCCATCTCTGTTGTGTCAATGAAGTTTGAGAATTCCTCCGCATCTCTATCCAATCATATTATCCCTCATATTTTCTCCGCAAGTGACATGATGATGTTGAAGTCCCCTGCTATGATCCATTAGAGGTTGTTTGATATGGTTTTAAGTGCTTCTAGGTCTCTAATCATTCCTTTCCTTTCTTTTGATATCTGGGGTCCATACACATTTGTGCATATAAGCTCCTCTGTGTTCCCAATGATTTGCATGTGCACAGTAAGAGTGTGCCTGGTTTCTTCAGCTGCTATTAGGCTGAGTACTTGAGGGTTCCACAGGGTCAAGATTCCCCCTGCCATTTGTTGGCCTCCAGTGGCCATCATTTTGTACTTGCACCAATGTTGTTGACTGATGTTTTCCATTATGTCAGTATTACACTTTGTTTCTTGAATAAAACAAAGATCCGGTTGGTCCTGCTTTAGTCTATTCCTAAAGATTCATTGTTTTATAGGGTTGTTTAAGCCTCTTATATTCCAGGTTATGACCTTCATTTTAAACATGTGTGGGGGAGGTAGGGAAGAGTTTCTTGATCTTACCCAAATTTATCAGTAGTGCTTCAAGCTCTTGCAAGGCTACACTATTTGATTTTTGACCTTTTTTCCTCCGCGTCTGCTTGGGTGATAGCTGTGGTTGCCCCTTGCCTGCTTTAACTCCTAGGTGTCCAGTCTCCCCGTAAGTATGCTTTTGGCCACGAGCTTTGGCTTCCTCCATTTGTAGGAACATGTACTGGATGCAGTCTAGTTGCTCTGTTGGTACATTCTCTACACCCTGTTTTTTCCATTGTTCCAGTATATTTGTGAGATCTATCCCTTCCCTTTCCACCAAGTCTCTGAGATCCGGATCTTCTATGCCTACTTCGCTTGGGGTCATTTCCACATCTCCATCAACCTCTTGCATCGGGGTTTTGTCGTCTCTTATTTCTCCCTCCATTGGGGTTGCACAACTTCCATATCCCGTCTAAGTACTTGGTTGATCGTTGGGCTCGTTTATCCTTTGTTATTTGACTTCCTGAACTGTTGCCTTATCTTGATCCATTTTCTCTTCTTTGGTAGATCCATCATGTCCTTCCATTTTGTTCAGGGCCTCTAGGTTGATCCCTACTGAGGCTTTTCCCTGCTTCTTGTTTTCTCTACTCCCGGGGTTTGGTTTTACAAAACCTTCCTCATCCGATTGTTGTTTGGGGTTTTCCATTTATTTCTTTTTATTAAGAGGGAGTTCCTTGATCAGGTGACCATGTTCATGACATCTTCTACATCTGAAAGGGATCTATTCGTAATCAATGTTTTGGATCCATTCCTCGTCTCTGAATTCGAGGTTGATGGCTTCTGGAAGTGCTCCCGACACATCCATATCTATACATATTCTTGCATAGGAGGTATATATCCCTCTCAGGGTGGCTTCTGTTGTCTTTATGTATCTCCCCAGTTTTTTTCCTATAGCTTTGAAAGTTGAGGGTAACCAATAGTTTAAGGGTAAGGAGTAGAGTCTCAGCCATACCGATACCTTTTTGAAGGTTTGTTTTTCGGGGGAGAAATTTTCCTTCCATGGTTGCATGTAGAGTCTCGCTGATGCATGAAAGTATGGCCCTCCTTCAAAGATTCTATCCCTATCCTCCAGGTTTATGAAAATGGATGTGAAGAAGCCTTTCAAGCCCAAATGGATCTCCACTTCCCCATTCGGATTTCAGTGGTATTTAATCCAGTTGCACAATGTTCTTTCTGTGGGCCACAAACCCATAAACTTGCAAATTAGTGCATGCATTTTCATCTGATCTCTATAAAGTTGCATCTATGGATCCACCAGTATCACCTTTGGTATCATTGTTTTTTTGGGATTGCATGGGTTGCACTCTTCTGTCGGGTTGGTCTTCATTGTGTCTTGCATTTTGCTATGGGTTTCCTTGGCTTCCTCTTCCATGCTCTCATTTTTTTCGTGGTTCCTTTCCAGGCCTTTCCCTAGGTCTGATCCTGAGGTTCCTATCATTGGTGCCTTGAAAAATGCACCCCTTGGCCATTTCCCTATGTCTACCACTACCTGTTTGTATGAGGGGGCACCCTTATCCCCCGCTTTGGTGCTCATGTTGTACTCTGCTATGGCCGCTACTGTCAGAACCCTATCTTGTGACTTTGACAAGGTTATCAAAGTTTATGTGACCCGTTCTTTTGTGCCATAGCCAAATTTTATCTTCCTTTCCTAGACAACACTTTCCATTTCCAATTTCACTTAATACATATATGTTGCTTGAAGTTCCTACAATTGTTGAAATCAATTTTCCTGAACCTTCTTTTCTTATCTCACACTTTTGTAAATCGAAAGTAAATTTATGACCTTGGTCACACATTTGGCCCACACTTAGAAGATTATGTTTCATATCTTCTGTTAGAAGAACATTTTCTACCTTCATATTCTTGTTTACAATTTTCACTGTGCATTTTCCAATGATTTTAGATGAATCATCATTTCCGAAGGAGACTGATCCATTTATTTCTTTTACTAATGAAAGAAACATGTCTTATCACATGTCATGTGTTTTGAATAGCCACTGTCAACATACCAACCACATTTCTTCTTCTTATCCTATAGAGCGAGTGTGCATTCTTCATTGCTATACTGATTCTACTTTCTTATCCATGTTCTCTTTTGAGGTTCATGTCTGTGACTGTTGTTTTTCTATTGTGGTTCTCTAGGAGGAAATGTCATTATGCAATCTTTGGCCATGTGTCCAAATTTATTACACTTGTAGCATTCCACTTCAGTGCTCAATGATTCAAACATGTTGTAACTTCTTTGTGTTTCACTAAGCCTTTTTGCATAACCCCTTTGTGTATGACTTTCAAAGTTGTTTATGTTCCTACTGTTAGCTCTGTAATTCATAGCTTTATGTCCAAAATTATTGCATGCATAACATAAACAAAAAAAGATAGTTTGATACCTGGGAGTTGAAGATCTTCTGAAAGGATTTTCTCTTTTGAATCCTTCTTCTTCCTGAGTCCTATATGTCGGTCATTGATTATGAAATATGAATCTTCTTAGTGGAGGAGTGTCCCTATAATATTCTTTGTAGGTCTTCCTATCCCCTTTGATTGTTTCTGCATAGTTTTTTGGATATGTTTCTTGTTTTGTTGTTTTGGAGCTTGATCCTTTTCTATCTGATTGTATCCAAGTCCGGTCTTTTCATGATGAGGATTTTGGTTGTTGATAATGACAACCAAAACTTTTGAGTTGTTCTGCATATTTTTCTTTTGAAGATCCTTTCTTAATGTGACAATCTCTGCTTCCAAATTTTCAATGATCCTGTCTCTTTCTTCTAGTTGTTCTTTGAGTGATTCTTCAATTCTTTTATCTTCTTCTATTTGAACCTTCAAATTTGTGATCATTTGTTCTAGTTCCTGAGTGTCTTCTTTCTTGTCTAGTTTTTCTTGTAGCTTGTTTTTTTTCTTTTATCTTCTTATAACTTCTATGGAAGTCAACAATTCTTCTCATTAGCCAACTTCTTCCTCTTCATATTCTTCTTCCATGTCTTCTTTATCAGAGTCTTCTACTTCCATGAATAGAACTCTTTCTATCTCACTTTCACTGACTTCATCTTCATCTGATGAGGAGATTTCTTCTTTGGTGCAGAAGCTTTTCTTGAAAGATTTCTTTATGGTTCTTTTGCATGTATATATTTGTTTTCTATTTGATTAATCTTCATCATTCCTTTTATTTTTCTTATGAGGACATTTTTTAACAAAATTACCAATTCCATCACAATTTAAAAAAATCAATGGAAGCTTACCTTTATATCTTCCATTGGTTCCCTTGTTCAATCTTTTGACAAAGTTGGCCTCATCTTCATCATCTTTTGAGATGTCGTTGCTGCTTATATGTTGTTTTTCCTTTTTCTTTCTCTTTTTCTTTGAACTTTTGGATGCTTTGAAAGATGTTTCATTTATATATGGATTTGCCTATTCAGTTCTCATTTCATATGATGTGAAGATTCGATGTAGTTTGTCCATGCTTATTGAGTCTATATTTTCTCTTTCTTCTAGTGTTGATATATTCGGATCAAATCTCATAGGAAGAGATCTAAGTACCTTTTGAAAAATTATGGATTCTTTAATTTCTTCTCCCAATCCTATTATTGCATTTACTGTTTCATCGACTTGTAAAAAGTAAGCTGCAATATTCCCATCTTCCTTCATCTTTAGTTGTTCGAACTGACCTTTATAAGTTTGAAGCTTTGCTGCTTTGAATTTTGAATCTCCTTCATAAATATTTTGAAGCTTGTCCCAAATCTCTTTAGAGGATTTACAATATATAACTTTGGTGTATACTAATTCACAAAGACCATTCATAAGCGCGTTTGTGGATTTGGAATTATTTTGACCGATTTTTATTGCTCTTTCATTTGTCGGCGAAATTGTTGGTTCTTTGTATCCATCGACAACTGATTGCCAAATTTCAAATCCCTGTTCCTGTATTTATGTTTTCATCGTTCTTCTCCAAAATGCATACTTTTGTACATCAAAATATGGTATTCCATTTTCATACATGTTGTTTCTCTCCATGATCTACCTTTCAGTGGTTAAACTGATTTCTGAAGGAACCTGCTCTGATACCAATTGTTGGATTACTGAGAGGGGGGGGGGGTGAATCAGTAATAAAACAATTCAATACTTTTTCACCATAAAATGCAAGTGTTATATCAATGTAGAATTATCATCCAATAGTTGCAGTGTAAATAAACAATGAACAAATGAAGGATCATACACATACATAGTACACAATGTTTTATGTGAAAAACCAAAGCAGGAAAAAAACACATAATGTTTTTTCTTATATGTCTTTAAGAATTACATTAGTTGGAAGCACCAAATTCCTTTGTTTTCCAGCTACAAATGGAAGGAGGCTCCAACCCCCTAGTTTCTCAGGCTACGACCTGAGGGAAGCTCCAACTCCCTAATTCTTTGGATACAACGAGAAGGAGGCTAAAACCCCCTATATTCTCTGGATACAACCACTTGTCCTTGCCCCATTCAAACACCATGAAATAAAAGTGTCAAATGTAGAAACTGAATATGTCACTAAGAAACTTATCACTGTATACTCATCAACCAATCTGATATGATCACATATACCTCAAAAACTATACGACAAGTCTGTACCTCAAACTATGTGTTAGAACCTCACTGTTATACAACCTCTATCTATACCAATAACTTCAACAACATACCTCAACCAAAATCCCTTTTTTCTTCTTGTAGCATTCTGTTGCTATGGTTTTGCTGCCACAAATCCACTATCGCGATTTTTCTGCTACGGATTTTCTGCCACACTTTTCCTGCTGCGATTTTTCTGCCGCACTTTTCCTACCGCACTTTTTCTTCCGTGGTTTTCTTGCTGCACTTTTTCTGCCACACTTTTTCTGCTGCAATTTTTCTACCACACTTTTTCTGTCGCACTTTTTCTACCGCAACTTTCCCGCTACACTTTTTTTTCCACATTTGTTTTTCCGCGCTTTTCTGCCACAGTTTTCCTGTTGCACTTTTTCTGCCACAGTTTTCCTAGCACACTTTCTCTGCCGCATTTTTCCTTCTGCACTTTTTCTGCCGCACTTTTCTCTATCAATAATACCTACCCAAATAGCCTTTCACACAAATACATATTCGATGTATTCAAGTGTGATTTTAATGAGAGACCATTGCCTCTTATTTATACTTTTATGTCGCTTCCTCAAGGGGTTACCTTCTAACCATCTTAACCCACTTTCCTTATTTTAGGGTTAACCCACTTATAACCACTTGTCCACTTAACTTAACCACTTTCCATAATTAGTAAGTTATCCATTAACTTCATTATTTAAATAATTTCTTTTGTATCCTCTTTGACTTATAGTACAATCATCACTTCACTTTATTATTTAAATAATTTCTTCTTTGCAAACACTTTGACTACTTTGACCTTTTGGGGCTTCTAGATGAAGCATGAGGGTTCTCCAACTTTACATTGTTAGTGGGAAAACCCCCCTATGAATACAATAGGGTTTACAATGTAGGTAGATCAATAACCATTTAAAATTATCCTACTTATCTAACTACCCCAAACCTACCCCAAACTTATGTGAGAAAAGTAAAATGAGAAGGATCCGATAAATGTACCTTTACTCTGCGTACGGTGTTGATCCTCACGTGTTTGATAGCTTCCCTGACTACAAACCTCCTCCCAAAGGTTGGCCTCCATTCAAAGGAAGATAAACATAAAACTACAAGAATATATTTCATACATAAATAAGGGTTAGATGTTAGAATAAAAACTTAAATCAAGTGCAAACATTCGACACCTCATGTTTTGGGACGGGAGAAGTACTTCTTTTATTGATAATACAATGAATACTTACAACTAGTACTGGCTACTACTCCATGAACCTGGTCTGGGATCCTCTTCACCAAGCTCCAAGTGCACCTCCATGTATCTTTCTCCTCTCAACCTTCTTCTTGGGAAATGGAATGGGTTTTGATGGAGGAAAAAGGGAAAAATGAGGAATTCTGAGGCAATTCTCACAACAAGGATGCAAATTCTTGGGGCAAGGAGGAGATGTAAAACAGGTAGACTTTCACTATTCTTATGTATAGATGTGGAATGAGACCCCAAAAACTCCTTTTATATGACAAAAGGATGGTTATTAGGTTGGGTGATGGGCTATATATGGTCAATTAGTTTGGAAACTACCCAATAAACCATAATCTCAACAAATTCCTTGCAACTTTTTAAGTTTTGCACCTTTTGAAAGTATACACAGATTGTAGTGGTGAAACATGCATATGTATGCAGGCTGTAGTGGTGCAACAAGAGTAATGTACGTGGGAAATATTGGTGCAGGGTGCGTACATATTCAAAAGATGAGTTTTTAAGAAGAGCAACTTAGTGATGGCTTGGCAAAAATTGCAAGTAAGAGGGCCAAATGCCAGGTATGCATATGTGGAGAAATTTAGGTTTATAATAGATGCCCCCTAATGTGTGAGGTCATAAGAGCATATGATGGCCGAAATACATTACAAAATATTCACCAATGTACGAAGTGAGTGAGCCCGGGACCAGAGTTCGGGAGGTGCCATCTGCAAAAATAACAACTGTCTCTCTGAGGCGGGCATACCCATGCTTAGGGATGAAATAAATCATGGTTTCCAATCAAATACACTACATATCCATGTCATATAACTATATAAAGTGTATTCGTGAGAAATACATAGCGGATCTACATCTCAAAATCAAAGATATACAAATATAGTATCCATCTTCAAGAAGCTAACGATGCCTGATGGTTGGAGATGAGGCCTTCAGATCTCGAGTAACAAATTTAAGATCTTCAAAACTTGGGTAGGCGTGTAATGTGAGTGTACGAATTCACTACCCAGAGGTCTTCGACGGCCTGTCGGGAAAAGACAAGTGGATCTCAATGATCAGGTAGAGAACTTTAGTAATTTCGAGCAAGGACTTGATTGGAATTTTTGGGATGGCTTGGCATGAGGGAAAGAGACAAACTGCAGAAAGGCCAACTCGGTCTAGGTGAAAATTCCCTTGGACAAGAGCATGAAATATGATCATACTTAGGCAACATGACATTGAAATAAGTTCACGATGCAAGAGGCAATGCAAAATCTCCATGTGTTTGGAAGAGTAACCAAATGGAGGAGGACACACCTCTATGTAGCTAGAAAAACTTCCTAAGGTCATATTAGGTCCCAAAGATTGACGAACAAATGGAATGATGTTCTTTTTCCAAGGGTAACTTATTGTGCTACGAAAAAAGAATATATATTCCCCGTCCCCTCTTTTTGGGGTTTTTTAATTTTTTGTCTTTTTCAAATTTTAAAGATCTTGAAAAAGAATAAAAGAATTCTATGCTACAAAGGAGGAATGAGTGTCACAATCATATTAGTTCTAAGCGCAAGGAACACACTAATGATCAGAGAAAGGAGACATGTGCAGGAAAAGGACACTCAAGAAAATTCCTCCATGGGTCAAGGTTTCAAGTCGCATAGCCAAAGTGCTACAAGGATTGCGTATAAGGCATGCTTCAAAGGTTTAGTTGAGAGAAACATGGATCTGACATTAGGGAAAAGACATAGATATGCAAACGCAATTAGAAAGACACAATGAAAACCCCTTCAATGTATTTTTCACGAGCCAAGAGAAGGTAAGCTCAATATTTTTTTTTACGTTTAGAGAGACTGAAAAAATGTAATAGAAGACTCCACTGGGGTACCTTTTTCAGAAATAGTCTAGTCGGTTTGATAAAGGGATAAACTAGCACCAAAAAGACGTCTATTCAAAACTATTTTAACGAGTGTGACAAAGACAAGATCTCTCGACAAACTTTTCAATTTTAAGGAGTATGAAAAGAGCTTAACTATGGACTCACAACCTTTTTCTAGATTTAGTCTCCTTATCCCAAAAAAATATAAAATTTACTGAGGAGAACTCTCCTGGTGAGACGAATCTCCTGAGGTGTACCTTTTTCCTCCATAATCCACAGGCCAGAAAAATGGGTAAACTCATACTAGTATATGTTCTTCTATACTAATTTAACGAGTGTGAAGGAACAAGGTCACTCGACGATATTTTCAATTTCAAGGAGTCTGAAAAGAGCTTAATTATGGACTCCATAGGGGATGCTCTTATTGAAAAATTTAACGAGTGTGAAATAATAAGGTCACTCGATGATCTTTTCAATTTTAGAGAGTCTGAAAAGAGCTTAACTATGGACTCCATAGGGGATGTTCTTCTAGACCAATTTAACATCTGTGAAAAAACAAGGTCACTTGGTGATCTTTTCAATTTTAGGGAGTCTGAAAAGAGCTTAACTATGGACTCTGTGGGGGTTCCTTTTTCGTAACTTTAGTCCCTCAGGACTGAAAAAGGGTTAAAGTTATACCTGAGAATACTCTTCTAGTGAACCAAAGTTCCTAGAGTATACCTTTGTTTGTAAAATTGACCATCCAAACCTAGAAAGGGGTAAACTACCGCCAGACATACATGCCTTCAAGTTTTAGTTTGGTGAGCGTGAAGGACAAAAAGATTGCTCGACAAGATTTTCATGTTTAAAGAGTCTAAAAAGGGCTTAAAGAAGACTCCACGGAGCTACTTTTCTCAAGTAATCCCGACGAGATCACTTGTACCAAGAGGAGGAAGCAAGAGCTCCCATGCCCACATTGGATAAACCAATGGATCAATTTTCGAGACCAAGTCTCGAGAAGGAAAACATTAGTGAGCAAGTTCTTTCTCAAGATAAATTGAACATTGAGGATAAGACTCCACATAATTAACCTGTGGCAGGGTAGAGTCTACACAAACACTAGGAACATATAAAGGGGCATCCTGAACTAACATCGAATTAGGATGATTATTATCAGATGCCAGTGGGTTGATAGTGAAAATGCTTCCATTATGAGGGAAATGAATCACCCAGAAGATTGAAGACACCACAACATTCATAGCATATACATAATCATGCTTAAGAAGTATATTAAAATCTAATGGGCCATGCACCACTATAACATCGACAAGGACAATATTCCCACCTAACAAGATAAGAAACTGAGGAAGAACCCCCAATATTCACTAGGACGTCTGTCAAAATCCAACAGCACATGTGAAGTAGACACAAGCTCGAGAGATCCCAAGACTTTCCAAATCAAGGAGGATAAAATACTTGCAGAGGCTCCTTCATCCAAAATACATCGATAATTTTTTGTTGAATTAACTTCAACCCTTATTTGAAAGGGTGAGGAAGAAGGAAGATGAAGCTCAACAAGGTCATTCCAATCAAAGGAAACCATCCTAGGGATTGGAGGGGGTTTGCTAGAAGCGAGAAGAATGCCCCCTTGTTCTGAAAGTACTAAACTGGAAATGCTTAAAACATAGTCGTTAGACACATCACTCTCCAAGAGAAGAGTGGGATCAGTCGAAGATTGCATCGATGTGACCACTTTGGTAGACTTGACACTCTCCAAGATAAGAGTGGGATCAACTGAAGATTGCATCGACGTGACCAATTTCTCAACCACTGCATGAATAGGCTACAATACAACATGGTCTACAGGAACATCACCCCCTAAAAGAGGAGTGGGATCAGCTGAAGACTACATCCGCATGACCACTTCATCAACCAAAGGTTGAATATACTGTTAGGAAACCTCACAAGATTCAGAATCAAAAGAGCTTGCAGAAAGGGACCACAATATTTGTACCTCTGGAAGGCCAGGGGATAAATGAGTAAGGTGATCTCCCTTGCAAAGCTTAGAAGGGAACTTAGGCTTACATCCTATCCATCTAGGTTTTTCAACAAAATCAATGCCCCCAACATGACTAGCAATGGCTGGTTTCTTTTCCCCAACATGATTAGCATAGGTTGTGGACATATCACTATCATGACCTGCAGAGGTTGGTGATTTGTCGATAACATGACTCGCAAAGGCTACAGACCTGTTTCCAGTATGACTAATAGTGACTGGACATTTTCCCCCAGCATGACTTGCAGAGGCTGAGTGCTGGTCTTCAACATGACTTGCAAAGGTTGATGACCTATCTCCAACATGACTCACAGAGGTTGGTGATTTATTCTTCATATTCTTCCTCTTTCTATTTCGTTTAGACTTTCGGTTAATAGTAATTGTACTTTCACCAGAGGTGGGAGAAGGAGGAGGAGAAGACTTTGCTGATGAAGGAACATCAACATGGTACCCATGACATAATGTGCTTACTTGAGAAGCATCAAGAGAAATCGAGACATCTGGAATGGTACCCAACTAAACCGGTAGTCCTACATTCAACCCAGGAATGTACAAAGTGGCCATCAAAGGGACACCAACATTTTTGAAGAAAGGAAAAGCACAAGAATCCACTTGTGAAGAGTTTCCTTGGTTGGCATCATCAATAAATTTAGCCATGAATATCTTATGCATAGGTTCTCCCATTGTGGGATCATTCAAGTTCGTAAAAGTCTCACACACAGACTATGGAAAATCGGTGTTATAAAAACAACGCCTATTTAGATGCGGCTCCACATTTCTAAGAGGAAGAATGAAAAGTCCTCACGATTGACGGAGTGGGTGGTATACCACCTTAGGTTAGAGACCCAAATAAATGACTAACTAACTCACTATGGAAAACTAGGGAGTACAGAGAACACACTAAAAGTTCCTAAAGGAAAATCAAGCAGACCACTTTCTAGTAGGAAAAACAGTTATGCCAACTAACACTAGAGAAATTTATCGGTGCAAGTGCAAATCGAGCACGGAAGCACCCTCTTGGTATACTCTGCAAAGTGTGACCCAACGTCTACCCTAGGTACCGTGGTATACCCCCACAGTCACCTGTGTAAGTCCCTAGAATAAAGGAATCTAAGTTGTCAGCTCACAAACAATCACCATGCGGGTATAGTCAACAGTCGGGTGGACCACAATGAGTAAGATAACAAGTATGAAACCTACAAAGGGTATCTAAAGCAAGTGGTCAAGAAGACAACTGAGGATCTCAAACATATTTTAGGTCCATGAAGTTTCATAGGAAAATGCGAACGATAGTATCCCATGATAGATCCTCAATATACGTTCCCCACAACATTTAGTCCGGCTTTGGAGGGGTTATCTCCACTTCCTTTCCTCACATGACCTTGTGTTTATACGCTATGTTAGAGGGGGGTCCCTCATAAATTTCACGTCACTGGACTTTAACACCCCCTAGCTCTGACTCCGATGTTTGTTTAAAATCCTTGAAGAGTTTCCTCTCCAACCTAATTCAAGGCTCTATCGCTAAACTAGTTGATTGACCCTACAAACATAAAAGTCTAGTTAATTTTAAATTTAGAATTCATTTTAAATGGCTTGTTTTAACTCAAAGGATATGTCAGTGCAGTTGATGTTGTTAAGACTCTTGTGAAAAAATAAACTTATAAGAACACTAGCAAAGAAGGATTATCTTTCTTATTTTTTTTCTTTTGAAATGCTTTTAAGATGAGAAGAAAACACAACACTATGCTAATTTATATTTCTTTTTCAAATAAAAATGGAAAGAAGATGCCAAGAAATAAAGAGACCTAAAAAGCTATTTTTTTTTCTTCCAATCATAGTAGAAATAACAAAAGAATCTTAAAGAAACTGATGAATACATGATTCATGAGGAATGTTTTTAAAATTGCAACTCATTTTTCTTAAAATTTCAAGCTAAAAATAAGTTGAAAAAGATAGGAGACACAAGAAAATTTTGCAGACAAGTAAATTGACATCTAACCCAAGCTATGACTGTAAAAACAGAGACATTGAACTCTATCAAGAAACCCCGAGAAGTAAAACCTCAATCAGGGAAGAGGTTGACTGCCTCTTCTTAAAAATAGTTTGTTGAAACAGGTACGCTATTGATGCTTAAGCAGCATGCATATGTACACGATTTGCTTACTAGACATGGTGCGTATGTATGCGTGATGACCCATAGAAGGGCACATACACCTCTGTTCTTCTTGAAAAAAGAAATGAAACAGCCAGACTGACAAGGTAGTGAGAACTGGTATGGCACCAACAGGTGACCAGACCCCTTGAAAGAGTCAACAAACTCAATCAAGAAACTCAAAAGGTATAAAAACCAATAAAACACCCAAAAATATCCCTTAAAACCCTAAAGGCTTCCCCAGTATGGTCACCAGTTCTGCTAGTGGGAAAATCCCCCCTATGGCTACACCAAGGTTTACAATGTAGGCAGATCAATAACCGTTTAAAAGTATCCTACTTCTCTAACTACCCCAAACCTACCCCAGAATTATGTGAGAAAAGTAAAATGAGAAGGATCTGGTAACTGTACCTTTACTCTGCGTTCGGTTTTGATCCTCTCACGCTTGATAGCTTCATTGTCTGCAAACCTCCTCCCAAAGGTTGGCCTGCATTCAAAGATAGATAAACATAAAACTACAAGCATACATTTCATACATAAATAAGGGTTAGATGCTAGAATAAAAACATAAATCAAATGCAAACATTTGACACATCATGTTTTGGGACTGGAGAAGTACTTCTTTTATTGACAATACAATGATTACTTACAACTAGTGTCGGATACTGCTCCATGAACCTGGTCTGGGCTCCTCTTCACCAAGCTCCAAGTACACCTCCATGTATATTTCTCCTCTCAACCTTCTTCTTGGGAAATGGAATGTATTCTGATGGAGGAAAAAGGGAAAAATGAGGAATTCTGAGGCAATTCTCACAACAAGGCTGCAAATGCTTGGGGCATGGAGGGGATGTGAAACGGGTAGAGTTTCACTATTCTTATGTCTAGATGTGGAATGAGACCCAAACACCTCCTTTTCAATGACAAAATGATGGTTATTCATTTGGGTGACAGGCTATAGGCGGTGGATTAGTTGGGAAACTACCCAATAGCCTGCAATCTCAACGAAGTTCTTGCAAATTTTTAATTTTTGCAACTTTTGCAAGTATATGTGGGTTGTAGTGGTGCAGCATGCATATGTACACGGACTCTATTGGTGCAACAGGCATATGTACATGGGTAATATATGTGTAGGGTGTGTACATCTTCAAAAAATGAGTTTTTAAGAAGAGAAGCTCAGTGATGGCTTGGCAAAAAATGCAAGTAAGAGGGCCAAATTCCAGGTATGCATGTCTAGACAAATTCAGGTTTATAACACTCTGTAACATTCATTGCAATTAGACACTATAATTGTTTCTCAGTTATTAGACTCGGTATCAGTCTCTACAATTACTCCTTTTAATTTCCCCAATTTAGAATTTTGTCAGGGTGATGTGAGGAATGATATTGGTAACTCTATCTCATTTAACAAAACTCTTTATATCTTTGTAATTATCTTTATAATTCATCTCGGTAAATATCCTTCATCATTTGGCCTCCATAATCAAATATATACTTGTTGTAACTGCCTTTATATAAAAGTATTCACTGCACTGCTTTTTTTTTATGATTACATTATGTAATTACCTTTCATGGTTTCTCTTTTTATTTTAAAATTTTTATAGAATGTGTACATGACAATGGAACTTTGCTACTATCTGTTTTACTCTCCTATATTCATACTTATTGATTTTGCACATAGGTATATTTTTTATGATGGGTCCCTTTTCTTCTGAGGGAACCCATCATACTGCTACGAGCCTACTCCTCCTCTCGAGTCATGAATATCTTTCTTCAGGAGGGCATATGAAGATGATTAAAATTCAATATAGACCTAAGATAAGTTACACCTTCAACTTATTTTATTATCTTATTCTTCTAATTAATTGATATCTAGTATCAATATTAACACTTTCCTCTTTCTCCTTTGTAGGTTAAAAATATCAGTTTGACTTTGCGAAATGAGGCGTCCTACAATCAAAAGGTACTCGGGTTCCATGGATTCCTTCCACTAGTCCATGCACTCGCTCTCTTCTATTACAGATTCTTTGATATAGACTCTTTAAATTCTGTTTAAACTAGCTATATAGTTCATGGGTATATACAACCCCAATTGTATTAATATGTTTGGTCAATGACATATCGACTATATAATTATATTCTTTTTCATAACACTCTAGGATTTACTGTATCATATGACTCTCACTTCGTTAAAATATAAATGAATATATTTATGGGATTTTTTAATTTTTTTCTATCTATACTCAGTATGATCGTATGAGCTTCAATATATTTATGTTTTCACTTGTTTCTTTTTTTGTAGCAGTTTGCAATTAAGAAGTAGAAAAAATCAATGAATATACTAAGGCCAAGAGGCATACCCATACATATTACTATCTATATACATATACATTAAACATATAATACTTCAGAAAAACAATACTAACAGGTATATTTAAACGATGTCATCCCACAAATCTATCATGATTATGAGGCACACTTATATTGATTTATATATATACACATATAAATAAAACATCAACCATGTAATACTAAAAATGAAAGTTCATAGTTGAGTTACATATCTAAACAATGATGCTGGGAAAACAAATGGAAAAACCACATTCCTCCCAACCGTAGAAACATGAAAACCACGACCACTTGTCCTGATCACCCCCTATCCTGACCATGACTCCATAAGGGAAAACTAAGTATCACTCTTTAGCCACTGTCACCTTGAACAATTCAAAAAAATGTTTTTCTAACACAATATGTGCTCATAACAGAAAAACATTTCTTTCCCCAACATACTAAGAAACGTCCTACCTCCCACATATGTTGTATTTATCTCATGCCTAGGTATTTCCATTCATTTTCCCTCCTTGGGAAATTCATAGCTTTAAAAATCCCTTTTTTAGTGGTTGATAGTGACATATCTCAACTTCTGAAACTTGTAAAAATCAACTCTAAGTTAAGTCAAACCTGTTCCCCACATGGAGTCATAATCAACTATGTTTAACTTGGTTGTTCCATTTGTCTTCCAACATTAAATTTATTAAAAAGTTTTTCTCATACATCTGTGCATCAAAAGAGGACAATTGGCTAGTCAAACCTTTGTCCAACAGTCATAAAAATAGTAGTTACATACTTCGACAAATCTAAATTCAAATTTCCATAAATGGAAATTTATTTTTGAATAAAAACTTTGAAAATATTTATTTTTTGAATAATTCTAGGATAGCACACAAACTAAGAGCATTTTTGGTTGGTACGGGAGTCCTCCCTATCCAGATGGAATACATCAGGGCTGACCTTGATCTCTTACAACTCTGGATGGACTTGTTGTGCGATATGACGTCTCTTATACATCATATCGTTGGACATGTCAGGTTACTGGTATGGATGAGGGATGGCACATCATCTAACACTGATGATTATGAGGGTGATGATGATCATCATCAGGGTGCTAACAACAAAACTTCTACTTTAGTACCTCCTCCTAGTCCTCTTCTGAGTGATGGCTGTGCTTCTTCTTCAGTACCTCGTCCTTGTCCTCTGAGTGATGATGTTGATTAGGGTGGAGATGATCATGGTTATGTTTCAGATCAGGGTGGTGATTGTGCTTATCCTTCAGTACCTCCTTCTCCTCCTCCTCCTCCACCTCGTCTCCCGGATGAGAAGGGCACATCAACTATTCTTCCACAACATGCTTCTCCTGAGAGACTACGTCTAGATATT
This sequence comes from Picea sitchensis, assembly GCA_010110895.2. Lineage (NCBI taxonomy): Eukaryota > Viridiplantae > Streptophyta > Pinopsida > Pinales > Pinaceae > Picea > Picea sitchensis. The sequence goes on along the minus strand of SNQJ01S0002758.1, from coordinate 289,743 downwards.
TAGTGATAGCAGTTATTTGTGTTATTGACCAGATATGTATATTATATTAGTTATGTTACTTGTTCATATATATATATAT
>SNQJ01S0002758.1:228115-275579 GCA_010110895.2 Picea sitchensis | reverse complement strand
TACCTATTACCCACAATATATTTTGGTGAAGTTACTTCATACATATTACCACAGCAATAGATTATAGTAAGGAGACAATGCCATTACATAATATTAAAATGACTTAGCAATCTAAATATCCACATCATTCTTGGATAGGTTTCAAGCCCTAACTCACTATCTATATCACCATAACCCTTCAATTAAGGAATAAGGATTTACATTTTATTATTTAAAAAAAAAAACAACAATGCTACACTAACATTACCAATTCTTTACATTGATCATATCCTAAAACAAATAAAACTAGCACCTCTTTATATTACATTGTAGTCGATCACATTCGCTGGAATATGTAATTATCAAGCTTTTAGGAAAGGTAGAACATAACTAATCCAATACTAGTAATATAAGCCAACTGTAATAAACCACTCACGTTCAAGAATATATATCAATGTCATAATTTTATGAAAGAAAGGTAGACCTATGAAACGAGACAGCTGGAATAAAACCACCATATCTAATTAACCTCAATAGAGACTCCATCAACAGGCAATCAATACCAGCCACCTGGTATATTCAACATTCTGGCAAGATAGAAATAAATTTTGGTGCTACCTATCAGTTTGTGAATATAGCAATATATATAAATGAATTCTAGGGCTATCGTTAAACTGTCCTAGGTCCTGCGCTACATTCTAGGTTAGGTATTTAGAAACAAAAATATGATAATGAATAGCCACCATTTAACTAGTAATGAAATAAATAACTGGCAATTAAATATCACGGCATTATTCGCTGTAAAAACCATTCATTCCCTAGGTAAGGACGCACAGGTAGAGAATTATGTTCCGTTCTGCAAATGCAAAGGCAATAAATGATGCCCATTCAACAAGGCGTGTGGGGGTGTGTTCCAGCAACGCGGAGGTCAATTCATGCCAGGCTCAGGCAGGGTCAGTAACTAAATGTGCAGAGGTAAGAAAACTTGTTTATGCAGAGGTGGGAATGACCCAAAACAGGTACAACGAACTTACAAAATTATTTCATAAAACCAGAGCCAGGTCGAGAACCAAATCACAACGACCCAATACAACAAAGTCACAGCCAACTCTTAAGAACCAAGGACTGTTCATGGTTATCTAACACGGTTAGTGAAAACTCAACTCAGATGCAGAGGATTGGCAGAGAAACAGGCAAGGAGTCTATACACCATGCGCACAAATTACAACAGAATCGCAAGGTATTTATAATAGTAAAACACAGGGAAAACCAATGATGCGTCGAGAAATTTAACCATAAAAGAATGCAGAGACATACAACAGTCACAGAGAGTTTTCTAACCGTGAACCTGCAGAGATATACCACCGTAGTGCCGAGGATTTCTGACAATAAAAGAAAACGCAACGAGCGGTGTTTATCCGCGGGGGTTTCCTCCCTGAAACTTATGGAAAGCAGAAATCAAAGGTAGATAGATGGCCATCAACAATACAGGGTTACAAGGTGGATTGCCCACGAATTCTCAAGTCAAAATAAGAATAAAAACAAAAAAACGCCCATACAAATGAAGCAAGAATGAAATATCCGATCCATTGAACAAAAGGGGAAAAATCCAACACAACTGAAAGAAACCCCTGTCAGAAAATGAAACACATTTACTCGTGAATCCAATTGAGTGAAAACTCAACTCAGATGCAGAGGATTGGCAGAGAAACAGGCAAGGAGTCTATACACCATGCGCACAAATTACAACAGAATCGCAAGGTATTTATAATAGTAAAACACAGGGAAAACCAATGATGCGTCGAGAAATTTAACCATAAAAGAATGCAGAGACATACAACAGTCACAGAGAGTTTTCTAACCGTGAACCTGCAGAGATATACCACCGTAGTGCCGAGGATTTCTGACAATAAAAGAAAACGCAACGAGCGGTGTTTATCCGCGGGGGTTTCCTCCCTGAAACTTATGGAAAGCAGAAATCAAAGGTAGATAGATGGCCATCAACAATACAGGGTTACAAGGTGGATTGCCCACGAATTCTCAAGTCAAAATAAGAATAAAAACAAAAAAACGCCCATACAAATGAAGCAAGAATGAAATATCCGATCCATTGAACAAAAGGGGAAAAATCCAACACAACTGAAAGAAACCCCTGTCAGAAAATGAAACACATTTACTCGTGAATCCAATTGAAACAAACCCCAATTCAGAATAGGAGGAGATAGCTCATGAAGATATACCAGCACCCATGGTAACATAAAATCCCACAGTGACACTTAAAAACACAGTCCTAATATCTCCTTTATCCCAACAGACTAGCAACAACAACGATTAAGAAATATTTTAAGACTATAGCAAATTTGAGCTGCCAAGGAACATAAGTAAAACAGCCATTAAACCCATTCACAACCCATATTTTGATACCGGAGTAGATCATAATGCATCCTATTCTACCAATTTACAAACGAACCATACCGTTGCCTTATAGCCCGCCGCGATGACGTCCGCGCTCCGTGCCGCTCCTGCTCACCGACTATAGAAAATACACCAGTACCTCCTAGCCAATCGCTAGGGGTACTCTGCTTCCCCCTTAGCCCCCCGAGCCGCAAAGGGGCCACACCAATCCAGAATGTATCCTAGCTTCCCAGCTCACCTCCAAGGCTAAGCTACCACTCTAATCGCAACTGAGAAAATCCCAACTCCTCACAAGCAATCAGTCCCCGTCCAATCCAGCAGCATAACAATACCTAATAGCCCCTCCCCCCTTTTCTTCCTCATCTACCTTTCTTTTATAGAGTTTTGGGACCCCCCCTTGCCCTAATTCACATTTAACTCAAGTTTTTAATGAAAACCCCTAAAATTCTCTGTATTACAAGTGTCACTCATCCCCCATGTTTCTCCAAGATTATATTCTTTAACTTATTAATTGTCTATGTTTCATTTATTACTTAATTTCCCTATTTTCATTAATCCCTTCTCTCTCTTTTTTTAAACCAAAAAAAAGGTAAATGCGCTAATTAATATATCCATTTTATTTTTAAATTCGTAGCTTTTTATTAATGGTAGATGCGGTAGGGACTAATAAATCAACGTAAAGAGAATCCATTATTAATTTTCATTATTCTATAAATTAGAGATTATGGAATACACGACAATTTGTTTATAATATATATATATATATATATATATATATATATATATATAGGTTAATGAGAGATTAAAGTGATGACAAACATGTATATGGGAAATGTAGATGTATAACATAAAAGAGGAATAATGAGAAATTAAGGTGATGGATGGTGATTTAATAATGTGAAATGGACATGTAAAAGGGAAATGGATACTGGGAGATTAAGGTGATGGAAGATAGTTTAATAATGTAGACAGGGAAAATGAGAGGATAATGGTCTTAGTTATTTTTTTTTTGGAATTTTCTTTATGTTATACTACATAGGTGATGTCATTCTCACATATGCATATGAAGAGGAAGTAATGAAATATAAATATGGTCTTAGTTTTTTTTTTGGAATTTTCTTTATGTTATATTACATAGGTGATGTCATTCTTCAACAAGTTAAGAATTAATTTCTTCTTTGTAAAATTTTAAAACTATTAGATTTACTTTAAATCTTACCCTCGTCACCGCCCCAAGAATTTTCTGAAGACCCAACTATTACTTAGGTGGGTTTTTGTTTAATTTGTTATTTTTATTCCAGGGTCTGTTCTTAAGGTTAGACTAAAATTTTACCCTAAAAGTTTTAGACCTAGTACTTAGATTCTGAACTGGGCGACACTGGGTTAGGGAAGTTGTTTAAGAATTTATTAGGGCATTAATGTCTTAGGGATATTTAGGTTTGTTTCCTTCATCCACATCAATGTGACGTGCCCTTCAGGATGCACCACGTGCTCCAAGGGTGCCACTCGCCTCATTCGTTTCCTTTGCACGACGTGCCCTTCGGGATGCACCACGTGCTCCAAGGGTTCCACTCGCTTCTTGTGTTTCTTTTGTGTGACGTGCCCTTCATGATGCACCACGTGCTCCAAGGGTGCCACTCGCCAACTGGACTGATTGGTAGACATCTATAACCCCTGGAGTCAACACTCCGCCAAGTGAACTTGTGGGAGACTAAGGGCTCTAAGGAATAACTCCCCCGCCTTATTGCACGCCCCTTTGAATCATCGTGAGCGACTGTCGTAGTCTTCCCTCATGGCATCGTGGATCCTCTTGAACTAGGTAATCATTAACCTACAGTTCGAGCCACAGAGAGAGTGCTAGTAGGCGGTGGCAGGTCTGTTGTCCACCCTTCTCCCTCAACCTCTCTGGAATCGTGTGTGGCCCCTTTAATCCATATGTGAGTCTGGTCGGCAAGCTATCGTCATCCTGCATCATCAACAATCGTGTCAGAACATGTCAACATCATATCACCAGATCAAAGAAATATCACAGTAAATAAATCAACCCAAATAGCACACTCCCTGACTCAATCCAGAGTCCAAGGGGGTTCCACTGATGCCTCTGCATCCTCAAGGTCCAAAACCCTGCACACTCAATGAAACTGAGTCAGCAGCACATGTCTACATCAAAGTAGTAAAAACATCATGTCATCTATCATAACGCATCACAATCAAGGATAAATAGTTTAACATCAGAAAAGTCCATATCACTTGTGAGCAAGTGTCCTCAAATAATAAGTTTTCTCAGTGCACCAGAGTCGGATGTTACATACACCTCTTGGTCTAAACTTCATCCCAAAGTTTCTCAGTATATATGCCGAAATAAAAGTATCACAGTATCATAAGTCTATCTATCAAACAAAAATTGAAACCGCTGACGCATATCATAGGCGTCCTCCCAGGTCACCGAGTGCGGACTATAACTGTTCCATTGGACCTTGACCTGATCTACTGTTTGACGTCGTAACTGTTGAACATGATGATCTAAGATGAGGAACGGCTCAGCCATGAGCACTCCCTCATCCGATACCTACAATGAACTCATGTCAATCACGTGTGTAGGATCACTAATATAATGTCTCAGAACAGATACATGAAAAACATCGTGCATACGCCTCAAAGAATTAGGCAAGGCTAGTCGATAGGCCACGGGCCCCTTTCTCTCCACAATCTCGAAAGGTCCCACAAATCTAGGAGAGAGTTTAGCTCCCTTTCCAAACTTGATTGAACTCTTATGTGGTTCAACCCGCAAGAAGACTCAATCGCCGACCTCGTAACTACGGTCGACTCAGTGCGCATCGACATAATTCTTCTGTCGATCCTGCGCTTCTTTAATCCTTGGTCTTATGGTTTTCATTTTCTCTTCCATTTCTTGGATTGCTTCTGGTCCCACCAGGACCCTATCCTCAAGTCGATCCCAACTCAAGGGCATCTGACACGGTCGCCCATAAAGAAACTCAAAAGGTGCCATCTTAATGGTGCTCTGGTAACTGTTGTTGTAAGAGAACTCTATTAGAGGCAATAACTCCTCCCAACACTTTTGTTGGTCCATCACGTACATGCGCAACATGTCTTCCAAGGTTTGGTTCATTCATTCTGTCTGTCCGTCAGTCTCTGGGTGATACGCAGTACTGAAATTAAGATGGGTTCCCAAGGCCTCTGGAAAACTCATCCAAAATCGTCCAGTAAACACCGATCCTCGATCGGATATAATCTTCTTAGGCACGCCATGCAACCTCACAATCTCACTGATGAAAAATCTCACTATGTCAGGTGCCTGATACGTCGTACACACGAGAATAAAGTGAGCACTCTTCGTCAGAGTGTCTACTACTACAAAAATCGAGTCGTGTCTCCTAGCCGTCAATGGCAATCCAACAATAAAATCCATCGAAATAACTTCCCATTTTGATTCTGGAATGGAATGTGGTTGAAGTAAACCTGTCGGGTGTCTATGCTCAGCCTTTACCTGCTGACACTCTAGACATCTAGCCACAAAGTTGACTATGTCGGCCTTCATTCCCTTCCAGTAGAATAAGGGTTTAAGGTCTGCCCTCATCTTCGTGACTCCCGGGTGAGCTCTGTAAAATGCTCTATGAGCCTTGCTCCAGATCAACATCCTCAACTCGTCATTTGGCGGTACGCAAATCCAACCTCTAAAACTTATTAAACCATCACTATCAAATGAATATCCCTCATATCGTGGTACCATCATGGTGTTTTGTCCGATAAAATCCTCGACTTCTTTGTACCAGTCATCATCACGCTGTAAAGTGAGAATATTATCACCTAGATTTGTCTGAAGAGGTAACACCGAAAATATGCGCGACCTCCAACTCAAGGCATCAGCCACTCAGTTCATTGTTCCCTTTATGTAAGTAATCTTGAAGTCGTACTCGCTAAGCAATTCTAACCAACACCGTTGTCGCGCGTTCAGGTCGCTTTGCGTACAAAAGTGTTGTAGTCCACAATGATCAGTCCTTAATTCAAATTTTCGTCCAACAAGGTAGTGTCTCCATACCTTCAAGGCATATATGATGGCTAATAATTCCAAATCATGCGTCGCGTAGTTTTCCTCATGCCTTCTTAGTTTTCTCGAAATGTAATCAATCACTCATCTGTCTTGCATCAAGACTCTGCCTAAACCTTCCTTGGATGCGTCAATGCATACCAAGAAGTCCGCGTCCATGACATAGACCTTTAGTATTGGTGCGGTTGTCAACAACTCCTTAAGCCTCCAAAATGCTTCCACGCATTTCTCTGTCCAAACAAACTTCTTGTTTTTCTTCTGCAATTCCGTGATCGGATTTGCTATCTTCGAAAAACCATCGACAACCCATCAATAGTATCCTGCTAAACCCATAAAAATACGCACTTCTGTGACATTCGTTGGTGTAGGCCATTCCATAATAGCCTCAACCTTGGCTGGATCCATGGCGATACCTTCGGTGAAGATGACATTCCCTAAGTAGTGAATCCTCGATTGGTAAAAAGAGCATTTGGACAACTTCCCATACATTTTGTGCTCTCGTAGACACTGTAGTACCAAGCGCAAGTGCTCATCATGCTCCTCCATCGTCCAAGAGTAGATCAAGATATCGTCAATGAATACTTGGACGAACTTGTCCAAGTACTCGTGGAACACCCCGTTCATCAAACTCATGAATACCCCTGGGGCGTTTGTCAATCCAAACGGTAACACAGTAACCTCATAATGTCCAAATCTCGTCTTAAAGGCGGTCTTAGGGATGTCATCCTCCTTGATTCATAACTGTTGATACCCTGATCGCAAATCGATATTGGAAAACACCGCCGCACCCTTCATTTGATCGAACAGATCATCAATTCTTGGTAAGGGATACTGATTCTTGACGGTAGCCTTGTTCAGTTGACGGTAGTCAATGCAAAGCCTCCATGACCCATCCTTCTTTCGTATGAAAATAACCGGTACACCCCATGGTGACACACTAGGACGTATCATTCCCAGGTCTAGCAACTCCTTCAGTTGCATTTTCAACTCTTGCAACTCCGGGGTCGACATCCGATAAGGTGTTCTTGCTATCGGTTCGGTCCCCAGTTTCAGGTCTATAGTAAACTCCAATTCCCTTTCTAGCAGCATCCCAAGCAACTCCTCAGGAAATACGTCCGCAAACTCCTTCACCATCGGAAGGTGTTCTAGACCTTCCGCTACTCCCTTTTCGTTTAGCGCAAGGATTGCATAAATATTGCACCCCTTGCACATACTCTTCCGTAAATGTAAGGAAGAGACGAACCTCAGGGAAACTCCCTGGTTCCATCCTACAATCAAACGTCTCTGTCCTTCGTCATCAACCAAGCTCAACTGTTTCGTCTTACAGTTGAGTATCGCCCCATGAGATTCCAACCAATCCATACCAATCACGACGTCATAAGATCCTAATATCGTGACATACAAGTTGAACCTAGTGACAAACTCTCCCAGGTTAAGGGCATAGCCCGTAACGCTTCCTCCAACCTTCTGTTTGGCTCCTGAAGCCATCTCTACGAAGCTAAACTCGTCTGGTTCGACTGCCTTCTAGACGACATCGTGCAAGGTTTGAGGCATCAAGATAATAAACCTTTGCACGCAGGTTTCCGTTAAGGCCAAACACGAACCTGCTGACCTTAAGCTTCTCAGTGTTAAGGTGCGGAGCATATCGGAGTAGCTCCATAAAACGTGCCTCGTACTCGGGCACCGTACGACCTCCTTGTCATAAGGCGTTGAACTCATTGAGCCGATGCTCAATGAATTCCTATGAAAGGTACCTCTCTCAGAACCATTCCTCGAACAGTTCCCATGACACGTCTTCAACGACCATGTTCAGCTGCGGCAGGAGCGTCTGCCAACATAGAAGAGCGCTCCCCTTCAGTTGAAAGACCACCATGCGGACCTTCATGATGGAGGTATAATTGCGAAGTGCGAAGCACATCGCCATGTTCTCCAACCATGCCTCAGTGGCTGCATCGTCCAGGGCACCAAAGAACTCGAGAAATTTAACCTTCTTGAGTTCACGATGAATGCTACCCGTAACGGACGACGCACGATGTAGAACCTCAGCGGGTGCCGGCACACTGGCCTTGTCTCTGTCCAATTGGCTGATCAGAGCCTCGGACATGTGCTGAAAGGATCTCATCATCCCAACTACAACGCCATCCGCTATCTACTTCTTTCCGAGAACCCACTCGCCTCCCTGGGGGTTAGACACCTCAGGCGTGGATGCTACTGGAGGCGTTGCGCCTCCTCCCTTAACACCCCTTTGTCTGCCTCTGCGGCGTCCTCTAACCATGATTACCGTGCACACACCCAATCAACTCGATCAACAATAGTATAATAAAATCAACTCATGTCAACGAAAGCTGTAGCAAATCCCAAGTCGCGGGTCGAACTGGATCTGATACCATATGTAACATCCTCCTCATTACGATGAGAACTCTGATAACAGGTGCAATTTTTTTTTTTGTTTAAGGTGTGTGCACACGTGTAGAAGTAACAGACAAACTTGACTCTACATCGCCACTCGAAAACCAACAAGACGCAACCACGATGTTTATCACAAGCAGACTGAGGGCACACAATGGGTAACTGCAAGCAATAAACGAACACAGACATAAGGCACACAACGCAACATTTAACGACTTACTGGGTTATGCACAGTACAAACACAGAGGGAAGGATCCATAGTAGTAGATCTTACTATTTCTGTACAAGAAAGCAGGGCGTTTAATCTTAGTTCTCTTCTCTAGAGAGAGATAAGGTCAGATAGGCTCTTGGCCGACTGCTCAGGAAGAAACTAGTAATCTCCATCAGGTGTGTCACAAGAGTGGAAACCCTGCCTTTAAAGGGCCCGAGACTCTTGATACGACACAGGATCCTTTACACAAATAATCACACACAGACTTATATACGGGGCTACAATGAGGTGTCTACCTCCCGCCCGACACAACAGACCAAGCTAGAAATTAAACAACCAGGCAGAATAATAATTGAAAGAGCAGCCACCTCCTCTACGGAAGGCGCAAGAGAAAGGAACTCAGACAACGACTAACCAAAATTTAAGACAAGGTATTGTCTATGACCAACTGTAGTTGATTACTGACCAGCTGCTCTCTTAAATTTCATCAACCAACAAATACCTTATACATAAGGTAATTCCAATTAATCTCCATCCCTCCTTTATTAGGTTATAAAGTCCTAAAGTACTTAGTTCAAGGACATTGCCTTAATCACAATCACATTGCACCTTCTCTGTTAACCATAATAATTAAGCTGCGAAATTAGTACCAAAGATGAACCCACAACATTTACCTTACCTTGAATGTTAGTACTGACATAAGCATCCCTATCATTAATTACATTCCACTAACATTTCAAGTAAAAGCACAAGTACTATGCATTTTATTATTATCATGACTATGATCTACACTGATTGGATCATAAAATAACCCTATCATCACTTCTCATCCGAAAACAATATTGCTATTTCGATAACCAGGAATTTACATTTTAACTGTTATCAACCACAATGAACTACAATACCAAGACCCTAAAATAACCATGCCCTCATTTTATATTCCAATGACTTGCATTTAAAACAACATACAAATTACCAATCATGTTATCGACACCTACCTTATCTCCTTATGTTATAAAGTAGTAAAGTACTACCTTTACCTATTACCCACAATATATTTTGGTGAAGTTACTTCATACATATTACCACAGCAATATATTATAGTAAGGAGGCAATGCCATTACATAATATTAAAATGACTTAGCAATCTAAATATCCACATCATTCTTGGATAGGTTTCCAGCCCTAACTCACTATCTATATCACTATAACCCTTCAATTAAGGAATAAGGATTTACGTTTTATTATTTAAAAAAAAAAAAAAAACAACGCTACACTAACATTACCAATTCTTTACATTGATCATATCCTAAAACAAATAAAACTAGCACCTCTTCATATTACATTGCAGTCCATCACATTCGCTGGAATATGTAATTATCAAGCTTTTAGGAAAGGCATAACAGAACTAATCCAATACTAGTAATATAAGCCAGTTGTAATAAACCACTCATGTTCAAGAATATATATCAATGTCATAATTTTATGAAAGAAAGGCAGACCTATGAAACGAGACAGCTGGAATAAAACCACCATATCTAATTAACCTCAATAGAGACTCCATCAACAGGCAATCAATACCAGCCACCTGGTATATTCATCATTCTGGCAAGATAGAAATAAATTTTGGTGCTACCTATCAGTTTGTGAATATAGCAATATATATAAATGAATTCTAGGGTTATCGTTGAACTGTCCTAGGTCCCACGCTACATTCTAGGTTAGGTATTTAGAAACGAAAATATGATAATGAATAGCCACCATTTAACTATTAATGAAATAAATAACTGGCAATTAAATATCACGGCATTATTCGCTATAAAAACCATTCATTCGCTAGGTAAGGACGCACAGGTAGAGAATTATGTTCCGTTCTGCAAACGCAAACGCAATAAATGTTGCTCATTCAGCATGGCATGCGGGCGTGTGTGCCAGCAACGTGGAGGTCAATTCGTGCCAGGCTCAGGCAGGGTCAGTAACTAAGTATGCAGAGGTAAGAAAACTTGTTTACGCAGAGGTGGGAATGACCCAAAATAGGTACAATGAACTTACCAAATTATTTCATAAAACCAGAGCCAGGTCGAGAACCAAATCACAACGACCCAATACAACAAAGTCACAACCAACTCTTAAGCACCAATTACCATTCACGGATAGCTAACACAGTTAGCGAAAACTCAACTCAGACGCAGAGGATTGGCAGAGAAACAGGCAAGGAGTCTATACACCATGCGCATAAATTACAACAGAATCGCAAGGTATTTATAACAGTAAAACACAGGGAAAACCAACGATGCGCCGAGAATTTTAACCATAAAAGAACACAGAGACATACAACAGTCACAAAGAGTTTTCTAACCATGAACCAGCAGAGATATACCACTATAGTGCCGAGGATTTCTGACAATAAAAGAAAACACAACGAGTGGTGTTTATCCATGGGGAAAACTTATGGAAAGAACAAATCAAACGCAGACAGATGGCCATCAACAATACAGGGTTACAAGGCGGACTGCCCAGAAATCTCAGGTCAAAATAAGAATAAAAACAAAAAAATGCCCATACAACTAAAGCAAGAACGAAATATCCGATCCATTGAACAAAAGGGGAAAAATCCAACACAACCGAAAGAAACCCTTGTCAAAAAATGAAACACATTTACTCATCAATCTGATTGAAACAAACCCCAATTCGGAACAGGAGGAGATAGCTCACGGAGATATACCAACACCCATGGTAACAGAAAATCCCATAGTGACACTTAAAAACACAGTCCTAATATCTCCTTTATCCCAACAGATTAGCAACAACAACGATTAAGAAATATTTTAAGACTATAGAAAATTTGAGCTGCCAAGGAATATAAGTAAAACAACCATTAAACCCATTCACAACCCATATTCTGATACCGGAGTAAATCATAATGCATCATATTCTACCAATTTACAAACGAACCATATCATTGCCTTATAGCCCGCCGCGATGACGTCCGCGCTCCGTGTCGCTCCTGCTCAGTGACCGTATAGACTACACCGGTACCTCCCAGCCAATCGCTAGGGTTACTTTGCTTCCTCCTTAGCCCCCCGAGTCGCAAAGGGGCCACACCAATCCAGAAGGTATCCTATCTTCCCAGCTCGCCTCCAAGGCTGAGCTACCACTCTAATCCCAGCTGAGAAAATCCCAACTCCTCACAAGCAATTAGTCCCCGTCCAATCCGGCAGCATAACAATACCTAATAGCCCCTCCCCCCTTTTCTTCCTCATCTACCTTTCTTTTATAGAGTTTTGGGACCCCCCCTTGCCCTAATTCACATTTAACTCAAGTTTTTAATGAAAACCCCTAAAATTCTCTGTCTTACAAGTGTCACTCATCCCCCATGTTTCTCCAAGATCATATTCTTTAACTTATTAATTGTCTATGTTTTATTTATTACTTAATTTCCCTATTTTCATTAATCCCTTCTCTTCTTTTTTTTTTAAACCAAAAAAAGGTAAATGCACTAATTAATATATCCATTTTATTTTTAAATTCGTAACTTTTTATTAATGGTAGATGCGGTAGGGACTAATAAATCAATGTAAAGAGAATCCATTATTAATTTTCTTTATTCTATAAATTAGAGATTATGGAATACACGACAATTTGTTTATAATATATATATATATATATATNTCCTATTTACATGCATGTTATTCATCATTTTACTTTATCATTAATATATATATATATAGGTTAATGAGAGACTAAAGTGATGACAAACATGTATATGGGAAATGTAGATGTATAACATAAAAGAGGAATAATGAGAAATTAAGGTGATGGATGGTGATTTAATAATGTGAAATGGACATGTAAAAGGGAAATGGATACTGGGAGATTAAGGTGACGGAATATAGTTTAATAATGTAGACAGGGAAAATGAGAGGATAATGGCCTTAGTTAATTTTTTTTTTGGAATTTTCTTTATGTTATACTACATAGGTGATGTCATTCTCACATATGCATATGAAGAGGAAGTAATGAAATATAAATATGGTCTTGATTTTTTTTTGGAATTTTCTTTATGTTATATTACATAGGTGATGTCATTCTTCCACAAGTTAGGAATTAATTTATTCTTTGTAAAATTTTAAAACTATTAGATTTACTTTAAATCTTACCCTCATCATCGCCCCAAGAATTTTCTGAAGACTCAACTATTACTTAGGTGGGTTTTTGTTTAATTTGTTATTTTTATTCCAGGGTCTGTTCTTAAGGTTAGACTAAAATTTTACCCTAAAAGTTTTAGACCTAGTACTTAGATTCTGAACTGGACGACACTGGGTTAGGGAAGTTGTTTAAGAATGTCTTAGGGCGTTAATGTCTTAGGGATATTTAGGTTTGTTTTCTTCATCCACATCAATGAGACGTGCCCTTCAGGACACACCACGTGCTCCAAGGGTGCCACTCTCTTCGTTCGTTTCCTTTGCGTGACGTGCCCTTCAGGATGCACCATGTGCTCCAAGGGTTCCACTTTCTTCTTGTGTTTCTTTTGTGCAACTTTCCCTTTAGGATGCACCACGTGCTCCAAGGGTTCCACTTGCCAACTGGACTGATTGGTAGACATCTATAACCCCTGGAGTCAACACTCCACTAGGTGAACTTGTGGGAGACTAAGGGCTCTAAGGAATAAGGCCCCCGCCTTATTGCGCGCCCTTTAGAATCATCGTGAGTGACTATCGTAGTCTGCCCTCATGGCATCATGGATCCTCTCGGACTAGGTAATCGTTAACCTACAGTTTGAGCCATGACAGGAGTGCTAGTAGGCGATGGCAGGGCTGCTGTCCACCCCTCTCCATCAACCTCTCTGGAATCGTGTGTTTCCCCTTTACTCCATATGTGAGTCTGGTCGACAAGATATCATCAACATGCATCATCAACAATCGTGTCAGAACATGTCAACATCATATCACGAGATCAAAGAAATATCACAGTAAATAAATCAACCCAAATAGCACACTCCCTGACTCAATTCGGAGTCCAAGGGGGTTCCACCGATGCCTCTGGATCCTCAAGGTCTGAAACCCTGTACACTCAATGAAACTGAGTCAACAACACCTGTCTACATCAATGTAGTAAAAACATCATGTCATCTATCATAACACATCATAATCAAGGATAAATAGTTTAACATCAGAAAAATCCAGATCACTTGCGAGCAAGTTTCCTCAAATAATAAGTTTTCTCAGTGCGTCAGAGCGGGATGTTACAGGATCACACAATTAGACATTTATTTTAATTTGTGGTGCTTTCTCTCAGCAACACAATTTTGTTATGGTGTATATGGAACAGTGTGTTTCATTTAGATGCCTTGTGTAGTCGAGTATCCTGTAAAATTATTGTTCACATATTCTCCTCGATTATCTGTTCTTAGCTTTTGAATTTGATGTCCATATTGCTTTTCTACAAGGGCCTTGTAGGCCAAAAAATTGTCAAAAACTTTGCTCTTACGTTTTAAGAAGTAAACAAAAGTATGTTTGGAAAAGTCATCAATGAAAGTTAAGAAATAGTTGCCCCCAGAAAAAGAAGGAGAAGAGAGTGGACCACACAAATCACTGTGAACAAGCTGTAAAGGGCCCGAGGCGTGCCAAGAAGCATGTTTTTCAAAACTATCTCGATGATGTTTTCCAAGAACACAACCGACACAAACAACATATCTGCATGAAACAAGAGGAAGACCAGTCACCATCTGTTGATTACATAATTTTTGTAATGAGCGATAGTTTAGATGACCAAACCACCCATGCCAAAGTTTGCTCAAGTCATCGCTATGAGCAACAAAAACTAATGAAAAAGATGATGACCCAAAGTTTTCAAACTTGTACAACCTAGTAATATCATCAACAATTCTTTTTGCAAGAACATTCTTAGGATCTTTTAGGTTCTTGATTACATCTTGGTGAGGTGAAAACTCTACGGTTTTACCTTCACCTGCAAGAGTGATTTGATATACTAATAGAAGGTTACAAAAAATACTTGGAACACATAATACATCTTTGAAATGACCATTTTCTACTTGAACTGTTCCAAATCCTTCAACACTAAGAGATCTATCATCACCAACAAAATTTTTCTTGGTGTTACATTCATTTAGAGCATAAAATATGTCTCTATCCTTATCCATATGATAAGATTCTCTAAAATCAATAAGCCACTCATCAGAAGAAGAAGTAGAAGTTGTGTTGAAAGAGAAACCAAAAGTAGAAAGTGCATGTCCATGAGAAGAAGAAGAAGCAGTAGAATCAATATTGATGTTGTTCTTCTTCATCGCTAATTCTAAGGTTTACATCTTCTTGAAACTTTTGGACTCATCATGACCATGTTTATCACAATAGTTGCAATGTCTGTCAGTCTTCTTACTTTTATATTTTTCTCCTTTGTCACCATTAGGAGCTGAAGTTGTTTGAGTGGGTTTGGGACCCTTATATTGCTTGTTGTTGTGGCGAGGATGTTGCTTCTTGGGATTATTGGGTTTATATTCTTGATGGGTGACTAAGGATTTGTTGGAGGTACCTACAGTGATGATCACTCCAAGTTGTACAAGCTTATCTCTCTCTCTAATCAAAGGATCACAAAAGTTCTCAAGACTAGGTTTTTTTATAAGTTGTCCCTAGAGCCTCTTGCATGGCATAAAAGGTAGATACAAACACAAAATATGTACTACCTATCTTAGAAATAATAACATAGATGAAATGATATCATTCTATATTTATATTACATTCTTGACATAAAGTTATAAGTGTTTTAAACTCAGATAGATAGTCTTCAATGCAAGAAAAATCATTTGGACTTAAAGTCAGTACTTGATTTTTTAACTATTGTGCTCGAATAATATTTTTTTTACCAAACACAGATTCAATATTGTCCAAATCTTCTTTGGGTTTATCAATTGATTGAAGGTGGAACTTTAAATCAGGAGAGATGGACATTCTGATTAATCCACGTGCTTCGACATTCCTATCATCCCATTTGACTTTCTTATCAGCATTAGTGGGTGTTGTTTCCTTTCTCAAGGTAATCTGGTACAAGCCTTTACTTCTTAATGCATCTTCCATATTGGATTTCCATTGGAAGTAGTTGGTGCTGGTAAGCAAGAGATTACTTGTAGAATCCATATTAAATATGCAGATAATATGGATTTCAAAATTTAAACTAATAATATGGATGGAAAGATCTCGAAAATTTAGGTGGTTTAAAAAAAACGGGCACTCAAAACAGACTTCGGATGTGAGAGTTATGACCTTATTTTAAAAGGCATAAATAGTAACTAAATGACCATGTAGTGGTGTAAGTTGCTTTATGAAGTGACCCACTTTTATAAAGAGAAGTGAGGATCACTTTTACAATGAAGTTATTTTATAAAAGAAAAGCTGCATGGAGAATAAATAACTCTAAAATAAAATATTAAAGCTACTTATAGTGATTCAATTTTATACTTGAAGTGAAATACACTTTACAATTTTAGAATGAACTTTTTCAAAAAAAGTAACAAAAAGAGGGACTTGAACTCAAGACCTCTTACTTAATAAGGCAACTTTTAACCAAGTGGTCTAGAAAAACATATTGTATTGTTTATAAAGAGGATTGGAGATATTTTTGTTGTTGTTGTTGGAGAGCATGCTAAAAAAAAAAACCTTTTCACACAAGAAAAAAATCTGCTTCTAGATGACAACAACGATTAGATCTCGGTTAGCTTACACGAAAGATGCACCTTTTCCTATATGTTTATGATTTTCTAAGATCGCATAGGGCACGGGGAAAAGACAATACATAGATCTAAAAGAGTAGCAATCTAGAAATAAATAATATAAAGCCAAAATAAAACCAAAATAATACTCTGCAAAAAATTGAAAAATGTGTATTCAAGCTCTATACCTCCAGATCTGACTGAAATGGTCATATCTTGGGAAAATAGTAACCTTTTCGAGTGAAACGAAAAGTGTTCCTAACTGAAAAGAGTGATCTGAACACAATAGAATTGTTCTATTATCCCATAAATGTACATAAATTACATAAAATGAATATGAGGCAACTCGGCTTCATGATCTCGATCTACAACAAGAGCGAGACTTCAAACAGGCTCTGATACGATGTTCGAAAACACAGGTATTCCAATAGAGGACGAACACCTTCAGTAACCACTCAAAAAACCAGATCAAATATTAGCACACCAATGTTTTGACGTGGTAAAAACCCTATGGGGAAACATCCATGGTCCCAACCAATGCGGCCACTTGGAGTAGTTTATTAATGACAAATAAAAAGATTACAAAGAGATTTTACAAGAGAATTTCTCACAATTGATCATCGATAAATGACCCTCCATTCTCTTTAAATAGAGATCATGGACCAATCGGGTGTTAATACACAGATCAATGGACATTAAAATCGAGGATAATATGAACCATCAAATCACTCTATGTTGGGAACATATCATGACCGTTGGATTTCCTAACTACAAATGCATACTAATGCATACTGAAGAAACACACTAAGAAACACACTTTTACCTAACGAAACATTGTACCAAGTAGATCTTAACTAACTCCTAAGTGTCTAAATATCCTAACATATTCAACCATTCTTGGTACACTTCCTCTCCGAGTTGTGCTCTCATTGCATTTTTCTGTCGGGTTGACATTGTTGTGGGGTGAAACGAAAGATGGTAGGTAGGTCACTCATCATCAAAAGCATCCTAATTTCAATAATATTGAACATTAGTACATCGATGATATTAGTAGGAACAATGCAATAACTTAGTTGTTCAAATTAGATTATACCAAACAATTATTACCATCGCCAACCAAGGATTGTATCCAGAAGATGGATTGTCACAGTTGGCAAGGTAAAGAAACTATCCATTTTCAACTACCAACTTCTTGCGATATGTTTCTCCTGATAATACCTTCCAACGTTTTTGAACTGGTACTGGAACTTGATTTTGAATCAGGATCCTGCAAATTTGGATACATTTTTTTAAGATTGACATGGATAAAAAAAATTCAATGAGATAATCGAAACATAAATAAAATAAGTTAAACTTACTGGAGATGGAAAGGGAGAACTCTGCGATGGACTTTGAGCAATATGGAATGGGATGGAATTTGACGAATTAACCATTTGATCATTTACTAAGGTTTCCTCCCTACATTTCAACAAACTTTTTCTGTACATATCTAAAATATATTTCGAGGACCATACCACAATCTGAGTTTGAATATAATTTTGAAACCATTTTTTAAGAATAAGGTGACATAAAACATAAAATTTATACTGAAGTATTGCAAGTGATGTGAATTCATCCTAAAAGGTAATTTGAGATGAATATACCATTTTATGTGCAAATAAAAGTTCAAATAACTTTAACAGCATAACGGTGCACTTATAAACCACAAACCCACCAATGCACATATTAATAATAAGCATTGGTGCATTGAAAAATAAACCACACCGTGTTTCTAGATTGTGTTAATAAAAAAAATTATGTTGTCAATGCGTCAAATAATATGGATGCACTAGTGTGTAATTTAATATGGATGCACTAGTGTGTAATTTAATATGGATGCACCGGTGCATAATGTAATATAAATGCATCATTGTGCCAAAAAAGTAAAAAAAAACAAAAACACAATTTTTTAAAACAATTAGAAAAAGAGAGGGAATCAAATTTCATAGAGTCATTTAAATACTAAAAATCTATTCATGATTTCATTATTTTACAAAATTTTGCAGGGGAGAGACTTGCAAAACATACATACAGAGGAACATTGTGGAGGAGAAGAATACTTTGAAACCAGAATATTATTGAAACTATGAGAATTTAAGGGGTATGGTGATTCACTCTAAAACCTTTTCATAAAGATTTTTTAATATTAAGAAGGTATTCAATATTTTCATTATTTTTCCAAAATTTACAGGAGATGGATTTGGAAGAGAGACATACCGGGGAGCACTTTAGAGTGGAAGAATACTTTGGAACAACATAAATATTCATAAAATAATGATTTGAAAGGTATGGTGATTCACTCAAAACCCTACATTCATAAAACATAAATAAAAAAATTCATACTTACCTTAAACCCTTGTTTTTTTTTTGCTTTTGTGAATGCAAAATTTGACCCTAGTGTTCAACTCCCTCTATCACTTCATAATTAGGGTTTTTTTGTTTTGGATATTTTAGATCTAATGGGTTTGTTTATATTCTTTTTAGAGCCTTTGGATATTTTAGATCTAATGGGTTTGTTTATATATATATATATATATATATATATATATATATATATATATATAAGTGTTTGGCATTTGATGCAAATGGACCACTTATTCATTCATCGGATCCCAAACACAGTCGACCCTTTGTGTATTTATTTTTATTTTTTTAGATGATTTTAGATTTGATGGTTTTTTTAAAACATTTTCCTCTTTTCTAGTGCACCTTTTCAACACAAACGCACCAATGTGTTAATGTATAAAGAACACACCGATGTGTTTATGTATAGAGAACACACCGATGTGTTTATGTATAAAGAACACACCGATTAAGCCATATTTAAAATAAAAAATAAAAAAACATGGTGCATAAAAAAAATATCATCGATGTTCTCATCTAAACAACACAAAAAATGTTGTCACATAATTTTTAAAATTTTTCTTCTAATCGATGTGTAATTTTTCTATTGGTTTTTTTTTTTTACGAATGCTAAATTTGTTTGCTATGTTTTTGTTGTCTACAATAGTCGTTGTGATGTCTTCTATATATATCACATTGTTGTAACTCATAATATTTAGAAAAAAAATAAAAGTGTTCGGTGTGTGTTGGTGTATGGAATGCACCGATGTGTTTTATGTAATAAACACATTGCTTCTTTGAATATAAAAAGCGCACCGGATACAACCATTATTTTTCTTTGAAAATTATGTGATTTATTTATAAAATATATTTAATAATTTTTGTATTGAGTGGTACAGGTTGTATATTGGTAAAAATATGAGTGAAAAGAGTTCAAATAAGAAAAGTTCAGGTCGACACAATGATGACACATCCGAAAAAATAAAAAAAAGACAAGTTCTCTGTAAATTATGTACAAAATTAATATGGTTGAATTATATGTAATTTTAACTAATATGAATTCGTTAGTATGTGTCATGCAGGGCCACAAAATGAGGAAGCTCAATAAAATTATTTATGATCTAAGTTCAGAAGAGTGTAAAAGTTTGATGGAAAAATTGCAGAGGGATGAATCAGGTGAATGAAAAAATACTATTCAATATGATATTTTTTTTTAAATTTCATTAATAATATACTTAGGAATATTAGATTACATGTTTCAAACAATCTATTAATTCACATATGTTTAATTTTCTAGAGATACCTCAAGCGAATTTGGCATCTTCTCCTGGGATTCTCCCTCTGACAAATTTGGAAAGAAAGAAATAGAAGGATATTCCACTCAAAATATTCCCCTCCTGCCATAGTTTGGGGGCAGGTAGTGAAATGCATTTCTAAAACAATAAAGATTAAGTCTTGGACCCCAAGTGACCTGATCTGCAATACACAGGAGGAATGCATCCTTCAAGCATGGAACCTACACCTCCTCAACCAGGCAACCACAACTGCGGTCAGACATCTCCCATGTAGCCCAAGACACTGGTCACCACCCCCCACAGGCTTTATAAATATCAACTTCGATAGGTCCTCCAAAGGTAACCCAGGCCCGAAGGGCTTTGGGGTTGTTCTCCGGAAATCAGAGGGAGAACTCATTCACTTGATAGTAGGTTATCTAGGGGAAAACATAAACAATGCAGCGAAACTTTTCAACTTTCTTAAAGGCCTCAAAATAGCACTGGACCATCCTTATCAAAGGATCATCGTAGAAGGAGAATATCAGGTCATCATTCACCTCATCACCTGAATTCTCCATGGAAAACGCCCTACCAATATCTCGCCCAGCTGGCACCTGTCTGGGTTATTAGAGTACTTTGGAGCCTTCCTTTGCCCCAACCTGAAAATAATCCCCTCTCATGTTAAAATGGATGCCAACAAGGTCGCGTACTGCCTTGCAAATGAGGGAGTTAACATTGAAACAGAGAAAATCCATTGCTAGGCTCAAACCTCTAACTTCAACGATCTTTCGAAGTGATGCCACGAACTCGTGCACAAATATATTCATCCCCCAGATGGGGTGCCACGTAGCCTTCCTGAGCCACATGATGTGGAGCCAACTCGGGCCTGAAATGCGGTCAACTGACTCCCATCCGCTCAACATTTAGTATGGGAGAAGGATTCATCCACCGCCATTCTGAAACAAGACTTTCCCCGCACATGAGCAGTCTAACCATGAAGATCATTTATGCAACGAAGTTAATGATGCCGGACATCTCGTCGACTCTCTTTCTCTTAGAGACCTCACACTTCATCCTTCTCCATTTCATTCTTTCCCTGCACCAGATTTGTAGCAAGAAGCCTTGGAGAAATCACCTTGTTGTTCTTTTCATACCTCACAACAATCTTTCCAGCTTGATGCCTCGAGAATGAGGAAAGCCTCGTCAAGGGTCTACCTGGTATTCCTACGCATATCGAAAAAATTGAATTCAGGAAATGGAGAGGGCACTCTCCATTACCTAGACACAAGTTCAACGCACCAGAATTGGCTACAATGCCCCTCAGGTCGTAGAAGTCCACATGGCGGCAACAATCATCGTGGAGCCTCTGGTTGCATAAGTCATTGTGGAGCCTCTAGTTGTAAAAATTACCAAGGAGCCTCACACAACTTATGTCGTAGAGGAAATACAAGAGGTTCCCTACCAAGAGCCCTCGGAGTTGTTCACAGTGCCAAAAAACTGGGATCCTCCAAGCGATTTCATTATGGGTGTCAGAAAAATGGGATCCTCCTTGCATGGTCCCAAGAATTCTTATGGAAGAGAAACTTCGGTGCCTTCCACATAAGGATTCACCAGCTATGTAAAAGAGGAGACCCTAGCTGCAATGGCACCTCAACAACTAGACACTCAACGAACTTGGAATGACGACTCAAGTGAGCCAATGGACGCAGACACGGGGACACACAGTGGATAGGCCAGGGAGGCAGGCTCAATCCTTATGCCACCTCCTATCTCCTGCATGAAATCCCCCTGGACTAAACTGCCATCTCTTCTCCATCTGGACCTTCTCAATTTGGTCTTCGATTTGAGGATCCAGATGGTGAACCATGCCTAACGTGGCACTCTCATGGCCCAACATGTGGAAATGATCTTCAAGGCATATTCCAACGCACCTCCAGGACAATGATGCCCCACCTATCTACAACCCTTTATCATTCCATCCACCTCATAGGCCATCTTAGACGTCGGGTAACAGATATGGTTCAACTCAAAGCTCATAGTCTCTTTTTCACAGTTTTTTATGTCATTCTAGTTATTTTCTGTAAGACTCTAAGTAAAGTTAGGATCATGACTTACTATCAATCCTGGTTTCCTTTGGGAAGGATTGATGGAAATCTAGTTATACTTGATCAAGGGTTAACTCAGTTTCAGTTTCCGATTACTCGGTGAAACGGTGTGCAACCCAGATACACTACTATTTTTTCTACTTAATATAGAAGGAACCTCCATCTTTTTTACTTAAAAGAAAATAAAATCGAGAGATACCAACAACGAGGGAACAAAATGTCATCATAAAAAAAGGAAATTAATTAATATAGAAGATGTAAATGATGATGAATTGGTCCTTAGCTCAACTGGAGTGGTGTTGGAGATTAATCAAAGGGGGGAAAACTTTTATAGAACTATGAGGGATATAGTAGAACGAACATATAGACACACTTTCCACTTGCAATGTACAAATCAATCCAATGTTTCCAAGAACCAGGTTATATTTAAACTACAAGAAGAATTTCCATAGCAATGGTCAATGAGACATGTCAGACTTGCAATAGAAAGAACACACAACAACAAAAAATAAGCATTCAAGAAGTAATATTCCTAAAAACACATTTTAGGAATCTCTCTCTCTCTCTCTCTCTCTCTCTCTCTCTCTCTCTCTCTCTCTCTCTCTCTCTCTCTCTCTCTATATATATATATATATATATATATATATATATTAAAGTATTCATTTAATTAAATATAATATATATTACAAAGTATTCATTTATTAATATATCAATTTTGTGATATTTAGTTTTCATATATCAATATAAAAATACTTATTGTCATGTTATTTTTCAAGAAAATTATGAAAATCCCATAGGACCAATGAGCATGAAATATGCTTGTAGAAATGTCCAAAAAAGTGTACAAGGAGATGGTTAAATAATTGGACATAATTGCATGGTAGGAGGATCTATCTCAACAACAACGTCCTTCAAATGTATGTAATCATTGAGTTTTTCTATTAGGTACAAATAATTATTTATACATTAAATATTAATTTTCAAATATTCTCTCACAGAAAAGAAGAGAAAATGGAACTCATTATGCACATAAAACTGGATGACAAGGAAGAAAAGGGTTGATAACAAAGTTTGTGAGTAATTGTTATTTCTTTATAACAACTTAAGTGTTTTTTTTGTATATTTTACATTTTTTTACAACAACCATCATTGAATGTCTTCAAACAGGTGCTAACATAGAAAGAAGAACCATAAGAAAAAATTGTTGACATTGGGTTAATTAAGGGTTGTGAGTATATGTTGGCATATCAAAAAATTGTTGAATTTGTAAGTATAATGTATGTTGTTTTACTTCCCACATTTTATAATTAATGAAACAAAAATAATACTTTATATTAAATATATGATTTATTATGGGGTATAAAACTTGTTGAAAACAAAGTATGGAACTGATCCAACAGAAGAATTGTTGAAACAAGGCATGATATTTGATTTTGAGCATACGTCTATGATTCATGAGTCACTTCTTTCTTTGGAGGTACGTCACTTTTCAATTTACACTCATGTATATTATTTATTTCAATTTTCATTATTCTAACCAATGTAGATAGACTCATTAGAATTTATTTCTATGTTTGTAGATGGAACTTCAAGAAGAAAAAAACAATAAAGACAATCAACCAAACATTCAACAAAATAACCCAAGACATGGAAAGAGATCGAGCACCAACAACAGTTCCAATGAAGAATGATGACCAATATATTTTGATGTCAATGCAAGATGCAATTGTATTATTTTGAAATAATTGTCTGTGAAAATCATACATTTTTGTTTAATGTAATGGACATAGTGTCCCAATTGAAAGACAAGGGATTACCGATAAGTTTCCCATTTTGTATGACAAAGACCCTTTTTTTTCATATAATAAAATATGTTTTAATTTATTCTATTGCATTGTCCAATGTCGTTGTGATTACATCATTGATTAAATATATGGATGACTAAATATTATAATGAAGAGATGAAAAATCTGATGATATAACAAATTAATCCAAATATCATATCCAAATTCAATAATCAAAATATTTTCATAAATAATGGAATAAAAAAATAACAATATTTTCACTATCACAGGTCGATGTCTCTCGGTGTATTTTAATTATTAATCTCATCGACAAGTTTATTATTAAAAATCACAGGTGAATTTCATATGAAATTTGCACCGATGATTTTATGTAATAAATTGGCACTGGTTTCAATATTAATTTAATACCACAACATTATATTAAAAATCCGGTCATCGGTGCGTTAATATTATATGACGGACCGATGTGTATGTGTTTTGATACAAATTGGCACTATTTTTTTATTGATAAGCACCAGGGTTGGTTTGTTACTAAAAACCACTGGTGTTTTCTGGCTTTAATGCACCGGGGCATTTTTCCATGTAACACACTAGTTCATATTATTTGATACAGTATCAATGTCTTCTTATTAATAATGTATCGGTGCATTCTATGCAAAAATCCCCAATGTTTAATTATTTTTAACTGTCTTGGTGCATTTTGATGGTAATGCCCTAGTACTTATATGAAAAATGCCCCAGTTCTTATACGACACACTCCCCGGTGCTTAAATATTTCACTTTTTCATATCTTACAATCCTGATGCTTGAAGTTAAGTGTACAACACTAGTGTTGTATGTGTATGTATGCACTGCTGCTTGTGCCTTATAAAAACACAGTGATTTGTAAACATCCTCTAACACCTCCGACTGTCTAGATTTTTTTAGTTATAATCAACTTCTATTTTAGTATACGCAAAAACATCTGTTATCGATAACCCATATTGTAGCAGAGGTTTTTTTGATAATTTTTGTCAATTTTGTAACACTAGAAACCTCCACTGTAACCTTCACTAAAAGATATTTTCCTTGTGGTGACTTGTGGAGAACCCCACTATCAAAGAGATTGTCCTATTGAAAAGATGAGAAATACTGGATCATTAGGACAAATGATAGTAGGATATCTGGGCAAGGCCCATAGGATTCATGCAGCGGTGAATAACCACCAGGATGAGCATCAATCTATAGTATTAGAGACTTCATGTATGATATCAAATAAACAATTTAGTATTTTGATAGATCTAGGATCTACTCATAGTTTTTTTTCTAGTGCTTCTCTCAAAAGAATTAAGGTGAAGGAAGTCAAACAAGACAAGTTTATATATGTAGAATTGGCACTTGAATCCAACCAAAAGGTTGGAGGAAAGGTTAAGGATTGTAAAATTAATTTGGGTGATTTTGTCACAAGTATAAACCTTTTTGTCACAACCTTGGGATCCTACAACATTGTGATTGGAATGGATTGGTTAGAATCACACGACACAATACTTAACTGTAACATGAAAATATTAAGCTTAATTGATGATTTGGGACAGAATAGTGTAATTATAGGGAAAAACCAAGGAGAATCGCTAAGATTTATTACTTCCCTACAATTAAAGAAAAATATGCACAAGGGATGTAAGTTGTATGCCATATTAGCTCTTAACAAAAAGGTTGATGCAGAAATATTGGAAGACTCTCCAGTAGTATCATAGTTTGTTGATGTTTTTCCTAAAGAACTATCTGGTTTACTGTCGAAAAGAGAATTTGAATTTACTATATATTTAAAACTTGGAACTGGACGAATTGTAAGAATTCCATATTAGATGTCTACACCGAAATTGCAAGAGTTAAATATGAAATTGAAAGAATGATTAGATTTGGGAATTACACATCCAAGTTTATCACCATGGGGTGCACCAATAAATTTCTTCATAAAGAAGGACAGATCGTAGAGGGTTTGCATTGACTTTAGTCAATTAAACAAAGCTATGACCAAGAATCAATACCCATTACCAAGAATTGATGATTTATCTGATCAACTGAAAGGGGAGACAATGTTTTCAAATATGGATTTGAGATCAAGATATCACCAATTGCGAATAAAATAGGAATACGTTCCTAAAACATCGTTTGAAACAAGATTCACACATTATGAATTTATTGTATTACTATTTGGATTGACGAATTTCCCTGGTGTATTCATGAGTTTAATGAATGGGGTATTATGTGAATACTTGGACAAGTGTGTACAAGTATTTATTGATGACATATTAATTTACTCTCAGATGAAAGAGGAGCACGATGAACATATGATATTAGTTTTACAGTGCTTAAGAGAAAACAAGTTGTACGAAAAGTTGTCGAAATATTCATTCTATCAGACATATATTCATTATTTTGGACACATTATTTATTGTGAAGGTATCATTGTGGATCCAGCGAAGGGAAAGGCTATTGTGGAATGGCCAGCACCGAAAAACATGCAAGAAGTACGTATTTTTATGGGATTATAATGTTACTATAGACACTTCATCGAAGGATTTGCAAAAATAGCAAATCCAATTACAGAATTGAAAAAGAAGAATAAGAAATTTGTATGGTCAAATAAATGCGTTGAAGCATTTCATAAGCTTAAGGAATCATTAACAACATCACCGATATTAAAAAATTTAGACATGGAAAAGGAATTCTTAGTATGCACAGACGCATACAAGGAAGGATTGGGTGGAGTATTAATAGAAGAAGGTCGAGTTATCACATATATTTCAAGGAAACTAAGAAGGCATAAAGATAGTTATGCAACACACGATTTGGAATTTTTAGCGATTGTTTATGCCTTACGAGTTTGTAGACACTACCTTATTGGATGAAAATTCGAGTTGAAAACTGATCATAGTGGATTGCAACACATTTTTACACAGAGTGACTTGAACGAACGAAAAATATGTTGGTCATACTTTTAAGTGAGTCTTATTTTGAAATCATGTATATTAAAGGAACAATTAACAGAGTAGCAAATGCATTGAGTTTGAGATGACACATTTTCTTAGTAATATCCCTAAAGACGATTTTTTAAGAAAATATTTTAGCATTACAGATTGATGATGAATGATACAAAGAAGTAAAAGAAAATATTGGACAAGATACCATGATGGCACCTAGATATGAGGGTTATTCTTTGGATAGTGACAAACTATTAAGATATAATGGAAGAATTTATATACCACCAAATGATGAAATGAGAAATTTAATTTTGAACGAATCTAATAGAGAAATGTATATGGCTCATCCAAAAGTCACAAAAAAAGGAATATCTCAAACCATTATCCTTTTGGAAGGGAATGAAAACTCATATAGTGTAACATCCCCTCCGTTACGACTAGGAAAGAGAAGCACATTTTTTTTTTTTTTTGTAAGCATTAAGAAATTAACGTCAAAACATAATTCATAGCAGCGCATAATCTATGACATCATAAGTAAAAGAATTATAATATACTGATCATTGTAATCAATAGCGATGCAATCAATGCATCAAATTAAAGGATAGTGACACATAAACATAAATAGCGATGCAACTCAACACATCACAATCAGCTTGAAGCAATTTATAAAAAATGATAAACCAGATACTGAATATTAAAATGACTACTTGCCCAACCTACCCTGCAAGTTTAGGACCTCCAGGACACATAAGAAACGCTCAAGCCTAGGATTCATCCTATTAATTTTGACCATTTAAGGTCTCAGGACTGACGATTGTTCTGAGGAACAAGGGGGTGTCTAGATCCCACTAACACAATCAATTCAAAAACCAACTAGCTCAATCAATCAACATGATTATTGTTCATGGAGAAAGATAATTTAATTACTAAATCAATCATATAATGACAAAGGTTAAGGCACAATGCAATCAACTTTATCCTATTTTCATGGTGCAAAGAAAACATCTATTTTATTTCGAGGCACGCGATTAATCAACTACTGAATTCAATAAAAATTCAACATTATTTTCAAGGTGTGCACATGATCTAAATATCGAATTAAAAATAAATCAACATCATTCCAATGAGTGCAATTAATCTAAGCACTTAAGAAATCATACATCAACATTTTTTCAATGTGCATGAGTAATCTAAAGTGTAATCATTTAGGCGTCATCATTAGTCCATAGCACAAGAAATCTAATTACTTAATCATCAACATAAACCATGGGGCAAGGAAAATAAATCGCTCAATCATTTATTCATTAACATTTTTAGTGGTGAAAGAAGTAAACTACACACATGACCATCCATACATTGCTTGATATCATGGCACAAAATAATTATCAATCAAATTTTTCATGGCACAAAAAGTAAATACACACATGACCATCCATACAAAACTTTTTTATCATGGTGCAAAATAATTATCAATTTAAATTTTTATTGCGCAAAGGTAAAATACACACATGACCATCCATACATCGCTTTTATATCATGGCACAAGGTAATTATCAATTAAATTTTTTATGGCACAAAAGTAAACTACACACATAAGTAATAATTTACAGGGAGGATACAAGGAATACAATTATAGGAGAAGACATTTTCTATGAGAAGGGAGCATAGCTTTGAGGTTCTAAAAAATAGTAATTAAGAAACAACCATCTAATATAATCAAGTGTGCATTGAAGTTACCGACTACCTTCCTTATATGAATAGAGAACTTGCACCATAACCCTCTCATGCACAAATAGAAGTCAAATAATGCAGGCCCTTGAGAATTCAAAATCTAAGTCGATAAATTCTTCATTCCAAGACATAGACAACAATGTTGAGATACATTATCAAAACACAGAGATAAACTGGTAAAAACATAGAGGCATAACTTGCCAAAAATGTAGAGGTAATGCTGAATGAGTTGTTGGGTGAAAACGCAAAGGAAATGAAAATTCCTTGGTCAAAACGCAGAGATAAAAGAGATAAAATTGTTGAGCATAGAAATAAATGAAGGTTTTTAATTCCAATCTAAAATGTATATGCATAATACAATCGCCCAAATGGTGGTGTCGCAAAGGTAAGTTTACAATCACCTAGATGGTGAAATCGCAGAGGTAATTTTACAATGCTGGGTGAACTTTTAAAAACGCAGAGGTTAAGGACGAAGAGGTTTTTACAAAAACACATAGGTAAGTTTACAATCACCCAGAGAGTGAAATCGCAGGGGTAAGTTACAGTGTTGGGTGGATTTTTAAAAATGAAGTTGTAAGTTTACAATCACCTAGATGGTGAAATCACAGAGGTAAGTTTACAATGTTGGGAGAATTTGCTTTAAAACACAGAGGTTAAGGACATAAAGGTTTAAAAATAACGCCAAGGTTAGAATGGTTTACAATGATGGGAGAATTTTTTAAAATGAAGAGGTTAAGGGAGAGAAGTCGATGAGCATTTGGTTTAATATGTAGAGTTTATAACTCCCAAAAACGCAGAGAATAAATAAGGTAAAATGAAAGGTTTTTTTCCCCAACACACGCGACATCTTCACATGCCAAAATACATAGAATAACAGCTAAAACACAACCGTTCTTTTTCGAACACGTAGGGCATCCTTCCATGAAACAAACACATAGGAATAAGGTAAAACACATGTGTTCTTTTCCCAAGATGCAGGGCATCCATCCATTCCAAAAATGCATAGGAAATGAGATAAAATGTAGGTGTTTTTTTTATTTTAAGCATTGGGTGGTTTCCTTGATAAAAACGCAGAGAAACAAGTTTTTGGGAAATGACAAGCAATCAAATTTCTCAAGGAAATAAAAGCATAGGGTTCCAGACTTGGATACCCAAAAAATAGAATGAAAACAAAAATTGTATGTTGGGAAATCACATGAAAATCAAAATGTTCAAGGAAAACGAAAGGCACAGAGTTGTTGGGTGAGATATAATGTACAAGCGCAAGAAAACTCTTATATAAAAACACATATATTAACCCCAAATTGAAAAGGGAAAACAGTGAATGAGAAATCAAGATTTAGTTGGGTTAAAAAAAATCAAACTCATTAGAATTTCTTTTCTACAATACATAATCATCAAGGAAGCTTGCCAGTCCAATATCCAAAATCCATTACCACTCTCAACAATTCTAAAAAAACATATATACAATAAAAACTTAATACATTGTAAAATCAAAATGAAAATATTATGACCGACGAAGATGGGCTTGATGACGATCCTTGGTGACTAACGTTCACTTCCTTCGTCCACTTGCTAACTGTTGAGACTTCACTGGTACCTCCCAGCCAAATTTAGGGGTACTCTTCTTCCCCCTTATCCCCCCAAGACGCAAAGGGGCTACACACACACACAACCTCAACTCTTTTAGCTCCCATCTCACCTCGCAAGGTAGAGCCACCACTCTCTCTCAAGTTGGGTATCCCAACTCTCACAAGTGAAACCAGTCAGAATTTTTGCAGCATAACCTTACTCATAACCAGTCTCCCCTTTTACTCATCTCAGTCATTTATTTTATAGAATTTCCTTAGTGACACCTTCCCATTTGCACATTTAATTCACTTTTTAAATAATTAATTAGGAATTATTCCCCCTATACACTTTTCACCCTTTCCCTTAGTTGCACTAGTAAATCCACAATTTATTTTCATTAAAATTTAATTTCCCTTACCCAACCTAAAAATGCTCCTAAAATCACTCCTAGGTGTCCCTTTATTCCCTTTATTTCCAATTAATTATTGGTGCTTTTCTAAAATTGAGTTGAGTTAAAATATGATTGTTCTCTAGTCAGACTAGTGTTAACTAGACTCTAGATACCTTTTTATGATTACATATTCTTTTATTCTTTATTCCTTTCTTATTTTAAATTCTAATTTGGTATTTTCTACACACATTTGTGTTGTAATAATTATTTAGATTTATTTCATCTCTCTTAATCTCTTAAATTGGTTTACCCTTTTTCCTATTTTATCGAATTTGTAATTTAGTTTTAGTAATATCACTAAGCTTTAGACTTAGGCTTAAATTCAAAAAGACTTAGACTTTCATTTGGGGGTTTAAAATTAATAATTCCAATCCTTAATTAATTAATTAAATGCGACAATGTCTAAAGATTTTACAAGATGTAAAAATTCACTCAAGGTTTTCTAGGCCACATAGGTTCATTGGCTCAAATTTTATTACATGACATGCCCTTCAAGATGCACTCCATGCTGGAAGGGTGCCACTCACCTTTGATTCAAATTTTAATTACATGATGTGCTTTTCAAGACGCACTCCATGCTCCAAGGGTGCCACTCGCCTTTGATTGGTTTTGGTAGTTGTTCAACCCTTGGAGTCAATACTTGATTCATGCGACCTTGTGAGTGACTAAGAGATTCTAAGGAATAACAACCTTTCCTTATTTCCTACCCCTTAGAAATATTTGTGAGTGATTGTCTCAGTCTTCCCTCATGACATTGTGGACCTCTCAAACTAGGTAATCATTAACCTACAATTTGATCCACGATGGGAGTGCTAGTAGGCTATGTCAAGGATGTTGTCGCATCTCTCCCTCAATATCTTATCTATGTGCATGGCCCCTTTACTCCTTATGTGAGTCAAATTAGAAATAAATTGTCATCCTCCATCCATCAACGAAACACTGTCAATGATCCATAAACAACATCATAATATAATCGATCGTATGTCACATATGGATAAATAAAATAATTATACCAAAAAAATCCACTCCCTGACTCAATTCAGAGTCCAAGGAGGTCCATTGATTCCATCGACATCCTCAATCTATCAAGTGTCCTGCACACTCAGGGGAAAATCGTTAATAGTATCTACCAATACATAGATATCAAAAAAACATAAATCATAATCCATCAACATCATCATAAGCATCCATAAGCGAAAAAAACAACCATATACTAAAACCGGATCACTTGCATGCAAATGTCCTCAAAGAATAGTCAATCACCTGTGATCACAAGAGTGGGACATTACATACACCCCATCTTGTTATAAAATTCTTCTCGAAGTTGTACCGTATATAAAATGCAGTAAATAAAGCACCTGACAAGATTTATATGTCTAACTATAAAATAAATGTCGTAACTATTGGCGCATATCATATGCGTCCTCCCAGGTAGTTGAGTATGTACTATAATTGTCCCACTATACCTTGACTTGATCGATTGTTTGAAATTGTAGTTGTCGAATGCGATGCTCTAGAATCTGGATTGGCTCCGCCATGAGTGGACCCTCGTACGACACCTGCAAGGAAGTCATACCAATCACTTATGTAGGATAACTAACATAATGTCTCAAAACAAATACATGAAAAAAATCGTGCATATGCCTCAAAGAATCAGGAAAGGCTAGTCGATAAGCTACATTCCCCTTCCTTTCCACTACTTCAAAGGGTCCCAAAAACCTAGGAGAGACTTTAGCATCCTTTACAAACTTGATCGAACTCTTGTGTGGTTTCAACCACAAGAAAATTTGATCGCCAACTTCATAATTACAGCCAACGTGATGCCCATCGACATAAATATTATGTCGATCTTGCGCTTCTTTAATCCTTTGTCTTATCGGTTTCATGTGTTCTTCCATTTCTTGAATTTATTTTGGTCCTACCAGGACTCTATCCTCAATTCAATCCCATATTAATGACGACCGACATGGTATCCTATAAATAAACTCAAATGCTTCCATATTAATGGTGCTTTGATAGTTGTTGTTGTACGCAAACTCTACCAGTGGCAAGAAATCTTCCCACGCTTCTATTGTTCAATCACGTACATACACAACATATCTTCCATATTTTGGTTCATTCTTTCTATCAGCCTGTCTATATTAGGGTGATATTTTGTGCTAAAGTTCAGTTGTGTTCCGAAGGCCTCTTGGAAACTAGTCCAAAATCGTCTGGTAAACACCTATCCTCGATCAGATATGATCCTTTTAGGCACACCATGCAGTCTCACAATATCGCTGATAAAATTTATATCTATGTCTGGTTCATGATATGTCATACGCACATGAATAACATGTGCACTCTTTTCAGAGTGTCAACTACCACAAAAATCGAGTCATTTCTCCTTTCCATCAATGGAAATCCCACAATAAAGTCCATCAAAATGATCTCCCATTTTGATTTCAGTATAGTGTGTGGCTATATTAATCTTTCTATATGTCTATCTTCAACCTTCACTTGCTGACATTCTAGACACCTCACAACGTAGCTAAATATGTCCACCTTCATTCATTTCCAGAAGAATAAGGGCTTAAGGTCTGCTCCCATCTTCGTGACTCCTAGACAAGCCATCTACACTGCTTTATGAGCTTCATTGAAGATCAAATTTTTGAATTCATCATTAGGCGGTACATAAATCCGGTTATTATACCTCATCAATCCGTCATTTTCCAATGCATATCCTTCAAACCTTGGTACCAACATGGTGTTTTGTTTGATATTTTCCTTAACCTCTTTATACTAGTCATTGTCACACTATAAAGTTAGAATATTTTCTCAAAGATTCACCTAAAGAGGTATCACCAAAAATATGTGTGGTCTTTGACTCAACACATATGCTTTGACTCAACACATATGCCACTCTGTTCACTATTCCTTTTATGTAAGTAATCTCAAAATCGTATTCGCTAAGAATTTATGACCAACACCTTTGTCACACGTTCAAGTCACTTTGCATAAAAAGGTGTTGCAAACCATAGTGGTATATTTTTAGTTCGAATTTCCATCCAATCAGGTAGTGTCTCCACACTCTCAGGGCATACATAATGACCAATAACTCCAAATCATGTGTCACATAGTTCTCCTCGTGTTTTCTTAATTTCCTTTAGATGTAAGAAATCACTCGATCGTATTACATCAAGACTCCACCTAAGCCTTCTTTGGATGCGTTGATGCATACTAAGAATTCCTTGTCCATTTTGGGGAATTTTAGTATCAGGGTTTTCGTCAAAATCTCATTGAGCCTTTGAATTCCACACATTTCTCATTGCATACAAACATTTTTTTTTCTTCTGCAATTCCATGATCAGATTTGATATCTTCGAAAAACCTTCGATGAACCATCGGTAATATCCTACTAAATCCATAAAGCTACGTACTTATGGTATGTTTTTCGATGCATGACATTCAATAATAGCCTATTCCTTCATTGGATCCACATATATGCCTTCATCGAAGATAACATGCCTTAAGTAATGAATCATTGATTGATAAAAAGAGAATTTCGACAGTTTCTCGTATAATTTATGTTCTCGTAAACACTGTGGTACCAAGCACAAATTCTCATTATGTTCTTCCATCATTTGAGAATATATCAATATGTCATCAACCAATACTTGAACAAAATTGTCCAAGTATTCATGAAACACCCCATTCATGATGCTCATGAATACCCCTAGGGTGTTTGTCAGTCCAAACGGTAAAATGATAAACTTGTAATTCCCAAACCTCGTCTTGAATGAGGTCTTAGGAATTTCATCCTCTTTTATCCCTAAGTGGTGATATCTTGATCTCAATTCGATCTTCAAAAACACAGTCGTGCCTTTCATTTGATCAAACAAATCATCTATTCTTGGCAACGGATATTGGTTCTTAATCATTTTCTTGTTCAATTGATTGTAGTCAATACAGAGTCTCCACGACCCATCCTTATTCCATATGAAAATAGAAGGCGCACCTGAAATTGACACACTTGGACGTATAATTCCTAGGCCCAACAACTCTTTTAGTTGCATTTTCAACTCCTGTAACTCAGGGGTCGACATCCAATAAGGAGTTCTTCCTATCGATTTAGCTCCAGGTTGTAATTCGATTGTAAATTCAAGCTCTCTTTGGGGTGGTAAACCTGGTAAGTATTCTCAGAACAATTTCGCAAACTCTCATACTACCAGAAGGTTTTCTAATCCTTCTATCACGCCCATGTTGTTCAATGATAATATTGCATATAGTGTGCATCCTTTGTGCATGATCTTCTATAGCTGTATGAAATAAATGAACATTATGGAAACTATCTATTTTCTTCATATGATCACTTGTCTATGTCCCTCATCATCGGTCAAAATCAATTGTTTCGTCTTACAATTTAGTATCACATCGTGTGATTCCAACCAGTCCATATTGATCATGACTTAATAAGACCCTAAGATCATGACGTATAGGATGGCCTTCTTTACAAAATATACCAAGTTAACGATATAGTCTGTAACCCTTCCTCCAACCTTCTACTTGGCACCTGAAGCCATTTCCACATATCTAAACTCATCTTGTTCGACTACCTTTACCTTAATTCTTTTCATCACTGCACTAGAAATAAGGCTCTTTGTAGCACCTGTATCTATCAAAATAATAAAATTTTGGTTGGTGATGGCACCTGACATCTAGAGCATAGTACACTGGTGCGCATCCTGGCAGTTATTCATCGTTGCATGAATTTGGTGGGCCTTGCCCAAATCTCCAACTGTAGTGGGTCCGACTGACCCTACTGCTCTGGCCCTCTCAACTAGACAATATTGATGGTGATGTGGCTCTCCACATGTCCAACATATGGTCTTCGACCTAGTGGTCTTGGTCCCTGAAGTAGATGCGGATGATCTACCAACATGTAACCCTAGTATGTTCTGATGAACATGACTAAACTGTTGTTGCTGCGGACAACGTCGTTGTTGGTGTTGTGGTCCTCTGTATCAAGTTTGTTGATGAGTAGTCAATCGTCGTGGCATCGCAAATGTGGATCCTCTTGGCATGTCTTGATACCCTGAATAATTTCTAGTTACTGTGTGATGTTTCTACACACCACATGTTGCTTGTCCCATCGGTCTCCCAGGAGTCTTGCCTTGACCCACACCAATCAACTCTTCCTCAACTATGAGGGCCTTCTGGACTGCATCATGTAATGTTTGAGTCATTAGGATATTCACCTTCGCACAAATTCTAACTTTATGGCCGAACAAAAACTTGTTGACCTTGAGCTTCTTCGTGCTCAAATGTGGAGCATACCTAAGAAGCTCCATGAATCAAGCCTCATACTCTGGTACCGTACGACCACCCTGTCGTATGGCATTGAACACATTGATATGACACTCAATGAATTCCTCTGATAAATACCTCTCTCAGAACCATTCCTCGAACAGTTACCATGACACATCTTCAACGTCCATGTTCAGTTGTGGTAGGAGCATCTTCCACCATAAAAGAGTGATCCCCTTTAGCTGGAAGACCTCCATGAATACATTCATGTTGGAGGTAAAGTTGCGAAGTGCGAAGAACATCGCCATGTTCTCCATCCATGCATTGGTAGATGCATCATCTGTGGAACCCATGAACTCAGGAAACTTGACCTTATCGAGTTCATTGTGAATGCTACCAGTATTGTTTGGGGTTTGTTGTGGACCCTCAGGGGGTGCAAGTTCCCTGGCCTCATCTCTATCTAGTCGGTTAATCAAGGCCTATGACATTCTCTGAAAGGACCTCATCAACCCAACCACATCCCCCAAAGCAATATGTTCCTGTCCAATGACTTTCTCTTCTCCTTAGGGGTTAGACACCTCTGGTGTGGATGCTACAAGAGGCATTGCACCTCCTCCCCTAGAACCACACCATCTCCCTCCACGATGTTCTCTAACCATGATTACCTACAAGGACATAATTCAATTTAATTAGAAATAAATTATTAATCAAGTTTTTAATACAATGGAAGGTGTAATGATCCCAAGTCATGGGGTTGAACCCACTCTGATACCATATGTAACGTCCCCTCTATTATGACTAGGAAAGAAAAGCACATTTTTTTTAAGCATTAGGAAATTAAAGTCAAGACATAATTCATAGCAACACATAATCTATGTCATCATAAGTAAAAGAATTACAAGATACTCATCATTGTAATAAATAACAGTGAAATCAATGCATCAACATAAAGGATTGTGACACATAAATATAAATAGCGACGCAGTTCATCACATCACAATCAACTTGAAGAAATTATAAACAATGATCAACCGGATATTGAATATTAAAATGACTACCAGACCAACCTACCCTGCAAGGTTAGACCCTCCAGGACACATAAGCAACGTTCAATCCTAGAATTCATCCCATTGATTTTGACCATTTAAGGTCTTATGGCTGGATACTGTTCTGAGGAACAAGGAGGTGTCTACATCCCACTAACACAATCAAGTCGAAAAGAAACTAGCTCAATCAATCAATATCATTATTGTTAATGGAATAAGAGAATTTAATTACTAAATCAATCATATAACGAAAAAGGTTAAGGCGCACTGTAATAAACTTTATTCTGTTTTCATGGTGCAAAGAAAACATCTATTTTATTTTGAGGTGCACAATTAATCAATTACTAAATTCAACAATAATTCAACATTATTTTCAAGGTGCATGTGTGATCTAAATATCGAATTAAAAATAAATAAACATCATTAAAATGCGTGCAATTAGTCTAATCACTTAGAAAATCATACATCAACATTGTTACAACGTGCACAAGTAATCTAAAGCCTAATCATTTAGGCATCATCATTAGTCCATATCACAAATAATCTAATTACTTAATCATCAGCATAAACCATGGCGCAAGGGAAATCAATCCCTCAATAATTTATTCGTTTAAATTTTTATGGAGCAGAAGTAAATTACACACATGACCATCCATACCTTATGCCATGATATAAGGTAATTATCAATTAATGTTTTTATGGTGAAAAAGTAAACTACACACATAAGTAATAATTTACGAGAACACAAGCAATACAATTATAGGAGGAGAAATTTGATATGCGAAGGGAGTATAGGTTTGAGGTTGTAAAAAATGGTAATTAAGAAACAACCATCTAACATAATCAATTGTTCATTTAAGTTACAGAATGCCATCCTTATATGAATAGAGAACTTGCACCACAACCCTCTCATGCACAAATAGAAGTCAAATAATGCAGGTGCTTGAGAATTCTAAATCTAAGTGGATAAATTCTTCATTCCAAGCCATAGACAACAACATTTAGATACATTATCAAAAACCAGAGGCATAACTTCCAAAAATGGAGAGGTAATGATGGATGAGTTGTTAGGTGAAAGAACAAAGGAAAGGCAAATTCCTTGGTTAAAAAACAAAGAAAAAAGAGATAAAATCGTTGAGTATAGAAACAAATGCAAGTTTACAATTCCAATCTAAAAATCAAAGGTAAAATACAATCGCCCAGATGGTGATATCACAAAGGTAAGTTTACAATCTCCCAGATGGTGAAATTGCAGAGGTAAGTTTACAATGTTGGGCGAGATTTTAAAAATGAAGAGGTTAAGGAAAAAGAGGTTTTTACAAAAGACAGAGGTAAGTTTACAATCGCCTAGATGGTGAAATCACAGAGGTAAGTTACAATGTGGGTGAATTTTTAAAAACGCAGAGGTAAGTTTACAATCGCCCAGATGGTGAAATCGCAGAGGTAAGTTTGCAATGTTGGGTGATTTTTTTTTAAAACATAGAGGTTAAGGATGAAAAGGTCAAAAAAAAACATTGAGGTTAGAGTGGTTTACAATGCTAGGTGAATTTTTAAAAATGTTGAGGTTAAGGGAGATAAATCATCGAGCATTTGGTTTAAGACGCAAGGTTTATAACTCCCAAAAATGCATAGAATCAATAATCTAAAACACAAGGTGTTTTTCCCCAACATGTAGGGCATCTTTACATGCCAAAACACATTGGAAAATAGGTTAAACACAGGTGTTCATTTCCCAACACGCAGGGCATCCTTCCCTGCCAAAAATCCATAGGAAATAAGGTAAAACGTAGGTGTTCTTTTCCCAAGATGCACGACATCCTTCCATGCCAAAAACACATAGGTAATTAGGTAAAACACTTGTGTTCTTTTGATTTTAATCATTGGGCAGTTTCCTTGATAAAAAGAAACAAGTTGTTGGCAAATCACAAGCAATCGAATTGCTCAAGGAAAGAAAAGTGCAAGGTTCCAAACTTGGATACCCAAAGAATAAAATGAAAACACAAATTGTATGTTGGAAAATCGCATGCAAATCAAATTGTTCAAGGAAAACGAAAGGCACAAATGTGTTTGGTGATTTATAATGTACAAGTGCAGGCAAACGCTTATATAAAAACACAAAGATTACCCCCAAATTGAATAGGGAAAAAAATGAATGAGAAATCAATATTTATTTGAGTTAAAAAAAATTCAGACTCGTTAGACTTTCCTTTCTACAATACATAATCGTCAAGGAAGCTTGCAAGTCCAATATTCGAAATCCATTACCACTATCAACAATTCTAATAAAACATTTTTACAATAAAAAATTAATACAATGTAAACTCAAAATGAAAATACCGTGATCGATGAAGATAGGCTTGATGACGATCCTTGGCTACTGACATTCATTTCCTTCATCCACTTGCTAACCGTTGAGACTTCGCTGGTACTTCACAACCAATGCTAGGGCTACTCTTCTTCTCCCTTATCCCCCTAAGCTGCAAAGGGGCCATGCACACACACAACCTGAATTCCTCTAGATCCCACCTCGCCTCACATGGTAGAGCCACCACTCTCTCTCAATATGGGTATCTCAACTCTCACAAGTAAAACTAGTCAAAATTTATGCAGCATAACCTTACTCATAACCAGTCTCCCCTTTTACTCATCTCAACCATTTGTTTTATAGAATTTACTTAGTGGCACCTTTCCATTTTCACATTTATTTCAATTTTTAAATAATTAATTAGGAATTATTCCCCCCATACACTTGTCACCATTTCCCTTAGTTACACCAATAAATTCACAATTTATTTTAATTAAAATTTAATTTCCCTCACTCAACCTAAAAGTGATCCTAAAATCACTCCTAGTTGTCCCTTTATTCCCTTTATTTCCAATTAATGACTGACGCCTTTCTAAAACTAAGTTGAGTTAAAATAGGATTGTTCTCTAGTTAAACTAGTGTTAACTAGACTCTAGATACATTTCTATGCTTACACATTCTTTTATGATTTATTCCTTTGTTATTTTAAATTCTAATTTGGTATTTTTTGCACACATGTGTATTGTATTAATTCTTTATATTTATTTCATCTCTCTTAATATCTTAAATTGGTATACCATTTTTCCTATTTTATCAAAATTTTAATTTAGTTTTAGTAATCTCACCAAGATGTATACTTAGGCTTAAATTCATATAGGATTATACTTTCATTTGGGGGTTTAAAATTAATAATTCCAATCCTTTATTAATTAATCAAATCCAGCAATGTTTAAATATTTTACAAGATGTAAAAATTCTCTCAAGGTTTTCTAGGCCACCTAGGTTCATTGGCTCAAATTTTACTACGTGGCATGCCCTTCAAGACAGACTCCGTGCTCCAAGGGTGCCACTCGCCTTTGATTGTAATTTTAATTAAGCGACGTGCCCTTCAAGATGCACTCTGTGCTCGAAGGGTGCCACTTTTGTTTGACTGGTTTTGGTAGTTTTCCAACCCTTGGAGTGAATACTCCATTCAGGTGACCTTGTGAGAGAAAAAAGGCTTCTAAGGAATAAGGACCCTGCCTTATTTTGCGCCCCTTAGAAATCTTCATGAGAGACTGTCTCAATCTACCCTCACGACATCGTGGACCTTTCGAGCAAGGTAATTGTTAACCTACAATTTGAGCCACAACAGGAGTGCTAGTAGGTTGTGTCAGGGATGCTGCCACACCTCTCCCTCAATATATCATCTATGTCCATGGCCCCTTTACTTATTATGTGAGTCAAATTAGCAAGAAATCGTCAGCCTGCATCCATCAACAAAACACTGTCAATGATCCATAAACAACATCATAATATACTCAATCATATGTCACATATGCATAAATGAAATACTCAAACCAATACAATCCACTCCCTAACTCAATCTAGAGTCCAAGAAGGTCCATTAATGCCATCAACATCCTCAATCTATCAATTTTCCTGCACACTCTGGGGAAACTCGTCAATAGAATATGTCAATAGATAGATATCAAAACAACATAAATCATAATCCATCAACATCATCATAAGAATCCATAAGAGAAATAGAGAACCATATACTAAAACTAGATCACTTGCACATGAGTGTCCTCAAAGAATAGTCAATAACATGTTCTCCCAAGAGCGGGATGTTACATGTAGTTAACTATGTGGCGATATGTCTTGAATGTAAGCAAGTGAAGGATGAACACAGACATCCAACAAGATTATTATAGCCACATGTGATTCCAAATTGAAATGGGAAGTCATGTCGATGGATTTTATTGTTGGATTTCCATTGATGACAAAGATCCATGATTCTATTTTTGTAGTTTTCAACACTTTGACGAAGAGTTTGCAGTTTGTCCGAGAACGTATGACATATCAAGAACCTGACAAAGCTAGAATTGTTTTGAATGAAATTGTAATATTGCATGGTGTACCGAGAAAGATAATATCTCATCGAGGATATGTATTTAATGGACATTTTTGGACTAGTTTCCAAGAGGCTTTAGGCACACAATTAAATTTTAGTACAACATATCACTGTAAAACCGATGGAAAAATGGAAAGAACGAATCAAATTCTAGAATATATGCTTCAAATGTATGTGATGGATCGACATAAATGATCAGAATAATTTTTACCATTGGTATAATTTGCGTATAATAATAGTTACCATAGTTCAATAAAGATGGCACCTTTTGATTTTCTCTATGGATGACTGTGTTAGACACCTTTGAGTTGGGATCGAATAGATGATAGGGTCTCGGTGGGACCGAAAGTTATCTAGGAAATGGAATATCAGATGCGAGCCATAAGGAAAAGAATTAAGGAAGCGCAAGACTAACAAAGGAGTTATGTGGATGTGCATCATATTGACCGTAGTTATGATATTGGTGATAAAGTGTTTTTGTGAGTGAAGCCACATAAGAGTTCTATTAAGTTTTAAAAGGGTTCTAAGCTCTCTCCAAGGTTTGTGGTACCTTTCAAGGTTGTATAAAATAAAGTACTCATGGCTTACTGACTAGCCTTACCTAATTCTTTGATGCATATGTATGATGTGTTCCATGTTTCAATTTTATGTCATTATATTTCAGTTCCATCACATGTTATTGATTTGATTTCATTGCAGGTATCGGATGAGGGTGCTCTCATGGTAGAGCCAATCCACATATTGGACCATCAGACTCAACAACTACGACGTTGATTTGTCGATCAAGTCAAGGTCTAGTGGGATAGTTATATTTTACATTCTGCTACTTGGGAGGACGCAATGAGATGCATCAACAATTTCCATATTTATTTTTAGAGATTGATATATATATTAGTAGTAGCTATGTTTATTGCTCTCATTGTTACATTGTTCAAACTTCAGGACAAATTTTAAAACAAGAGGGGGTGTATGTAACATCCATATTTCACCAACCACATTTTTCATAACACTTATTATTCTTTGAGGACACTAGCATGCAAGTGATCCAACTAAACATGGTACCTTATGATTATATGATTTGGTTTATGAGTTAAACATTTATGCTATGATTGAGTATTGAATTTGATATTTTATTAATATTGAATATTTATAGCATTGACGGGTATTATGACAAGGTTTCATGAGTGTGTAGGAAACATGACATGATGAGGATGTTGATGGCATCGAAAGAATTACTTGGAATCTACATTGATTCAGGGAGTGGACTATTTACTTTGATTATGAGTACTTGATTTTATTACGCATGTATTATGATGATTTATGATATGGATTTCATGTATAAGATTTATTAATATTATTTTTCAGTGGATGCAAGCATGGTGACGCTTTCTAATCCGATTCGGATATGGAGTAAAGGGGTCATACAAAAATATCAGATAGATTAGGGAGAGTTGTGCCAATGTCCATGTCATAGTGTAACGAACCCACCATTACGACAACAAATAGTGATGTACAATAGGTAAATATATATTTTTTTGCAATAGGAAATTAAAAAAATCACAACATAATTAATACCACACCATAGACACATGATCATGATTCACAACGACACATAATCAACACATTAACATAATTAATAATGACGCAAATCAACACACCTGATAAAGGTAACATAAGGAACTACCCACCCAACCTATCCTGTATGGTTAGGACCTCCAGAACACATAAGCAATGCTCGAGTCTAGGATTCATCTGATTGATTTTGACCACTTAAGGTATCAGTACTGACGAATGTTCTAAGGAACAATGAGGTGTATTAATCAAAATAATCCAAAAAAAACCTCAACAAGACTAGGATATCAGTTACATCTAAGAATAAATTATTCGTGACGCAATAGAAAAATCTATTGTACTAAATCAATCTCCAAGAAATACATTGTTGCATATGAGTAAGAGGAAACTATATAAATAAAGAGTAAGTAATA
This sequence comes from Picea sitchensis, assembly GCA_010110895.2. Lineage (NCBI taxonomy): Eukaryota > Viridiplantae > Streptophyta > Pinopsida > Pinales > Pinaceae > Picea > Picea sitchensis. Next base: position 231,749 of record SNQJ01S0002758.1, on the reverse strand, counting down.
TATTAATTTCAAATAGAGAATTTGAATCTTGACATCATTTTACATTGTCAAGTCAATCGTTTAAAGTTCAACCATCTTTTATCAAGCATTCCAAGCTTCTAAATAAGGGATAAAATTCATATAACTCAACCAAGCATCCTTATTTTATGGAATCAGTTAAGATCAAATAAAAATGGATTCAAGAGATAAATTATGCATTTATTTGTAAGGATCCAAAGGAAGATCATTCTTCTTAAAACAATACATTGATTCAAGGTACTTTACATTTGTATCCAACTGTAACTATGAACAACAATGATAAGATCATTTCATAAGAAGTTCAAATACTATCACTTATATTCACGAACTGAGAAAGTCAATTATAACAAGCAATAAGGAGAGATTCTGAAGCTACCTTACGACCATTAATGAAACATCAATATGATCATCCCAAAATTGAGACATAGTTAAGATTATTCCTGATCTATTCTTACATATTCCGATATAAGGAATTATTTTAAGGAGATCGATTCTTAGTAAAATAGCAATGAAAACAAACTCAAGGTTGAATTTAATTCCAATGAGAAATTAAATAAGTCCTCAACAAGTATGAGGAGCCCAAGGTCCTAATAAAAAAGAAAATTTAAGAGAAATGGTACTTAATACCCTACCACTAAATGGTAAGGACATACAATGAGATGTTTTCTTTTATGCTTACGCTAGCCCAGAATAACATACAAGGAGAGAATTTGTCAGTAAAAGTAGTTGCTACATACTACTAGCAGGGCAGTGAAGGGATAAGTAAAAACCGATAAACATTCCAAAAAGAAATTAATACCAACAAAAGAAGACAATAAGGGAACACTCGCATGTGAAGTCCCTTTGTACAGAGTTTCCTTCTTCTTTCATTAGCAATCCATAGAGGCGCGAGAGCATCAATCGGTTTTCACAAGGAAAGGGTGGAGAAATAAATTTACCAAGAAGGAAAATAATGAGTTTGAATATCATTAAATCACCCCAGAATTTCATTTTAATACACAAGCAAATGGGTAGTTGAATAAGACGAGGTCGACTATTCCACTCTAAGTCATACAATAGGATTCAAATCCTAATTGTTTGGTGATTAAATTGAAAAATGTTAAATATAATGTAACCTCAACAGGCTGACTGTACACTACCATTTGTCCTGGCCAACTGTACTTTCTATTCTTGATTCTCTTGAGCCTATTTAGCTCAGCTATTTCCCTTTGCATACGAACTCCTTCATGATCTTCTTCATGTACTCGTTTTGTACTCTTCTTCTTATATTCTAATATATTGTTTGTTGTTCTATTCCTTCTCTCTACATTTCTTGCTTCACAATTTATCATGGTATCAGAGCTACAGTAGTAAGCCTCTTCACACAAGCTGGAGAGTAACACGATCCTCAAATAGCGCAGAGCTTCACGGACCTTGAGAGCATTTTGACACAGACTTTTCACAAGGCTTGGAGAGTTTTTTGTCATACTCTCGAAAGATCCTCGCAGGAAAATTCCATGAGGAAGAAGACCGTCATACGCTCAAAAGATCAGCGTAAGAAGCTCACGCATCAAAGCAGAGCATACAACGCTCGAAATATCGAGGAAGAAGAGAGTGCAGAAGAAGAAACTTTAAAGATTCTTGTAATTTTCAAGAATCATCAAAGAATTCATGAAGAAGAGCTTCAGAAGGCAGTAATGTTGAAGATTTCACAGAATTCGTTCAAATTTGTGAAAGATTGCTGCAGAAGGTAGCATCGTTTAAAGAATTTTGGAAATCGCTCAAATCTATTAAAAACTGCAGCAGACAACGCCATGATTTAAAGAATCTGTGTATTTCTTTCAAATCTTTGAAAGATTCACGAAACTTTCTTCCATAGGAGCAAAGAATGCATCTCATGTGAAAAGAACAACCATTGAGGTCATAAGATTCATCTTGTGAATGGATCGAGAGTGGGAAACCAGTTCAAAAGGGATGAAGAGAGCGTGGAAAAGATGTAAGAATTTCAGCCGTTAGATCTTGCACAAAGGACCGACAACAGTTGGATCAGCGAGAAGGTGCACGAGGTTTAGTCCTCTGAAATGCATAGGAGAAATTTCGACTTGTGAAGTCACGAAATCCCGAAGTCATTTGGACCGTCCATCAAGAAACACGTGGCGAGATCTCGGCATTTCGCTGACTCGCAAGGTGTAAAGGTCAGAAGACTGTCGTTAGAATTCGCGAATCGTGAGATCACAAGCTATTCTGGACCGTTGGATCACGAAAAATTATGAGTTGTCAATCTTATCCCACCGCAAAATTGGGGATCGGGAGTTGGATGAGCGAAGGAGACTGCTCTTCAAAACCCCGATACGCAAAATCCTGACATCGTAAATCGTGAAATCTCGAAAAGATCACGGTCGTCCATTTGTTCGGACACATGGCGAACATCGAAGAAACCGTCGGCATATTGACGACCGGGGTTTCAAGTTGACAGAGGATTTCTTTCATCAAGTGTCACAAGTTGCGAAATCATGAAACGACCAGGACCGTCCATCTTGAGGGGACATGTGGCAACAATCTAGGCCTTTGGGGAAAGTCCCGAAAGGAAAGGGCGATCGACATATCGGGATTCAGTGTTTCGCAAATCCCGAGGACAAGAAGCACGAGCATTTCGGAATTGTGAAGTCCAAAATGCCGAAAGGAGGAAAGCTCCGTTATGGGGCCCAGCTGACATCATCTCTTTAAAACGAGGGATCAGGAATCTCCACGGTGAAACCCCCGAAGCAGACTTGAGCCGTCCATCTGTTGGGACGCGTGGAAGAGATCGAGGCCTTCGAAAAAATATCGATAGGAGAGTCCATTGGCATTACGGGATTCAAAAAATCGCGAATCCTAAAGATGAGACATTTGGAGCATTTGAAGTCTCGAAATCGCGAGAAGATATTAGGACCATCCATCATAGGAGGACGCGTGGAGGAAATCAAATCATTCAGGAAATTTCCCGAAAGGAAAATAGGTATGACTGTGGTTTTGTGAGAATTGGACACATGGACTAGGGAAAATCCAGGAGGGGCTAAGGCGAGAAAATCCATATCAGAAAATTGGTAAATCGGAGATTGGGGATTCAAGAGGACAAAGAACTGGAAAATCCCATAGCGCTTTAACCTTTCGGTGTGTGGTCACATTGATTGGAGACTAAGGGCCAATTCAAGGTCGATAAGCTCTCATCGGCAATCGGAAGTTGGAGAGTTCAAAAGTCTCGTCTAACAGAGTTCTGAAACCACTACGAATTACACGCAGGAGACAGGTAAGTAAGAATTTTTTCTTCTGTTTTTCTGAATTCCTTAAAAGATGGCGATGTGTAGCAATTTAGGACCAACACAGGGTCCGATTCTTCTTGGAAAGAACTATGAGTTATGGTCTCTTCAGATGAGATCCTTATTGCAAGAACAAGAGTGTTGGGATCCATTGGATCATGGATATGTGGAACCAGATCCAGCAAACCTATCCATCATGACTAATCAGCAGAAAATTGCTCAAGCAACACAGAGAAACAGAGAAAATAAAGCTAAATTTTGGATTCAAAATTCTGTGGATGACTCGATTTTTTCAAAAATCACAGGCGCTGGTACTTCAAAACAGGCCTGGGACATCC
>SNQJ01S0002758.1:205739-225602 GCA_010110895.2 Picea sitchensis | reverse complement strand
TTGTTGCCAAAGGATTCTCACAACAACCTGGTACTGATTATGGTGAAACTTTTGCTCCAATAGAAAGATTAGACATTGTAAGGACTCTATTGTCCATAGCAGCCCAACACAAATGGCAAGTTTACCATATGGATGTCAAGTCAGCATTCTTGAATGGTTTCTTAGAAGAAGAAGTTTATGTCGATCAACCACCTGGATTTGAAGTCCAAGAGCAGCCAACCAAAGTATATCAGTTGAAGAAAGCCTTGTATGGCTTAAAGCAAGCTCGAAGAGCTTGGTACAGTAGAATTGACACTTATCTGATCAAAAGTGGTTTCAGCAGAAGCCAAAATGAGCCAACTCTTTACACCAAAATAGATCAGCACGGTAAAATTTTGACTGTATGTTTATATGTTGATGACATGATCTATACAGGAAATCTTGAGTTAACAGATTTTAAGCATGCCATGCAATCTAAGTTTGAGATGACAGATCTTGGCATAATGAAATATTTTTTAGGGATTGAGGTTAATCAATCAACCAAAGGCATTTTTGTCTGTCAGCAAAAGTATGCAGCAGACATCATCAAAATATTTCGCATGGAAGGATGCAATCCAGCAGAAACCCCTATACCCCTAGGCACAAAATTGAGCAAGAATGATGAAGGTCCTACAGTGGACTCTACCCTGTACAAAATTTTAGTAGGGAGTTTGTTGTATCTTACAACAACTAGGCCTGACATTATGTATGCAACCAGCCTTGTTTCCAGATTCATGGAATCCCCCAAAGATTCTCATTGCAAAATGGCGAAACAAATTCTAAGATATGTTGCAGGAACTCTCAATTTTGGCTTATGGTACACTAAGTATGATAGTAATCAACTTTCTGGTTACACAGACAGTGATTTTGCAGGCAGCCTAGATGACAGGAAAAGCACATCTGGACATGTTTTTCAATTGAGCACAAACCTAATCTCATGGGCATCAAAGAAGCAACCAATTGTTTCAATATCTTCTGCAGAGGCAGAGTATGTCGTTGCTACCTCAGCTTCCTGTCAAGCTGTGTGGCTAAGAAGAATATTGAAAGATATGTCACATACAGAAAAGGATCCAACTCCTATTTTCTGTGACAATACTTCAACAATTTCTCTATCCAAAAATCATGTGTTTCATAAGAAAAGCAAACACATTGACACTCGTTTTCATTTCATATGTGAGCTAGTCAATAATGGTAATATTATACTACAATTCTGTGCTTCTCGAGATCAACTTGCTGATATCTTTACAAAGCCACTAGGAAAATCAGTTTTTGATTTTCAAAGAAAAAACTTAGGCATAATCAGTGATGATGTTTGTAACTATTGAGTTTAAGAGGGAGTGTTAAATATAATGTAACCTCAACAGGCTGACTGTACACTGCCAGCTGTCCTGGTCAGCTGTACTTTCTATTCTTGATTCTCTTGAGCCTATTTAGCTCAGCTATTTCCCTTTGCATACAAACTCCTTCATGATCTTCTTCATGTACTCATTTTGTACTCTTCTTCTTATATTCTAATATACTGTTTGTTGTTCTATTCTTTCTCTCTGCATTTCTTGCTTCACAATTTATCAAAAAATGGGATCAATAGATCAAGACGTCAAAATGACAGCGACCACATATGATATTGGATTAGGTAAGTAAAATCTTGCAAAATTAAAGGGGAAAAATTTAAACCTCATTCTAGACCTCAAAACTAGGAAGGTTGCAACCTAACCAAAGAAACAAAAATTTCAGGATGCCCTTGGTTTGCAAAACACATGGAATTGAATAAATCTAGATCTCAAATTTGACTGCTATAGGGTAAAATGTTTGGGTCGTAATAAATCTCAACACCTAGAAGTGGACAAGAACCGATCCCAAATAAGGGAGAACAACTACACAGAGGTAAACTCAGGGTTGTAATTTGTTACAATCATATAAAAATCAAAGTCCTGATACCAAGTAAAATGACAACGATCTACGATGGAGGGTAAGAATTTTGGGGATGTAATTATGTTGGTGAAACTCCTGGCATTAACACCAGTCTGAGTTCCAACAATTGAAAACATTTTACACCTGAGGCTAAATATCGGGGTGTAATTTTGTTTTGAGAAACACCTGGCATTAACACCAGTCCGGGTTCCAACAATTGACAATGTTTTACACCTGAGGGTAAATTTGGGTGTGTAATTCCGTTTTGAGAAACAAATGACATTAACACTAGTATGGGTTCCAACAATTGACAATGTTTTACACGTGAGGGTAAATTTCGAGGATGTAAACCCGCAAGGGAAGCGACTTAGGTGGTTTAAAAACTGTGATAAAACTTAAACAACTACACGACGATGGATCATCTCAATGATGGCCCCATGATAAGGGTGAACGAAGGATTCCGATTTTTAAATGAAATTTTTGTCATAACCACAAAAATCGATAAAATTTTGTTTCTCTGAAGGATCATAAGTTGTGTCATGCAACGCTATAGCTTACTCTTTTAAGAATACTATTCATGATCCTTCAACCAAAATCTGAGAAATGCCTATGAAAATTTAAAAGAAGATAAGGGAAGTTTAACGATTCACATTAGGTTGATTTTGAAAGAGAAACACAACCCCACAATGGAATTCTACTTAAATACACAGTCATAAAGGAATATTACAACATTCGAACCTGAGTTTTATTCCACTACGACGATCAAGTAAACCATCCAAACATGAAAAATTCCATTAAAATTTAACCCAACGAGGACACTCATTGATATCTAAGTTTTATTTACAGTTGTGGCATAATAAATAACCCATACACTTGCGATTCAACCCATTACAATTCTACTCATTGAGAAATAATTCGTCCTCAAAGTTGCGGAAAAATAAAATAAACCATACCCATGTTATTCAAACTTATTACAATTCAACCCATTGAGAAAATAATTTGACATTAGAGTTGTGGAAAAAATAAATAAACCATACACATGCAATTCAACTTATTACAATTCAAACTCAATGAGAATAACGTCGTCGACGAAGTTGGGTTTGGAGATGTTCTTCAAAAACTGGTGATCCTTCTGTCCTTCCACTCTCTAAGTACAAAGACTTCACCAGTACCTCCCAACCAATGCTAGGGGTACTCTTTTCCCCCCTTATCCCCCCAAGTTGAAAAGGGGCCATGAACACATAAAACCAGAATTATACTCTATCTCAAAGCTTGCCTCAAAAGGTAAAGCCACCACTCTATATCAAGTTGGGTATTCCAACTCTCTCATGTAAAACTAGTCAAAAATAATTCTACAGCATAAATTTATCGATAATCAGTGTGATCTGTTTCCCATATTGACCATTTTCTTTATAGGAATTTTCTCACTGACACCTCCCCACTTGCATAAACAATTTTATTTTTAATTAAATATTTTAGAATTATTTCCCCCCTTATACTTGTCACCCTCTCCAAAGTTGTAGAAGAAAATCCATAATTTATTTTAATTAAAAGTCAAATTCCCTCACATTTCTCAAATGTGCTCCTTAAATCACTCCTAGTTGTCTCTTTATTCCCCGTATTCCCATTTAATGAGTGACGCCTTACCAAATCTGAGTTGAGTTAAAATATGAGTCTTCTTCTAATTAAACTAGTGGTAACTACACTCTATATTCCTTTCTAAGCATACACATTCTTTCATATTTATTTATTTCTTAATTAAAAAAACCCATTTTTATATTTCACCCTTTCTAAATTCTTAACTTGATTTACTTCATTCCTTTTTAATTTAATTTATAATTTAGTTTTAGTCTTCTTACAAAACTTGGACTTTAGATTAATTTTTGAATAGGCTTAGACTTTCATTTGGGATTTGTAAGTAATACATTTCTCATTAATTATTCATATCTCACAAGGTCTAAGGATCTTCAAGGTTTAGAATTATTCTTTCAAGGTTTTATAAGAAACCTAGATTCATTAACTCAAGTTTTATTTACATGACGTACCCTTCAAGATGAAACTCTGTGCTACAAGGGTGTCACTTGGATTTGCTAGCGAGAAAATCACCCCTTTAACTATACCAAGGTTTAAGATATAGACGGATCGAATGACCTTCTAAAATTCAATATATTTTCTACTCTACCCCAAACATACAAAAACAAATGAAAATAAATCAATAAGAGATAAGATCGGTAACTATAACTTTTATTCCACATCTCTTGATGATCTCCTCAAGCTCTGTAGTTCCAACAAATGAAAATCTCCTCCCAAGGTTGACCTGCATCCAAAACTAGAAAAATAAGGACTACAAGCATGCTACTTCTATTCATGAGTTAGGGTTAGATATCAAATTTTATGTATAAATAAAATAAAATACACAAAACATCATCATTTGCGATAGGGAAAAGATATTCTTTTGTTCATCAAACAAAAAATGAAACTTACAATCTGTGTCAGCCATCGTTCCACGAACCTGGTCTAGGAACCTCCTTACAATCCTCCATGTGAAACTTTAGTAGGCCTCTTCTCTCAATCTTATGATCACCTCAATGGAAGGGAATGGATTGAATGGAAGAAGAAGGCGTTGGTGAGGGAATGTTGAGGAAATATCTCACAAAAAGTAGCAAAATCTTGGGCAAGGAAGGGAAGTGAAATTGGGAAGAGTTTTAATGTTCTTATAATTGGATGTGAAATAAGACCTAAACACCTCATTTTGTATAACAAAAGGATGGTTATTCGGTTGGGTGACGGGCCGTAGTAGGTGAATTGATTGGGAAACCTCCAATAGCCCGTGAATTTCACTGAATTCCTTACAACTTTTGCAAACATGAAGGTTGTTTAGTGTGCATCAAGTGCATGTATGTAGACTGTATATCATGCAACAAGAGTATGTACGTGGCCTGTAGTGGTGCAAGGCACATACATGCTCTAAAAAATGTTTTTTTAAGAAGTTATCCTCAACAGTTCTTTGGAAAAACATGCAAGTAAGAGGGTCAATGCCATGTATGCAGGAGTAGGGACTTTTAGGGCTATAACATATTTCCCCTAATGTGTGAGGTCAGAAGAGAAACTGATGGTGGGAATACATTACAATATCTTCACCAATGTATGAAATCGAGTGAGCCCAAGAGAAGAGTTCGGGAGGCGACATCAGAAAAAAAACAATTGTCTCTCTGAGGCAAGCATACCCATGCTCAGGATGAACTAAATCATGGATGTCAAATAAAATTCAATGTAGATCCATGTCATATAAGTATATAAAGTGTAGTCGTGAGGAACACACAACGAATATACATCTCAAAAGCAGTCGAAGATATACAAGTATAGTATTCATCTTCAAGAAGCTAGTGATGTGTGTGGTTGGAGATGAGGTCTTCATAGCAAAAGAAACAACTTCAATATCTTCAAAATTTAGGTAGGAGTATAATGGTAGTGTATAAATCACTACCCTAAGGTCTTCGGCGACTCATCAAGAAAATACATGAGGATATCGAGGATCAGGCAGAAAAATTCATCGATTTCGAATCTGGAATTGACTTGAATCTTGGGATGGCTAACTCATGAAGGTCAAGAGACAAACTACAGAAAGGCCAACTAAGGTTGAGTGAAAATTCCCTTGGAAAAGATCATGAAAGATGATCATACTTAGGTAGCATTACATTGACATAAATTTGTGATGTAGGAGGCAACACAAACTCTCCATGTGTTTGGAAGAGTAACCAAATGGAGGACACAACTCTATGTAGCGAGAAAATATTCCTAAGGTCATATTATATCTCAATGCTTGACGAACAAACAAAAGGATGTGCTTTGTCCAAGGGGGACTCTCTATGCTATTGAAAAAAGATGAATATTTCCCATCCCCTCTTTTTGGAATATTTGTTTTTGTTTTTCTTTTTCAATCTTTTAAGAGATTGAAAAGGAATAAAAGCATGCTGCGTTACAAAGGAGGAACGAGTGTCACAAGAAAGCATACTAGTTCCAATCGCATGGAACACACTAATGCTCAGAGAAAGTAGACATGTGCAGGAAAAGGACACTCAGGGAAAATTCCTCCATGGGTCAAGGTGTCAAGTCATAGAGGCAAGAAATGCTACAAGGATTATGTATAAGAAATGATTCAAAGGTTTAGTTGAGAGCAATATGGAGCTAGCACTAGGCCAAAGATGCAAAGATGAGACCTGCAAATGTGATTAATCAATACACAATGATACCCCTTCTATGTAATTTTTACAAGCCTAGAGAAGGTAAGGTCGGTAGTTTTTCCATGTTTAGAGAGTCTGAAAAAATGTAAAAAGAAGACTCCAGGGAATACATTTTTCGAAGATAGTCTAGTCAGTTCGAAAAAGGGTTAAACTTGCACCGAAGAGATGTTTATTCAAAACCATTTTAATGATTTTGATAAAGACAAAACCACTCAGAAATATTTTCAATTTTAAGGATATTGAAAAGAGATTAACTATGGGCTCACAACATTTTTCTGAGTTTAGTCTCCTTAGCCCGAAAAAGTATAAAAGTAACTGAAGAGAAATCTCTCAGTGAGACGAATCTCCTAAGGCATACCTTTTTCCTATATAATATATAGGCAAGAAAAAGTGTTAAACTCATGCTAGTGGATGTTCTTTTGGACCAATTTAACGACTATGAAGGAACAAGATGTTGAGAACTCAACACACCCTAAAAAAGCCTCATCAAATTTTGTCACGTTTTGGGTACCACTTGTTTTCTGCATTGTCTGACTTGATTTCATCCTAACAAATGTTTTTTATTTGTTTATTATCATGAATCTCATCACCTATTTGGGTTTTGTATGAACTTATGAAACCCCAAGAATAAAATGCCTTAACACCTAAATTAAGAATTGACAACCAAACACTGCACCTAATGCACTAAGGTTCGGCGTCGAAAATAATTCAAGTAAGTAAAGGAACCACTCAGAAAAAAAAAAGTTGTTGAGCGTCGATCTTCATCGGCATCGGCAGAAAGCAGTTTCATTTTGCGTAAGTTTTTCGCATGAAGTCTCGAGATATAGCCAATCCCCTTCTGGATCAATAAAATACGAGGATGACATGCGTTAATGAAGGACAAAGAGAAATCACCGATATTCGATGCCCGATGCACTTTATTGGGATCAGGGAAAATCCAGAAGGATCACAATCAACATTTTGACCACAATAGAGTTATCCCCGATTGTTGATCCCTGATGTATTTTTGGCATCGATGAATTTTTTGAGGTAGACGATCCGAGAGCACTTGGGTAGGTTTATCACCGATCGTCGATTCTTAACACTTTTCTGCATCGGTAAGCTAGGATTTTGTTTTAGAATGAATTGCCTAAGGAAAGTCCTGACTCCAATTAATATGAGAGAATTAAGTCACTAGTCTCAAATGCCACGTGTATTTACCAAGTAAGAGAGTAGTATGGTCTTGTTCTATCCTGAGTCATTCTTGGTTCCCTAGGTCCTAAACACACCTCCGAGTTAGCTTTTCCATCTCAGCATTGTATGGTAAGATCGATCGAAGTCGGAGCTTCTGCAGGAGGATATGAACAAAAATGTTCATAGCACAATCCTGACCCCCAATACACCCACTGAAAGAGCGACATGATGGGACATTTTTAGCATTAGATACAATCAGATTTTGGACATTTAAGGAGATAATTAATACATTATCCTGCATTAGTTGCTACCTCATGTGCTAATTAAAACAACATTTTTGAAATCGTCGATAGACCACATCACCAACCGCACCTCTTCCATAAACCCACGATGAATTTAAGTTCTAACTCCTCTAAATATTCGGTGGAAGATTTATTGAAGTTTCACTCATAACCCGAATTGAATGGATGATGTGACACGGTAATATCTTCCCTGTTTAAATCTCTTGAACCATTGTGAACAAATTCATTTTGTGTGTAAAAAAATTACAGAGTGCTCAAAGGAGCAAAGAGAGCAACTCAAAGACAATTTTGACCCTCGTGATCATCAAAAAAAAGGTTTTACAAGATTCAAAGGTATGTATCCAAGTCTGTTAATTTGTTGGTTATAATTTATATGTGTTTGTCCATTTTTTACACAGTCTCTAAAATTTTCTCAAGTTCCAGGAACAATGTCGCTGAGAAATCCAAGCACCAGACGCTCGCTGAGAGAACCAAATCTAAAAGAACCAGAGATAGGCGAAGGTTCTTCTCCAGGGACCCTGAGGCAATTGGATTATGCCCCTAGGTTGGAGCCTTTCTTCAAGACAACAAAAAATAAAATTTTCATCCATCCTCAGGACTTTGGCGATACAGAGGTAGGCACCGGATCCAAGGCAGTGCTCCCACAATGGGGGGATCTATTCAAAATGATTATCAGAGAAGAATACCTAGAGTATATCCCACACAGGGACGCGGATGTAAGGTCGCTCAATCACCAGTTGTTCCCCAACATAGACAATCGTATTTACACATGGTGGCGAGCAGAAACCTCGTCTTCCCCTACATAGAGGTCCTGAAGTGGCTCATCGACCACACGGACGAGCATACATGTTTGATTAATGATCAGAATGGTGGGTGTGTCAGTGTTTTCCTCCTGAAAAAGTTCCATAAATAATACAAGCTCATAGACCCATAGGATCGGCTAAACATGGACTTCGTGGTGAAGTTCTATGAATTTCATGACACCTGCTGGTTAATGACCTCATGGTGGAGGGAAGAAAATAAATTCACCAATCCTAGCAATGGATGGTACTAGAGGATCAACCTAAGGGAGCCATACATCTGTTTGATGGCTCTCTTCTGTCGGCTATACAAAGAAAATGATTGCTCCAAGTTTTCAGAAGCATGGATGCCTTTGGCATAAACAGTTGCAATCGCCGGGAGCAGTTTCAACTAGGGAGAAATAATATCCAAACAACTATGAATCTATGTGTAGGAGGCTCAAAAGCCGAAGGAATGAGAGGCACCAACTTTATACATGGCCTCATACCTGCTCGATGTCATGTGCACTAGGAACGTCTTCACTGCCATGACTCTGAGCTAGCATGTTGCAGAACTCCCGGTCCACGTCTACTTCAGTGTGTTATCACAAAAAAGGTACAAGAAATATTACTCCTTCGTCTGTGATGAATTCATTGCCTCTATTTATTTTATTATTTTTAAGAACGAATGCCCAAGGCTACCGATGACAACCAAGAAAATGATATCCAAGGTAGGCCATTGGTACTTGGATGAGTGCGCAACCTACATCAGGGTGTTTGGGGCCAATGGAGTACCACATATCCTACTAGCTCATGTCCTAGACCAACTCTTCGTGGGAGAAATTTGTTATCAGACCATTGTGTAGGGATATAATGCCACGTTGGTCAAATACAAGAAATGTGCCTTCATACCCTATGGTTTCCATGTGGGGTTCTATCTGGTAAAGGATACTACTCAAGCCAAATAAGAAGGGCTGAGTCAACTTGAATTTAGGTTACCTACAAGTCGATTCCGAAAGCATGATCCTAAAGGCCTGGTCCTCCAACATGCATCGCAAGTGTCATCTTGTTGGCCATATTCTCACGATAAGTGTGAGGACGAAGTCTTCACAGAGAATGCCTAGGACTGGGACGAGGTGGTGCAGAGGATGGGAAACCCAAACATGACCAGGTTCAAGGCCATGACCATTCATGAACAAGTGGAAACAATACAACATTCGTCTCAAGAAGCCCTTAGATCCAGGGAAGAAAACAGAGTGGAAGATACAACAGAGGTGCGAGGAAGGGGATTGTTCTTGATACCAGAGGCACAAACAAGGCGTTTGCGCTTAATGGCATAGACACATAGAGTAATTTATGAGCTGTAGAATGACCCAGACCTTGTAGATATGACAAGGGTTCCTTTCGACAACCCAATCGAAAGTCAAGGAGGACCAAGTGACCCATAACAAATACAAATTGAAGAAACCACCAGGTTAGATAACCCTGAAGTTTCAACGCCACAGGTCGGATCACCTGGGGACGTTTCATCTTAGCCTGATATAGCGAGGACATCAGGGAGAGAATATACACCAAATCCCCTGTTCAATCTAATAACCATCTATGATGATGAGAAGAGCTCAGAGGTGTCCCTGGTCAATCCGATGAAATCACAGAGTAAACATAACCTAAGAAAGCATTCGCTCGAGGTCCCAATGCTCCAAGTCAGAGCAGCCCGCAGAACAATTACAAGGTAGAAATTTCCTTGGATGCTAAGCCACTCGACACACCGGGAATCCTAATGGACAACTCGAGGGATGATCTAAGATCAAGTGAACAAGGGAAATAAATTCCACAATAGGAAGTTGGCATCTCGACAACCAATTATCAAGTAAGTACCGAGCCTTCCCCTGATTCATCAATTTTGTCTAGTACTTTAACTCCCGATGAGAAACAACCAGAGGCCAAAATTTTAGGACATACATAAGAGGTTCAAGAACCCATTCTTGAACAAATATACTCAGTCGGGATCCTAGGAAACATTCTTACTTCAGGAGAGAAAAAAATACTCAAACTTGTGGATGAGGTCATCTATATAGAATCCATATCCTACAACCGAAAGAGGAAATCCATCATGAAGAGAACCACTAAGAAGAGGAGGCTTACTCTGGACATTTCCATCCTCATCACCACACAGGAAAAGTTGATCATCACGGAGCATGCAAAAATTTCCGAGCTCATCAGTGCAGGGATGGTGATCATAGATGCCACCCTGGATAGAGAAAGGAAATATGAAGAGGAGTTGGCCACTGGGCTAAAGGATTTGGAGCATCTTCACCTTTTGGAGAAATACTATCAGGACTCCACACAGGCCACAGTGTTCTTGAGAAGTGAGTTCCATGATTCCTACAGTAAATTGACGAGTGAGCGGAACCTTTTCACTCTAGGGATAGCCGATTTCCAAAAAGACACTGGCACTGGAAATGTGCAAGGACATGCAACGATGGTATGATAAATCCCACCAAGTGGTGGAAAGAACTGATTACATCAACGTGGTTCAAAGGGTCGAGACACCAAAGAGCATGGCATCCAGGTACTAAGGGACAACAACATCAATCGTATAAGGAAGTCGGTCAAATACTGGTTGAATATGGCCTAAGAACCTCATCAAGAGATCCAAGAGAAATGGGTTGATTGTGAAAGGAGCTGGAACAAGATCAATCAGGAAATGAGAGACATCGGTCTCCCAGAATTCTCCACACCCGAGGAATTTGTTGACTGGCATGACATAGTCAAAATACATGCAGAACAAGACTCATCATGGACTGCAGATATAGAAAAGGTGGTGAACATGGCTTCAATTCAAGTACAACAGTTCATGGAGAACCCGATCAAGGCTCAAACAATGTTACAGTAGTTAAGTGCTAAAGTAGTCAAGTATCAAGCACAAGCAGTGGAAATAAAGGATATCCTTTCAGCCTCGATGGACCAACACACATTCTTGTATGCCAACACATGTGAGGAACTCTTTGTCAAATGGTCGGAGTATGAGACGAGTCATCCACTCAAGTGAAACCATTTGATGACTCTTAGAATACTGAGAGATGAAAGCACCATGTGGTGATGTTTTGTTTTACTTAGCTTTCACTTTTGATAGTTATTTTTAGTTAATAATTTGTTATAAATAAGAGGATCGATCAGCTAGAAGCGGTAGATGGTTTTTGCAAAGACCCTCATTTTTTGGAATTGTAAAGAACTATTTCCGAACTACCTTAATTGAGAAGTATTGTTTAGGATCAGAGACAAAATTTTGTTTTTCATCAAAGGCATGTGTGATTGGATCTAAGGAGGAATTATTTTTTACTTTATCTCATGAATGGATGCTATAACGAGTAAGAGTTTTCGAATCTATTGATAAGTTAATTGATTCAATGTTTTATAGTTCTTGTCTTTAATGATGGAAATCAAATCATTGTGTTAATGTGTGATTAATGATTAGATCTAACAAAACTATTTTTCTTGCCATCATTTATTGCATGTATGTTTTCTTCGATAATTGTATCTCAGTCAATAATTGAAATACCCACAAGTTAATGTATTAATATTGGGCTTGTCATAGGTGTGAAAATATTTTTCTGCATGCTTGAGAATAAGGGTTATCGCAAGCTTAGATTTCTCTAGTAGTTAAATTGTCCCCCCTTTTACCAGTTGGTTTATACTGGCACACATCCTTTTATCAAACTCATATAGTTAAAGAAAATACAAAAAGAGAACAAAGAAGATGTTATGTCAATCACTACGTAAAGCCCATCGATTAATTGGTTGGATCGCAAGATTTGGAGAACCATTCCACTATCAAACGTTGCAGGGTCTAATTTGGCCTCGATGGCAGGTTTGGTTCCTGTTGTTGAGTTAAATGGATTTAGGACCCCTCAACAGAATTTGGCGCTAGATGGAGGGCCTGAAGAATGAATGGTTGACAATATTTTTGATAATATTTCACACAACTTGTAGATTTGAAACATCCCACATGCATGGATATCAATTCTCAAGATATCCCACATATGCTAAGTACTCCTGAAATGAGTAACTGACCCCAGCAAGAGGAAGAACATTTATTCCCTGAAATGCCTTACTCTCTTCCACACGAGGGGTTGAACCAATTCAGAAGAATAATAAGAGCTTACACCCGACAAATGAGAGCACTTCCCTTAGCTCCATTACTTCCTCATAAAAAAAAGTAAGAATACCAGTGGTCGACACCCCCAAACAATTTTTTGTTCACAAAGTAGAAGACCTGATATATTTCACCCTCACTGAAATCGAACATCCCCTTAATCTAATCCCCGAAACACCAACCAGTAACTACTCTGAGCCTGACGTTTTTTTTGACGAGGAAGGGTTTAACTCAGAATGTTCAGTTTCGAAGTTAGATGACATGGAATATAACAATGATCATAATGAATAAAGGGGAAACCCACCTCAGAATAATCAATTGTGGTTGGCCAGAGATGCTCTAGCAATCCCCGAACGAGTACATAACCTTCCCCGACATCTGTTGGAATTATTGTCATTGATGTCAATAGTCGAAATGATGATCTGTAATGATGAAGTACATAAGATTATATTGTTATTGATGCCAACAGTTGAAGTGATGATCTATTGTTAAATGACATATGACATTGTCATTGATGTCAAAAATATATCAGTCAACAAGAAGATAGCAAATGCAGAGATCGATAAACACAAGCTTAGGAAGAAGAGAGAATAGGAAGTCAAAAGATCAAAACTGTCTATAGGTATATCAGTCAACAGAAGATGTTAAATTGTGTGGAGAGATAGACAATGCAAGCTCATGAGGAGGAGCGAACAACAAAAGTGAATTAAATGAAGATCAAAGCTCATAAGTACATAATTATTTTGTGTCTATTGTTGATCACGATAGGATCAACAATGATTTGTTGATCAAAATCCATGGAGGAAGAATAGATTGTAGAGATGTCATCAGGATCAGTGAAAACACTGAACAGTTGATCAATGCTTAGAAATGGTGAGAGGCTTCAACAGTTGTCTGATCAGAGTGAGAAGCTCAACAACTGTCCGATCAAGAAGTTGACTGTGATCTTGAGAATCGTAAAAGGATCGTGAACATCTATTTTAGAGCAATGTGGGTCATCGATCCGACGAGAGTGGAGTATCGGATATCGGGAAATCAGGAGTCGAAAGAAGGGAGGTTCTCTAACATCTAAAATACCAAAACGTGAAATTACAATTAGATCCAGAGCATTGGTTCAAGGAATAATCTGAGTCGTCGATCGAAAAGGAAATGAACTTGCAAAGTCACGATTCACAAAGTCATTCTTGACCATTATATCATATGAAAAGATCACAGCCATTGATCATTCTGAAAGATTACAGCAGTTGATCATTCCGAAAAGATCACAGTCGTTGATTGTACCAAAAGGATCATAGTCATTGATCATTCTGAAAGCATCCTGATCATCCATTGTGAAGGATGGAACGTGGCAAAGGGTCATCGTTTCGTTGACTCGAAGAATGGAAAAGTCAAACATAAGTGATATTGGAACTCGCAATATGCGAGGTCGCGAAGAGATCCTAGCTGTCGGTTGGAAGGCATGCACGTGGCACTGGATCAATGAATTCGGGGATTCATGATTTAGAGAAACAACGACAAGAGTTGTTCAAAATCCTGAAATGAAAAACACTCAGCCCTGGGTCATAACTCGTGGTCACGAGAAGGGGAGGAGCTAGTGCAGCTAAGCTCTATTTCGGCGATTGCGACATCGAGTGTCGAGACCCTTCATCACAATAATGGAAAAATGCAAAATCACAATAATATAAGGACCGTCGATCAGGAGGAGTGACGTGGGTCATCGATCTGACGATAGTGGAATACCGGATTTTGGGAATTCAGAGATTGCGAGTTGAGAGAACGAAGCATGCTTCTTGAAATACCAAAACGTGAATTCACGATCCAATCCAAACTATTGGATTGAGAGTGAATCCTAGTCGTTGAGACAGAGGACACATGGCATTGGTTTAACACTTCCCTGACTGGAAAGTCAAAGACTAGAAGTGATAACCTTCCAAATAGTGAAACACGAAATCGCGATAGAATCATGGGTTGTCGGATCTTTAAATCGTTGGAGGGACGTTGTATTTGAACCAAGGTAAAATGACATAGCAGACCACGTCATCAAGACACATTGACAGACCACATCAGTAGACCACGTTAGCTAAGGACATGTGGCACAATAAGACATTGAAAAGTGTCAAGTTGATACAACATTTCAGTCATGTGAAAATCATGAATATGAATGACACGTGGCAGCTAATAGGATGGTGACACATCATCAAGTGAAGTAAGCATTTACATTACTCCAGGAGTCCTACTTCAATATATTTCACCACTAAGAAAATACTCTATAGTCTAGAAGTTTCGAATGTCAAAACTCCAAAAGGGACATGCGTCAGATGATCCATAGTATCAGGAGTTACCACTTCGAGAGTTTTTCGTTGTAAGAAAAAACTACAACATCACGAAGTCCCGAATGCGGAAATGCCAAAAGGGACTATTGCAGGTCACGAAGATTCGAAGGCAAAAACGACGAAATCCTGACAACCACACATCTCAACAGATGAATAAGACACAGCCGTTTGATTAAGGAAAGAAGGGATCAGATTAAGGTTTAAGGTGGACAGTTGATCTCTTCCATGGAAGAGACGTGAACCGACTGATCATATCGAAGATATCGCAATCGGGAGTTTTGTAAGGAGGAGTGTCAAGAAGTCCCGAATAAAGAAAATCCAAAACCCCATGATCCGTCCATCTCAGTGATTGGGATCGGGAGTTTGGTAATACAGTGGAGTCACAAAGACTCGAAACGGAAAAGTACCAAAACCCTATCAGTCTTCCATCATATTAAGAGAATGAATTGTGTCCACTCATTTGATAAGTGCTCATGTGCTTTTCTCGCCTAAGTGTGAGGTCACCGCCATTGGTCATATGGTAGAAATATTTGACAGGGGAGACAGCAATGCATTGCCGAAATTGCTAAGCCTGTGGTTCTATGCCATCGGTCATATGACATGAGAAATTTTAAAAAGAAACTGTTATACATCGCTATATTTGATAAGTCCATGGTTCTGTAACACACGGTCATGTGTGATGGTTTGAAGGAAGTGCCCTCATAGAATCTAGTCTCTGTAAATATAACATATATTAGGGATTGAGAATAAAGGATTAAATTGATCCATGACAGTGATCAATTTATGGAAATGCTTCACTGTAAAAATGATAAAACAATGATTATAATTAAGTTAATCGAAGAGGCGTGATGATTGAATATGGTCTGTTGGTGAGCCGATAACGCAGCATAAACAAGAGTACGATCTAATGAGTCGATCCATGTCTGTGATCAACTCATGACAAAAATGAACCAATACACAGTCATGATTAAAATAGAATAAATCATGAAAATATGAATAAATAATAAAAAATAAAATGATATTAATTAATGTTTAGTTTATCATTTTAAATGAAAAGGTACAATGGTTCAAATAAAGGGACACGTTGTTTTAAATTTCACACTAGTTTGAATATTATAAAAACGAGAAACAGTGGTGAGAAGAATGTGTCTTCGTGGTTCATATTAGAAGATCAAAAATAGGAGCAGAGTCCAAGATGAAGAACTCTTTGCTCTAAGGTGCCTGTCACTATCTAATTGAATATCAAGAACAGAAGAAGACAAAGCATCAGTTATGCAATCCAAAACTTGAAAAAGAAGACCATACAAGAAGAGGCTGCAACAGACAAGTAGAAAGTACAACAATGGTTGCATGAGTCAAATTCAATGAAGAGAAGAAGAGATTGAATTTCATAATAAAATAAGGGTGGTTGGGTGGTGGATGGGCAGGTTGGATCCTGCAGGGAAGTTGGTGCTTCCTTATCAGTTGGAGCTGAATAAATAGGGGGTCATAGCCTCCTACCAGTTGGTGCTAGTGAATAGAGGGAGTTGGTGCTTCCTTGTCTGTTTTGGCTAACTAAATAGGGGGTTGAAGCCTCCAACCAGTTGGTGCTGGTGAATGAGGGTGTGGATGCATCCTTCTAGTTTTAGCTAGTAAATGGGGTGTGGCAGCATCCCTTCAATTGTAGCTGAAGAAACTTGGGGAATGTCTCTCCATAAAGTTGTAGCTTGAAAACAATTTTGTAAAATAACTTTTTATTAATGAGAAAAGAGTTGGTGATTTTCCCTTTTGGGTTCCACGATAAAATATTGTGTTCATAAGGGTTTGTTGTTCATCATATATTGCTTAATTGAATAATTAATATGTGTACTTAATATGGATGAATATAAAAAGAAAAGTAGGCAATACTGATTCATCCCCCCCTCTCAGTATTGCTGGATATTTCCATCAATTGGTATCAGAGAAGGTTCCTTTAAGAACATTCTAACAAATTGAAAGGAAGATCAAATTAAGCACACATGGATGGACAAAAGATTTACAATGAGAATGGAACTCCAATACTTAGAAAACAAGGATACATATTTTGGAGTATAAGAATGGAAAGTCATCTGAAGGAATTGGGACATGATGTACGGAATTCACTGATCACTGATTATTTCCTGCCAAATAGAGTAAGGACTCCAACTCAAAAGAAAGCCAAAAAAATTAACTCAATGGTAATGAATACAATCCTTGATGGACTACCTGATTGTTGGATTATGTTTTCATTGATGCCAATGGTTTGATTGATTGATGTCAAGTGATTGATTGATGTTAAAGGATTGACTGATTGATGATTGATGTAATATAATATGTATTTTCCTTGATGAGAATGCATAGATGAATATGTATCAACGAGTTGTCATTGATATGATGAAGATGGATCAATGAGTTGTCATTGATACATGATGAAGATGGATCGATGTGGTTTCATTGGTATATGATGCATTGTTGGAAAAATGTATAGATGATTCATTATTGTCTTATCATTATTGATAAGGTGCACAAATGGATGAACTCCAAATTGGTACCCTTATGGTGAAATCCCTCATGGGAAGATGCTTTGTGGATTGAGTTATCCTAGAAGAATCGTTGGAGGACCCATGCTTGTATGTGGAATAACAAAATGAAGATCAAGGAAATTGTCAGGGAAACTATCCTAGATGTATAGTTCTTGTCATGCCATTTCCAATGGTATGTAGAACGTCATATAACTCCTCACGGTTAGAGACCTATGGCCATGAGAAGTTGGAGACCCCAGGTTTGGGTAATGGACCCAAGTTTGTTTGATGGGTAACGGTATGAGTTATGATATATTTTTAGAAAATACTATCCTATATGGATATTAAATTTCATGTCATTTTTGGTGGTATGTGGAACATCACATAACTCCTCACGGTTTGAGAGTTATGGCCTTACGAAGTTGGAGAACCCTCACATGTCATTTAGAAGCCCCAAAAGGTCAAAATAGTCAAAATGGTTTAAGGGATTTTAAAAGGTAAATAATAAAGTGAAGTGATGAGTGTACTATAATTCAAAGTGAATACAAAATAAATTATTGAAATAATAAATTTAATAGAGAAATTAGAAGTGGGTTAACCCTAAAATAAGGAAAGTGGGGCCAAGTGACCTAGAAGATGTTTTTAAGGGAGCTACTTGGAGAGTATAAATAAGAGGAAAGGCTCTCTCATTTTAAACACACTTAAGCATATTGAATATATATATGTGTCTGAGGTAACCAAGGATATCTAAGCTGAAATTATGAGGAAAGGTGAAGAAAAGAAGGCCGAAATGCAAGGAAGGATAAATTATTTTGGTGATGTTTTCTAAGGTATGTTATTTACAAGTCATCTGACCATTTTTGTTATAATTTCTTTTATATAATGATTCAGAACGTGAAATTTCTATGAAATTGAGAAAACATACCGAATTATTGGTGGTAAAAAATTCATCTTATGGGTCGTTGTATTTTGGGAGTTACACTCCGTGGAAAATAGGGTTTGTGGCTAGTCCTGAAACTAGTCAAAAACAGGTGTTTCGGGTAAAAACGTCATAACCTCTTCATAACAGATACAAATTCAGTGAGAACAAATTTGTTGGTTAGGGTATAGGTGGTAGTAAGTTTTGTAAAATTTTTGGATCAATTCAACAAATATTTTGTGCGGGCCACACTCTACAAGGTCGCTCTCTAGAATAAGCCAGAATTCAGCAAGGTATGTCATTTTTGATATAACGCCTTTTATGAGAGGTTCCAAGTAGTGACACCTGGAGTAATTTCATAAAACACACTGAAGAACATTATGTATAAGTTTCAGATATTTATTCATTACAGGTACAAAGTTATGATTATTTCAAGTTGGGGTTGTTGACTAATCCAAAACTAGTCATGGTTGAGACAAGCAGTTGATGAATTGGTACATACATGAGGTGTATAGTTGATGATATGTTGCTAATATATGTTTTTGATATGTATTCAAATCCAACTGATTATAAATTACAACAATGAGTAATGAGCAAATGTTGAATGTTAACTAAGGTGCTTTTGTGTAAGAGGGAAATTTTGGGAAAAAGATCCCCACACTCATTCACCCCCCCCTCTAAGTGTGGTACGTGTGTCCAACAATTTGTATCAGAGCCGACCTTCACTACAAGCCTTAACAAGCTTGAAGGAGATCCATAGACACACAAATGGATGATGAAGTTCCAATCCTTGATGAGGAAAACTATTCCACTTGGAGAATAGAGGTGAGATTATATTTGAAGACAATGGGAGCAGCTATTTGGAAGGAAACCATCGGTGGATATGTTCCGTTGAAGAAAAAGTCAAAGTTTGCAGCTCAAAGGGAAGGAAATAAGAATGATGCATTGGCTCTCAAGACCATTCTTAGTGGACTCTCAAGCCCTATCAAAGAGAGCATGGGACAATGCACTTCTACCAAGGATCTATGGCTAAAGCTAGAGGAGACATATCAAAGCAAGAAGGAGAAGGAAGAAATTAAAGACAACTCCATCAACATCATCAAAGGTAAGGAACCATCAAAAAATCTTGAATGAATTATTTCTAAATGTTATTTTGAAAACATTTCAAGTAAAGATAAAGAATCAAGTAATGATAGCACAAAGGAAGATCTTGAAGACATTTCAAATGAAGGAAAAAAATCATGTGATGGTGTTGGCAAGAAGGAATATATTGAAGGTAAAGAATCTCCCAAGACTCTTGATTTCAATTATTCAAAGTGTGATGATGTTGAATTTTTCTCAAGTGAAGAAGATGATCTAGAAATAGTTTGTGTAAATTTTGATGATAGTTATCCCATGGAAAGAATAGAAGAAAATCTATTAGAACTTCAAAAGGAAATTGAAGAGGTTTTATACATGTATAGGAGTGATCATTTTTATACACACTATAAATATATTTCGGATAACACT
>SNQJ01S0002758.1:171029-198995 GCA_010110895.2 Picea sitchensis | reverse complement strand
GGTAGAATGGCAAGGGGGCTTCGGAATGAATCCTCAGCTGTAGATCTGAGAGGGTGGACTCTAGCCATCCAGATCTTCTCGCTACTTACCTTTATGTGCATTCACACCCCAGTGTAAAGCTGGCATCTCTACCTCACATTGAACGGTCATCCCAGACCCAAGATCCTCCAAGAGGATCCTGACCATTCATCAGATCTTGACCACATGCTAACATCTCGAGGTTTACAAGTATGGACTTCAGGGATTGAGAGCACAGGGAAACATGTCCCTTTGGTATCCCGAATGCTGAAACGCCGAAGTGTTGAACGAACCTCAATCAGAGATTATCCCCTTGGGTTAAGCATTGGTCAATATGACCTCTTCCCATATGACCACAACCTCTCTTCCATCGGGATTTATCAAGGTGAGAGCCCGACCTATTGTCAACAGGACCCCCGAATCCCCGATTTTCGATTTCCTGAAACGGGTAATCTCTCGACACGTCACCTCCTTAAATCGGATGGCCCACAACTACTCCAGGGTTTCCACCTTGGAGAGTCTCGATCGCTTGTCATCAGGAATCCCAATTTCGCGATCCCCGATTTCCCATAATGGGAGATCTTACGACATGTGGCCTCCGTTAATCGGACGACTCAGGTCTATCCTGGGATTTCCAAAATGGAAAGTCCCAATCTCTTGTCAACAAGCATCATGATTCCGCGATCCCTAATTTCCCGTAATGGGATATGTTATGACACGTGGCCTCCGTCAATCAGACGGCTTAGATCTATCCCAAGATTTCCACAAGGAAAAGTCCCGATCTCTTGTCAACAGAAATCTCGATTCCGCGATCCCTGATTTCCCGTAATGGGAGATCTTACGACACGTGGCCTCCGTCAATCGGATGAATTAGATCTATTCTAGGGTTTTTATCCCTTATACATTGGATTCTTGACCCTCGGGTAACTCCTGACAGATCCAACGGTTGTCGAGTTTTTCAATCGAGATCTGACAACTCATAATGGTTCTTACCCATGCCTTCTCCCACGACTCCCTGGGCATGGAAAAGATCCATGGTCTAGATACTCTCATGAACCTTGGGGATCTGCGATCCTAAACTCTTCGCTACCCACGAAGACACAGGAAAACAAAGTAGTAAGGCATTTAATGCCCTACTTTCTGCTACCAATCTAACGGTCGTGGGTGACCACAAATTCCCCGACGAAATCTCATCCGCCAGTCAACACCTATCAGGGACAAGGTATTTAACTTTCCAGCTTCCTCTTACCAAATCTAACGGTCACGAATGACCACAGATTTCCCGATGGGATCTCATCCATCGATTCATTACTTCATCCTTATGCTGTCATCTTGGTTTTCAAGAGGATCATTCCTCCTCATGCAGGGTCACTAAGGCCTTATGCCTTCTCAACTGCCTTCCCAGTTCTTGATGGGGTTTTTAAGGAAGGTATTTCTATGGGGAGATTTACTGAGGGTACTACCTGAGGTATGTAAGGATGTCATCCTCCCGAGAACCAGACGTGAAGTCTGAATTTGATCAGTACGCACACAAATAACGAATTCATGAAGACATAAATCATACATAGTCTTTCCATATGAATATACAACTACTAGTACTGATCAAAACACCATACAGTCATTCTTATAATGAAATCATTCACAGTTTCCCAACTTATGAGCATAATTATCAGAATAAGCACACACACACATATATATATATATATATATACCAAGATGCTAGATGCAAAACACTTATCATAGATAACACCAGGGTCAAGCAACTGCTGAGAGGGTGCTCGCTTCCACCCAACCGTAGGCTTAGCGACTCCCAACGGATTTACCACTAGCCACCCCCGAGCTGAGACCACGATGTTGTGAAACTGCGTCTCCATTTTCCATTGACCAGGAGTGAAGGTTGCAATCCTTCCTCTTTGATATGACTCACTCTGCATAATGCCAGAGTTCTCCCCTCACGTCTACCCCCGCAATCGCTTCTACCCCATGCCTTATCCTCTTGCGATGTTGCATGTGGCGCGATTACCCTCATGCTGATCAGGCCTGACGGCTCTACGGATGGGAGGTTCACCTCCCATCCCTCATTAAACCATCTACCTACCAGCCTGCGAGGCATTTAATTCAGGGCCAATGAGCCACTTTTGGTTCTCCAGGCCAGTGGAGTCCAAATACAGTATTAATTCTCGGTGGAAGTTAACGCCACCTTTTCAGGTGTCTTCCACTGCCATCGTGGTCTCGTTTTCTGCACGTCCACTCTCAACAGTCCTGTAATAAATTCAAAATGTTATTCACATTCATTGACCTTTTCCTCAAGGTCCATTTACATCACATATTCACATTTATGAGTTCGCCATAGTTCTTGGCCAGTCCAGTTATATTTACAAGCTGGGGGAAATAGGGTGTTACATCAGACCACGTCAGCTAAGAACACGTGGAACAATAAGACACTAACAAGTGTCAAGTTGATACAACGTTTCAGGAATGTGAAAATCATGAATATGAATGACATGTGGTAGCTAATAGGATGGTGACACATCATCAAGTGATGTAAGCATTTACATTACTCCGGGAGTCCTGCTTCAGGATATTTCACCATTAAGCAAATACTCTATAGTCTACAAGTTTCAAATGTTGAAAATCCTAAAGGGACGTGCGTCAAATGATCCATAGTATCGGGAGTTACCACTTCGAGATTTTTTCGTTGTAAGCAAAAAATCCAACATCACGAAGTCCCAAACGTTGAAACGCCGAAAGGGACTATTGGAGGTCACAGAGATTCGAAGGAAAAAATGATGAAATCCTGATAGCCATACATCTCAATGGTTGATTAATACATATACCTTTGATTAAGGAAAGAAGGGATCAAATTAAGGTTTAGGGTGGACTATTGATCTCTTCCATGGAAGAGACATGAATCGACTGATCATATCGGCAATATCGCAACTAGTAGTTTTGTAAGGAGCAGTGTCTCTAAGTCCTGAAGGATGAAAAGATGAAACCCCATGAGTCGTCCATCTCAGTGGGTAATATGAGTCGTCCAAACTAACTGGCGATATCATGATCGGGAGTTTGGTAATATAGTCAAGTGATAAAGACTCGAAAAGGAAAAGTATCAAAACCCCGTCAGCCATCCATCGTATCAGGCTCATGTGCTCATGTGCTTGTATCACCTAAGCACATTTCCATTCATTTGATAAGTGCTCATGTGCTTGTATCACCTAAGCATGAGGTCACTGCCATTGGTCATATGGTAAAAAGGTTTGATAGGGCAGAGAGTAATGCGTTTCTGAAATTGCTAAGCCTATGGTTCTATGCCATCGGTCATATGACATAAGAAGTTTTAAAAAGAAACTGTTATACATCGCTATATTTGGTAAGTCTGTGGTTCTGTAATGCATGGTCATATGTGATGGTTTGAAGGAAGCACCCTCATGGAATCTGGTCTCTGTAGATATAACATATATTAGGGATTGAGTATAAAGGATTAAATTTATCCATGACAGTGATCAATTTATGGAAAGCCTTCACTATAAAAATGATAAAAAAGTGATTATAATTAAGTTAATTGAAGAGGCATGATGATCGAATATGGTTTGTTGGTGAGCCAAGAACGCAGTAGAAATAAGAGTACGATCTAATGAGTCGATCCATGTTTGTGATCAACTCATGATTAAAGGAGGATAAATCATGAAAATATGAATAAATAATAAAAAGGAAAAATGATATTAATTAATGTTTAGTTTATCATTTTAAATGAAAAGGTACAATGGTTCAAATAAAGGGACACGTTGTTTTAAATTTCACACAAGTTTGAATATTATAAAAACGAGAAACAATGGTGAGAAGAATGTGTCTCTGTGGTTCATATTAGAAGATCAAAAACATGATCAGAGTCCAAGATGAAGAACTCTTCGTTCTAAGGTGCCTGTCAATGTCTAATTGAAGATCAAGAACAAAAGAAGACAAAGGAGCAATTATGCAATTCAGAAATTGAAAAAGAAGACCATACAAGCAAAGGCTGCAACAAACAAGTAGAAAGTACAACAATGGTTGCATGAGTCAAATTCTATGAAGAGAAGAAGAGATTGAATTTACTAATAAACTAAGGGTGGTTGGGTGGTGCATGGGCAGGTTGGAGCCTGCAGTGGAGTTGGGGCTTCCTTTTCAGTTGGAGCTGACTAAATAGGGGGTCGTAGCCTCCTACTAGTTGGTGTTGGTGAACAGAGGGAGTTGGTGCTTCCTTGTTAGTTTTGGCTGACTAGACAGGGGGTTGAAGCCTCCTACCAGTTGGTTATGGTGAATGAGGGTGTGGGTGCATCCTTCTAGTTGTAGTTGGTAAATGGGGTGTGGACGCATCCCTTCAGTTGTATCTAAAGAAACTTGGGGAATGTCTCTCCATCAAGCTGTAGCGTGAAAACAATTTTGTAAAAGAACTTTTTATTAATGAGAAAAGAGTTGGTGGTTTTCCCTGTAGTGTTCCATGATAAAATCTTTTGTTCATAAGGGTTTTTTGTTCATCATATATTTATTAATTGAATAATTAATATGTGTGCTTAATATGGATGAATATAAATTATATGTGCTAATATGATGAATATAAAAGAAAAGTAGGAAATAGATTCACCCTCCCCTCTCAGTATTGTTGGATATTTCCATTAACATCCAGAAAAGTTACTCCCTAAATTTGACCCTGAAAACTTAGGATTTCCTGAAGACTGTATAAAAAACTTCATACTATCTATTAGACTGATGAATATCCAACTTGAATATGTAGTATGTAGGATTTTCCCCTATAATTTTGATAATTTGGTCTCCACATGGTATTTTAACTTTCCTATAGGGTCCATAACTTGTTAGACAAAGTTTCAAAAGGATTTTTTAGATAAATTTACAAAAGAAACCACTACAGGAGCTTTGATGGTTGAGTCATTCACTGCCACCATGAGTTCAAAGGAGAAGGTTAAATACTCCAATCAACGATTCACCACTATCCTAAACAATTTTCAACCTGAAGCTAAACCCACTCAGGATTTGCAAATAAAATTATATCCTAATGCTCTCCCAGCTTCCATTTGCATGTTTTCGAAGAGTTTTGCCAAAAAAACCTTAGCGGACAATTTTGAGGAAGCCAAAACAATAGAATTCCAATTGAAGGGATTTAAAGAAGGCTAGGTCTCACTGTTTAAGAAGGAAGTTCAACCTCCTCCCAAGAGAGGACTCTTGTTGACCAAACCCCTAGGGAAACAAATAGAACAAGGTCTTGAAAAAGGAAGTGGAGACATAGAATACCTACAACGAATGGTAAAGAAGTTTTCAAACAAAATCATAAACATGAAAAGAAGTGCAGGGGAAGGAAACCAGGACAGAGGCCTTATAAAACCTTTTTTAAAATAAATCCATCGTTCAAAGAAATTGAACCTCCCCCAACCAACTTAAACATCGATATGGGAAATGTATCATATGACTCTTTCTGTACCTATCACCAAGATAAACATTCTGAAAGAGACTTCCCACAATGGGTGCATGCGATGAATCTGATGGCCAACCAATTTCTAGATGCGGTTTCCATTTCTGAAAAATCAAGAGGCTTAACTGTGAATATTTTTAATTAGGCATAAGTTGATCCACCAAAATAAAAATCCATGCTGATATGGGACCTTGACCTACCAATGCCTTCCGATGATCTATTTGGGGTTCAAGAACCACCCGCAGAGGTCTTGTTTGTGCAAAAACGAAGTAGGGGTCACCTGGTCTAAAATGACCTTAATGTGTCCCACACTTTAAGGGAAAAAAAAACATCCAATCACCCGAAAGGATCTTTTGTCTCCCAAATAAATCCTATGCATATCCATATCCGAGAATAGCCCAAGATAGAATACAAAATAGTAGAAGATTTGAAAAAATTGAAGGCTAATATATCCGTCATGGACATATGTAGAATCCCCCAGCAAAATGACTTTCTATTACAAGCATTGAGGTCAGTATAAAATCATACAACAAGTGTTGACCAAGGAGAAAATCCAACCCTCTCATATATAATAAATAAACCAACTGTGAACACTTCCTCCGAATATAAGAAGGGCAATCCTTTTGTCCCACCATTCCTCTTAACATTCGAAGTCTTCAATAGAAACCTCCACAATTGTTTGGTTGACTCATGGGAATCCTCTAATGTTATGCCACTATCTATATGGAAGAAATTAAATGTAATCCCTCACAAAATTGATAAACATGTGATACAACTAGATAGAACCCAGGTGAAGGTTATGGGAGAGCTCAAAGATGTCATGATCAAGATGGCGACTCAATTGAAATTTGTATAGGTAATTGACATCATTGTAGTAGATATCCTAGAATCTTATGGATTGCTACTCAATCGATATTGGTTCAAGAAGTTAAATGGATACTTTAGTATAGACTGGGCTCACCTTTGGTTTCCATTGAAGGGGGACACTAATATGATCAGGATCGATAGGGAAAGATATATTGTCATCGAACTAGAAACCCTCAACGAACCCTCTTCGACAAATTTCCCCGTTCTAGGCAATTATTCATGGGACTCTGATTTCAAGAATTTATCCCCCCTCTCATCTGATGTACCTCTCACTCAAAACTCCAAAATGAATTTTCAAGAAAATTTGTCGACGGTGGCAAAAGAAATCCTCTTTTGTCAAGAACCTTTGTTTGAAACCATAGTGGATATAGGAGGAAAGGAGAAAAGTGGTAGGAAAAAAGAAACTAATGGTTTTCTCTCACAAGTCTATACCTTGTACTTTGATGGGTGGAAGTCAAAAGAAGGATCGAGAGCAGGGTGTATCCTCATTTATCCCAAAGGTAAATGCAATTTCCTATCCCGCAGACTATAATTTGAGTACAAAAGGGATAAATAAATCCATAGAATTAAAATTTAAAGAACTAAAGGTTTTCAGAGATTCTGAAATCATCGTCAGACAAGTAAGGAACACTATACATTGAAACTCTCCCCACCTGAGGAATTACCAATGGGAAGTGCATAGACTAATAGAACATTTTGTGTCTTCAACATTACAATGATCCCCAGAACAAAGAAAACTCTTGTTGATTCTTTGGCCACTGTTGCCTCGAGGATATACCCTCTAGAAGACTATGAAGCCTCCCGGTTCACTATGGAACTACTCTACAAACCGTCAGTGCCCAATAATATTTCTAATTAGAAGGTCTTTGAAGGAGATGAACAAATAAAAAAATGTTTAACTAATCGGGATAATTTTAAAGATCTAGCTATTGACAATGAATTATTTCAGGAGAAATTAGTAGAACCCGACCCCCATGTACAAAAACTTGAAACAAATCAATCGAATGAAAAACCAAGGTCTCACACAATACCGAAAGGAGAAGTCAATTTAGAAAACCTTTTTGACTTAAGGGAAATATTCAAAGGGTCAACGAACGCAAAGACTGGGAGTTCTTGTCCCATGTACAAGACTATAAATCTAGGAACCCTAGAAAACCCCAAGAATATAAATCTTGGCAAGACAAGATATAAAGAATAAAGGAAGGCCTATTTCAAACTTTTCAGACAATATCAATATGTTTTTGCATGGTTCTACCAAGATCATAAAACTTATGATACTCATATCATTCAACACACAATTCTGTTAAATCCCAGAGTGAAACCCTTCCAAGAGAAGCTCTGAAGGTACCACCCATCCCTGGAGCCTCTCATATGTCAGGAGTTAAATAAATTATTAGATGCTAAGATTATCTTCCAAGTTATACACTCTCCTTGGGTAGCAAATTCAGTTCCTGTGAGGAAAAAATCTAGGGAGATCTATCTGTGTGTGGATTTCAGGAACCTCAATAGAGCATCAAAAAAGGACAACTACCCAATCCCACTGATGGATCAAATCTTGCAGACCGTGTTTGGTTCTGAGATTTTTTCTCTGCTGGATGGTTTTTCATGTTACAACCAAGTTCTATTTTCAGAGGAAGACCGTTTGAAAAATACCTTCTAAACCAAGTGGGGAACCTTTTCCTATAAATGCATGCCCTTTAGGTTAATCAATGCAGGGGAAACCTTCCAAAGGGCCATGTATGTAGCGTTTAGGGGACTAATAAACAAATGTGTAGTAGTTTATTTGGACGATGTGATTGTGTATTCAAATAATAGAGAAGATCTCATCCAACACTTAACCTAGATTTTCGAAAGGTTTAGGAAATATAGTATATCCTTAAACCCTAAGAAAAATATCTTTGATGTTGAGCAAAGTAAACTAATAGGTCACATTATATCTCAATCAGGAATTTTCATAGACCCAGAAAAAATTAGGGATATAGCTCAACTTCCATTACCCCACAACAAAAAGGCTATGCAATCCTTCTTTGGGAAAATCATTTTTTTGAGGAGGTTCACCCCTGATTTTGCTGAAACTATCAAACCTCTACAAAAAATGATCCGCAAAGATGCTGAATTTAGGTGGGATGATGAACGGAAAAAGTTCTTTCAACAATATTAAGGCTGCAATATCTCAATATCTAGTGTTGCAAAGTCCCTAATTTAGCAAATATTTCTTCCTCTACACTTTTTCCTCCGACCAATCATTAGCTACAGTATTGACTTAGAAGGATGATGACAACAATGAGGCCCCAATCTCATTTACGAGCACTAATATCCAAGGGACCAAACTAAATTACCCTGCTATAGACAAGCATGCTTATGCAGTTTACAAGGTAGTGAAACACTTCAGATCTTACATCCTAAAGAACCATACCACATTCACTGTGTCTCATCTCACATTTCGATCCCTATTTACTCAATAGTATATGGGGGAAATAAGAGGAAACTAAATGGTAGTGGTCCAAGAATTTGATCTAGATATAAAACCTGCTAAGTTGGTTAAGGGACAAGGATTATGTAAACTGGTAGTTGAAGCCCAAGACCAAGTAAATGAAGACCCTGAATGGGAGAATGAATTGGCATTATGGTGTGGTGAAGCTTCATATGTCTCCCCAGGGCAGGAGTCTTGGTATGAGAAACTAACTTATCTCTTGCATCATGGGACTTTCCAAGAAAACCTAAACCTTGGGGAAAGGAGAGCTCTTAGTTTAAAATCAACACAATATTGCCTCATAAATTCGGTGCTCTTCTGTGTTAATTATGATGGGGTACTTTTAATATGTATCGAACATGAAGATGTAGACAAGGTTTTGAAGGAGCTCCATGATGGACCTGCAGGCGGACACTTAGCAGGGAATACCACCGCCCAAAAAATACTGAGATTCGGCTACTAGTAGCCTACTCTATTTAGGGATGCTCACACATATGCTAGAAATTGTAAAACTTTTCAAATAAGTGTGGGGAGGGAAAAGAGAGTAGATTTTCCTCTCCAACCTTTGGCCATCTCCAAGACATTCAAGCAATGGGGGTTAGATATCATAGGAGAAATTACACTGAGTTCTTCAAAATAGCATAGATACATACTGACTACCATAGACTATTTCATGAAATGGGTAGAGGCCATCCCTTTGACTCATGTAAACGAAAAGGTGGTGATCCAATTTGTAGAACAACAATTGATTACAAGGTTCGGTATGCCTTTTGACCTTGTTTTTGATAATGATTTTTACTTTTATTCCACCCTATTAACAGAGTTTGCTTTAGACAAAGGAATCATAATGAAATACTCTGCGAACTATTGTCCATAGGGGAACGAAGTGGCAGAATCAACCAATAAGAACCCAGTGAGGATATTCAAGAAAACAATTGCAGACAACCAAAGGAATTGGCACAGTTCACTTCATAATGACTTATGGGATGATAGAGTAACAACCAAGGAATCTATAGGGAATTCCCCATAGTTTCTGGTATACAGACAGGAAGCCATTCTCCCGAATGGGTTGTATCTTCCATCTCTTCAACTTGCTCAGGATTATAGAGAACAACCCTCATCAATTATACAAAAATGAATTTATACCCTCCTCATACTAGAAGAAGAAAGGGATAAAGAAAAAGAAAAGTTCATAGCTCATCAATAGATAGTTAAAAGGTGGTTTGATAGGAATAAGGCCAAAGAGAAGAATTTTGAAGTAGGAGACTTAGTCATGAAATGGGACAAAGCAAATGAGCCGAAGGGGAAACATTCAAAGTAGGGGTAGGCACGTATCAGTTTCAAAATATGAGTGGGGAACCTGACACCCTCCTAGTGAATGGACAAACCCTAAAAAACATTTATGTTAAAAAAAATGTGTGTGTTTTCATGATATTTTGTTTTCAAATAGGCTAATTGTGGAGTTCATTTTTTTTTCTTGTTACAATACTTTCTTCTCTTTTGATGTTTGTGTTTAGCAAAGCATTGGTTGACCTTAATTCATGTGATATGACGAACTCTGTTCCTGACTCATGCTTACATACAACATAATAAGCGTTGGGAGACTTGTGGTTGTTTTGAAGGAGTTTTGAATCTAACCTATGAAAATAAACAACCTTGGCAAAGTGATGAAGTGTCTGCTTGGTGGTCTGGTAAAACCTAAAGGGAAAGATGGTAAGCTAGAAAGGACCACATGTACCTCAAGACAGATCTAGAAAACATTCACCTTAACCATCTCATTTTCAAAAATAATAGACATCCTCCTCTCCCACTCGCTAGGGGAATTTTGCCAAAATAAAATCAATTATATCAAATGAGTGCAAAGTAGGAGAGGGTATGCAGATAACTCCGTCAGGGCTATGGACACTCGCTGGCAGTGGATAAACATTGTAGCAAGTGAATGATGATAACTAAAAGGCATGGTCCCGGTGAATTCTTTACTCAACTCTTGTCAAAAGAGGGCATGGGTCATGCTTACAGGAAAGAAAGGTGAAATAAAGGTTGAAACCCCACATGTAGGCCCAGATTTCACCAACCAGGGAATTTCAAACGCAAGGATAGAAGAGGCTCTGAGAAAAACCAATTAATTTCTTAACCATCTTTTGCATCAGTTGAGATAAAGGTAGGAACAAAGATTCTACTTTCTCCCATTAAGTCATCATTTATTGAGCACTCAACACACCCTAAAAAACCCTTATCAAATTTTCTCACTTTTTGGGTATTATTGAGGATAAAAATCACAACAAGGAATCTCTCCAACAAAGTATTGCTAAAGCCTATTACTTAAACTATGCTAATGATATATAATATTAGTAGGTGGGAGCCCCTTGTAGACTGGAGACTCTGATATAGTATTATCACACATTTTATGCTGATGTTTCGATGTTTCTTACATGGTTCTATATGGTTGATGATACAGTCTTGATTTTGTTTGCGACATAATGGCATATGGATAATGAATTTTATGTGATGATTCTGTGTTTCTAAGCTCTAAATTACATGTTATGAGTGGCATATATTTATTGTTGTTACATTTGATATTTTTACCATGATTCATTACATGGTTACACCTGCACAAGACACATGTTAGTAACAACATGAAACAAAAGAAATGAAAAGAGACCTATGAAAAAAAATCCAAGAAAACGAATTATACTATACCATGTTAAGAGGTTTTGTGCAAATTAAATAAAAGGAAGTTAGTATTAATCCTAACTAGCAATGTTAGTGGCTATACAAATTATATTGAGTTATATTGGGCACATTTAATATATGGTATTGTATGGTTTTTGGCAATGGTTAATATGGATTGGGGTGGCGCAATTGGAAAGAAATATGTGCAAGTTTCAATGCATGGAATTAATGGTATGGTTTTTCGCTAGCTATCGTGTACTACACAATTGAATGGGGTAGAAGATGGAAGAGACATCCAGTAAATGCATGTCACTCCATACTTCTCCCATTGGGTCGTCGCCCTAGCATGGTTATTGTTTCATTTGGTTTCGTTGTTGTTAAGCGCTGAGATTCAAGCTTGGAAGGAACTACTCGACCAACTTGCACTTTTTAAAGCCATTGGTTACAAGTATGGTTCTTTTCACCCATCCATGAATTTCACTCTATATATGAAACAAACAATGGCTCGATGATGTGTTAGTTTGTGTTTTCCTGAGATTGGAAACTATGTAAATGCGTGGGTATTTTATCTGGAATGAATGTATGGCTATTCGTTTGCAAATGGAAATATTGATTTGTTGAAGTTGTGATTTTGTTGGTTTCTCTCTGTGGTGGAAACTGTGATGGCTCTCTGTTGTTTTAAGTAGTTATGGGTATTTTCTTGAAAGTTTTTGCTTTGATTTTCCTTGCTGGATGCCTACTCATAGTTATGGTAACCATATCCATTTGTATTAGGGTGATATGGGGTTGTTGTGTATGTTTCGAACTACCTTTTGGTCACTGTGTATCTTCCAGAGCCATGTTTGTGGGATTTTCACTTGGTCATGGACTTATTTTTGTGATATTAGCATCAAAACAGTTGGTTATGGGTGGTCATTATGCCAAGAAGTATTCTTTATGGTTGTTGGTAATACTCAGGGTCTGCATTTCAATCGACATTATTATAAATTGGTTCAACTCTTGAGAAAATCACGAGGGTTATGCCTCTGCATGTTCTTGGTGTTGGTTACTGTCCAATGAAAAATAGTTTCTTCTCTTCATTTTTGTCTAACCTACCTGGTGTTGAACTGTCATACTATTATAGAAGCTAAGAGTTATAAAAGATTGTGGCTCCACCGTGCTTGTTTCGAAGGTATTCTACCTACTGTTGATTTGTTCGACCTCCAGTCTCCCTGTGTTTTGGTGATCGAGTGAACCCTTTATTATTTCTTGTGTTCATGGTTATAAATCCTGATTTGGATAACCCCAACCAGTCTCACTCTTGTCCGGTATCTTTTTTACTGTCATAAATTGGTTGAGTGGTTATGACATTGGCTTTGCGTATTGTTTCATCTCTGTTTGATAGGGTTGTTGGAAAGTTGTAATTAGGGATGAAAATTGGTACACAGTCGAGGGGTTTCCTTCTTTTGTTATGCATTGGTCATTGTGTTCCTACAACATGGCGTTAATTGTAGTTGGTGGTTGTTGTGTGTTTGATTAGTCTTGATCAGGATCATTGCAAGTTAGGGAAATAATGACTGTGACTTGGTTGTTTATTGTGTATGGTTTACAAAGACATCGTGAATTGTTTTGTTTTGTTTCACCATCAGAAATGAAGAACGGGTTTCGTAGTATGGTTTCATTGAAAGTTTAATTGGTAATATTGTCAAAAGAATGAAATCGGGCAAGTTTTTAAAAGGTATGTTAAACTCGAGAAAGACTTGTGTCTATGTTTGATTTTGGAAATTTTGAATTATTCATAATGGTTGATATCTTATAGAAATATATGATGGAGATAGATGAAGCAATGTGATTGTGCATTCCTTTTGATTTTGTTTAAATGAAAATAAAAGGAATGAGAAGAAACAAGTATTCTCTTAATAAGATTGTTGAAACGCATAGTGTTTCTAAGTATGATTATAGACTATTTTGATTAAATTTTTTTGATGAATTGAATGTGGGACAATGAACAGTTTTGACACACAGGAGTTGTTAATTGGTATTAGTCTCTTGGTATTGAATACATAGTTGTTTTTTTTATGGATTACTTAATTAGTTTTACGAACAATATATGTTATTCTCCCTACCATTCTTTCACTTTTCGCACATTAAAACTCCCCTCTCCTTCCCATATTCACTATCCACTCCCTATTCCTAAAATTTAATTATAGTTAAGATAAATTATGTATTATGACAGTTAAAGGATCGTACAAGGATGAATTATAGTGATATATTCTTTTGACTTATGATACAATTGATTGTTTGATGTTTGTGAGCAATAATCATGATCTATTCCCCCTCATTTTAACACTTTCCGCTCAATACAATCCCTCACATAACCCATAACCCTTTTTCACCTCCTTCTCATTGAGAAGTATTAAATGATTATATGAATTGGATTGGATGAGTCTGATATGTTGTTGAGCCAAACTTTGTTTCATATTTAAAAGAGTTGTCATGTATGGTTGTTGAAGAAAATATTTTCTAATCAATAATGCATATAGGAATGATCTTTTTCAACAGAGGTAGCCATGGTCGGGGTAACAAAGGAAGATGAAATTGGAACAGGGGCCCTAGAAGGCTAAGGTTCTCTATACACTTTGATGCAAAATCACAAGAGTTAGGCCAACTATTTCAAGATGGATTTTTTAACTGGATTGGGCAAGGAGTGGTCCAAACTAGGCCTGAAAGGCCTCCCTTCCAATCCCCATAGGTCCCTGGTATTCCAGTACCCCCTCATGTTTCACTACAACCTAAGATCCCTGAAAATTGACATATGGCAAGAGATTGTCCACCCGAGAGTCTCCCAACACTGTTGTTGGCCTAACTTGTCTCTACCTTCCCCTCCAAATGTTAATCAAATTGTCCAAGTTGCCCATGTTCACTCACCAGTACAATATCCCCATGAAACAAAAGGTTAAAAACTAAGTCCCACCATGCTCCTGAAAAGAAAATCCACTGCTACCCCTTCCTCACCCTCAAATGACTTTGCCAAATCCATGTCCTCCCGCATGCATTTGAGAGATGATTTCTCTCATGTGATCAGTGAGATTAGGCCTAAAGGATCCACATAGCCTAAGGAAAATTCATAGAGATCAAAGGGTGATAGAATAAACGAGGGAAATATTGGCTCTCAGAGTGGAAAATATGGATTTTAATTGTCGTTATTCATTGATTGTTGAGAACAATTGACTTCTGAAATTTTGGACAACACACTATTTTTTGGATATATGGGTAATATATTTTTGGAAATAATTTCAATTATCATTGATATAAATTGTCAAAATATGAAAGTGATGATGGGAGTCACAAGGAGGGATGTTTTGTTTGATTAACTAGTTGTGTTATGATTGTTAAAGAACTAAAGCGAGACACAAGGGTTACCACCTACTAGTTATTATTTAATAAAAACCCTTATTATAATTCTATGACTTCTACCCCTTAACTAAATGGTTGGTTGAGTTTTAGTTAACTTAACTAAAGAATTAGTTCAACTACTTCAACTAATTCTAATTGCTTAAAGGAAAATAGAAAAGGAGGAACAAGTGGAGGATAGATGGAGAATAATACTAAGGTCTTATCTTTGAGTTTTGTTGAGATAATTCAATTTTAATTCATTCTTTAATTCATTGAAAGCCTAAATATCTTTTATGATAACAGGGTCCTATTGTAGATAGAAAGATTCATGGATGAATTAAATCATTCAGAAACTTGTTTTTTAGAGGTGTTGATCTTTCTCTGATAGTCTGTGTAGACTTGTTTGTTTGTGAATTAAATTTCATGACTGACAAAGGATATTGTGCAGAGTCGAGTGGGAAACAATCTGTGGAAAGATGATCCAAGTTTTGAAGTTCATTTTTTTACTTTCTGTCAGAAGTCCTTTTGTATTTTTTTCATTGAGGACATCTAAGTTTGACTTTGGTCCAAAACTTCCCCAGGGAATTTTGTAAAGAGAACGATTTTTGATAAATTGGAATGAAATAAATGATCGCTTTATGTCTCATCTATTTTGATTATTGACTTGGTGTTTCAATTCTATATCTATATTTATTTGAGCATCTATATATTTAGAAAATTACATAAATAATGAATTTTCCGGCAAGCTTTCATTTAAAACAAAACCCATCCTAAGCACTTGTAATCAATACTTGTGAATTAGGATATAAATTTTGATGTCTATAAACATAGGGTGTTATTCCCATCTATCTTTCTTTATCCTAGCAAGATCTACAAATGATTGAGTGAGATCATTTCATATCTTTTCCTCAACATTTATTTGGCGACCATACTGGGGAGATCTTCAATATCTCCCTAGTTTATTTTGATGCTTGATTATCATCAAATACATATATTTTTTCTGATATTGATTCTTTGACTGTTTTATTTCTTAATGATTGTACCTATTGCAAGGAAGCTCAATATTGAGCCCGGTCTTCAAGATCAGACTAACATTGCTTTGAATTTATTTAACACCATTTTAGAAATTGCTAATACTCAGTCTGAGCTTAATCATTCATGGGAAGCAATTGAACAAAACATTAGTGCCCAAGAACATTGGGAATATAGACATAGACATTCTAGAAATTAGCAATAACCTTCTTGTTCCTTCATCTTTGACCTTCTTTTCATGTCCTTAGACCCTCATGTTTCTAGGAGAAAAAGAGGATTATCACCTGAAATTGATCCTATTGCTGAAATAGGAAGAAGGAACGTTATTTTATCTACCCAACAAAGTGATCTAAGGAGAACCTTGTCTGATTCATCCAGTTCATCTTTATATCCCTTACCTATCATCCACAAGATGGCATCTAGTGGTGGCTCTGGTGGCAGTGGAAGTGCTTCCTCCTCTCAGTATTCAACTTCGTCAGTGATTGGTAGATTTTATAGACACCATGTCCTTTTCCAATCTACCACAAAAACCACCATAGTCATTAAAAACCATGGGATTTTTTAATTTGAAGAAGATGTTACAACCACACCATGGCATGTTTCCTCTCCTCTTAACCTAGCATCTGCTACTCCTCCACTTCCTAAATTCAGAGAGAATCTTCCTAGGTTTTCGGAGAATAACATTGTCACTACAAATGAACACCTGGTGGCATTTTCTAACGCTTGTCACAACAAAGGAGCCAATGACAAATATACTTGCATGCACTTATTTGTCAATTCCTTGGAAGGAAAGGTTGCGGCCAATTTCTTTGACCTTCCTCCTAAGATTTTGTCTACTTGGGAGTAGTTAGTCTATTGGTTCAAATCCACCTATGGGAAATCTAAAACCCTAGTTGAGCAGTTACGAGAGTACAATAACATCACATATAAATATGGTGAGACCATCAATTCCTTCAACTTGCATTTCACTAAGTTATACAATCAAATTCCCGAACTCATTCGACCTCATAACCAAGATGCTTTCATGCATTATTATAATGCATTACCTTCCCACTACCATCATAGGGTTGAGGAAAAAGCCATTGATAACCTACGTTTCGCTTTGCATACGTGTTTGGAGTATGAAGAACAACTCAAAAGAATAGGTCTTCCTCAGGGAGAGTCAATTAAACAGATGGACATGTCCACCCTCTTACAACTAGTACAAGATATGAATAATCGTATGATATTGTATGAGTGAAAGGGAGATGTCTCCCCTCTCACCCCTGGAGCTTTCTCCTCTTCTGCAACTCCCTTTAGAAATCCAATTGAAAACAATTTTCATCCTAAGGATATCATGCCTTGAAGTTGTTGTAACTTTTGCGAGGAACACCATGAGGAAACCACATGTGAGGTAAAGAAGAGTGTTAGATATTATATATTTGGTAAAAGACCAGAAACTACCATCGTTGTCCTAGATTTTGCAGAGCCATAAGATGTCATGATCATCAATACTAGGAATAAATCCTACACTCCCAAAGTCAAATATGATCCTCCCCACAATTCTTCTATCCCGAGCTCATCCTCACCAACTGTTATTGTTCAGGTTCCTAAGGTTCATGAAATTCAAGGAACTACCCCCCCTCTCCCCTCTTCCAAATACAATATTCTAAATCAATTGGCCAAAATCAAAGCAGATGAAACCCTTATGGACATGGTTTCCATCCCTAAACAACAAAGGCATCTAAAACAACTCATGAAAGGAAAATATTTTGTTGTAGCCAACCTCTCTGAAGAGGTAAATGAAGAGGATTCGTCTGTAAATAAAGTAGGTGTACATAACTTTAGATACCCTGTAAAAATTCTCCCTTTTTATATTTCTGTAAAAATTATGGATACGATTTCCCATTGTTACCTCATTGATGGTGGTTCGGACCCAACTGTAATGTCGAAGATTATTATGGAAGAGATAGGCATGTCTTGTACAGATGAAAAATCCAAAAGCATGCTTTCTTATAATAGTGTACAAAAAACGACCATAAGTGATATTAAAGATGTGACCTTAGTTTTGTGCGCACACCCTAAAATAAGGACAACCCTTAGT
The DNA here is from genome assembly GCA_010110895.2 of Picea sitchensis. Lineage (NCBI taxonomy): Eukaryota > Viridiplantae > Streptophyta > Pinopsida > Pinales > Pinaceae > Picea > Picea sitchensis. The sequence goes on along the minus strand of SNQJ01S0002758.1, from coordinate 181,010 downwards.
ATTCAGGTAATTGATATGCCAATAGGAAATTACTCAATCATATTAGGAAGAGATTATCAATATTTGATGGGTGGATACCTCTCACTCGACAGGACAGACTTGTCCATTCCTCAGAATGGTAAAAACATCATAGTCCTTAGAGAGGGAAGGATTTCACCTTACATAAAGAGTGTCCCACAACCTAATGTGAACTATATCGAAGAGGACCTAGGGGTGTATTCCATATTTTCTGAGGAGGACAACATTCCCTTGGAACAAATCAATTTGAATGATGGTATGTGGCACATGAACTTTGATGGGTCATGCTCTAGTGAAGCTAATAGAACTGGCATTATCTTGTACTCTCCTGTGGGTAAAATTAATAACTTTTTGTACAGGTTGGAATTTGCTTGCACAAACAATGTCACTGAATTAGAAGCTTTATTATTAGGTATTGAAAACTCCTATAATCTACGTTGTGGTCACCTTACAATTTTTTGAGATTCTAAGCTTGTTTTGAACCTTGTACATAAGATATACTCTCCTAGCAACAAGTTGATGAAACGATACACCCAAACTATTTGGGAACTTATATCGAACCTATTATCTTTCAACATTACTCACGTTAAGAGGGAATTGAACTCAATGGTTGATTGGTTAGTTTTTTTTGCATCCTCTCCTAATCGACAACTTCTGCCACACAAACCTGATTGTAATTTTCAATATCTATATTGTCCACATATCCCTGACAATATAGAATCCTGGAAGGTCTTCCGTAGTGATGAGAGAATATGCGCTTTCATTCAAAATAAACCTTATAAGCCCAAGGAAATTATATCCATAGAAGATAACAAGATTCTTAAGGGCTTGACTCCTCTAGAGAGTTCATTTTCATCGAGTGATGTAGGAAATAAAGAGAAACATAAAGAATAGGAGTCAAAAAGGAAGGTTGGTGAAACCATCTCCTTGAACATTGGGACACATGATTCTCCAAAGAATGTTAAAATAGGTGCCCAATTTTCTGATGAAGAGAAAATGAAGTTTGCCAAGCTGCTTGGTGAATTCCAAGATGTTTTTTCTTGGTCTTATGAGGATCTTCGTGGTTTTTATACTTCTCTTATACAACATGCCATTCCCATCAAGGAAGGAATAAAACCAGTTAGGAAAAAACAAATACCTATCAATCCTGCACTGGAAGAAACTATTAAAAATGAGCTGGAAAAACTCTTGAAAGATGGAATCATCTTTCTGGTCAAATATTCTGAATGGATTTCCAATTTGGTTCTTGTTCGGAAAAGAACCGGTCAGATCAGATTATACGTTGATTTTCTCACATTAAATCAGGATATTACAAAACATCACTTTCCTCTCCCTAACATGGAAATGATTTTGCAGCAAGTTGCATGGTCACAGATGATTCCCTTGACAATTTTTCTGGTTACAATCAAATCAAGGTAAATGTGGAAGATAAATACAAAATCACCTTTATTAATCATTGGGGTACCTTGAATTATGATCATATTCCTTCTGGATTATCTGATGTGAGTACCACTTTTAAAAGACCTATGAAAATAACTTTTGACGATTTGATCAACAAGATTATTCATATCTATCTTGATGATATAATCATGTACTTTAAAGGGATATCAATTTTCTCGAAGTTTCAAGAATTATGGTTGAGTCCTTTCAAGATCACTTTTGTCCTAGGTACTAACTCTTACATTCTAAAATATTTATAGGAGATATTGTTTTCCTACAACACTAACAGTTCTCACTTAAAACACTACATGGAACCAACTTGAAAAGTTTTAATGTTGTTGGATTTTTTGTATATTAGTAGTCTAGTTCTGTTTTCATTTTCACTACTGCTTTTCAATTCTACTTTTACAGTAGTTTAAATTCTGATTTCCTTTTAATATCTTCCTGCTTCTTTTGCAATTCTGTCATTTTATTTCTGTTATTTTAAATTTTGTAGTCTCGATTCTGTCATGAATTTTATTTCTTTTCATATTTATTTTTTTTAAATTTTGTTCAAGAATAAGATGTTGGATTAGTTCTTCCATAGTGACACTCCTACAAGGTATTGTTAGTCAATAACAATCAATCTTACACAACAGTTACAACGTTCCCCCTGAAATCATAATTGAATTTGGTATCTTCATCCATTTGAGAGTTAAAAGAGCAAGTCCATAAATTGTTTTTGTCTCCTTGAAGTCAAGAGAAAATTACGGTTGAATGATTATACATACAAGGATAAATCCCCTCATACTTAATAGTTTCCATGAGTTATTCCAAAATTCTCAGTCATTTTTACATTAAATCCACTCACTTCCCCCTGTTGCATAATCATTCTGGTTATACCTTCTTGATCTGTTGTTCTTGGTCTGTGAAACCATAGATTATGATTTCTTAATCTGTTGGAAACATATTTCCCTGCGGAGTCGTCAGTTTGTTGACGATAAAAATCGCAACGAGGAATCTTGCCCGCAAAGTATTGCTAAAGCCTATTATTTAGACTATGCTAATGATATATAATACTAGTAGGTAGGATCCCCTTATAGACTGGAAACTCAAATATAGTATTATCACACGTTTTATGTTGTTGTTTCAATCTTGCTTACAGGGTTCTATATGGTTGATGATACAGTCTTGGTTTTGTTTGAGACATAATGGCAGATGGAAAATGCATTTTATGTGATGATTCTTTGATTCTAAGCTCTAAATTCCAGGTTATGAGTGGCATATATTTAATTTTGTTACATTTGATATTTTCACCATGATTCATTACCTGGTTACACCTACAAAAGACACATGTTAGTAACAACATGAAACAAAAGCAATGGAAAGAGACTTATGAAAAAAAATCCAAGAAAATGAATTATACTATACTATGTTAAGAGGTTATGTGCAAATGAAATAAAAGGAAGTTGGTATTAATCCTAACTAGCAATGTTAGTGGATATACGAATTATATTGAGTTATATTGTGCACATTTGATATATGGTATGGTATGGTTTTTTGCAATGGTTAATATGGATTGGGGTGGTGCAATTGGCAAGAAATATGTGCAAGTTTCAATGCATGGAATTAATGTTATGGTTTTTGGCTGGCTATCGTGTATTACGAAATTGAATGGTGTGGAAGATGGAAGTGACGTGCAGTAAATGCACGTCACTCCATACTTCTCCCATTGGGTCATTACCCTAGCATGGTTATTGTTTCATTTGGTTTCATTGTGGTTAAGCGCCAAGATTCAATCCTAGAAGGAAATGCTCGACCAACTCACACTTTTTAAAGCCATTGGTTGTAGGTATGGTTCTTTTCGCCCATCCATGAATTTTGCTGTGTATATGAAACAACAGATGGCTCAGTGATGTGTTGGTTTGTGTTTTCCTGAGATTGGCAACTGTGTAAATGCATGGGTATTTTATCTGGAATGAATATATGGCTATTTGTTTGCAAATGGAAATATTTATTTGTTGAAGTTGTGATTTCGTTGGTTTCTCTGTGTGGCAGAAACTGTAATGGCTCTCTGTTGTTTTAAGTAGTTATGGGTATTTTGTTGGAGGGTTTCACTCTGTTTAGCCTTGCTTCCCTCCTACTCATAGTTATGGTAACCATATCTGGTTGTATTTTGGTGCTATCAGGTTGATGTGTATGTTTCGAACTACCTTTTGGTCACTGTGTATCTTCTAGAGCCATGTTCGTGAGTTTTTCACCTAGTCATGGACTTATTTTTGTGATATTAGCATCAACACAGTTAGTTATGGGTGGCCATTATGCCAAGAAGTATCTTTTGTGGTTGTTGGTAATACTTGGGGTCTTCATTTCAATCGGCATTGTTATAAATTGGTTTGGATCTTCAGAAAAGTATGAGGGTTATGCCTCTGTGCATTATTGGTATTGGTTAATGCCCAATGAGAAATCATTGCTCCTCTGCATCATTTTATACCCTACTTGATGTTGAATTGTCACACTATTACACAAGTTGAGAGTTATAAAATCCTGTGGTTTCACCGTGCTTGTTTCGAAGGTTTTCTACCTACTATTGATTTGTTCGACCTCCAGTCTCCCTGTGTTTTGGTGACCAAGAGAAACCTTGATTATTTCTTGTGTTCATGGTTATAAATCCCTATTTTGATAACCCCAACCAGTCGCACTCTTGTCGGGTATCTTGTTGACTGTCATAAATTGGTTGAGTGGTTATGACAGTGGATTTGAGTATTGTTTCATCTCTGTTTGATCGGGTTTTTGGAAATTTGTAATTGGGGATGAAAATTGGTACATAGTCGAGGGGTTTCCTTATTTTGTTATGCATTTGTCGTCGTGTTCCTACAACATGGAATTAATTATAGTCAGTGGTTGTTGTGTGTTTTATTTGTCTTAATCGGGATCATTGCAAGTTGGGGAAAATGATGACTGTGACTTGGTTGTTTACTGTGTATGGTTTATGGAGACATCGTGCATTGTTTTGTTTTGTTGCACCATCAGAAATGAAGCACGAGTTTCCTAGTATGGTTTCATTCAAAGTTTAATTGTTAATATTGTAAAAAGAATGAAATCAGGCAAGTTTTTAAAAGGTCTATTCAACTTGGGAAAGATCTGTGTCTAGGTTTGATTTTGGAAATTTCAAATTATGTGCAATGGTTGATATCTTATAGAAATATATGATGGATAGAGATGAAGCAACGTGATTGTGTGTTCCTTTTGATTTTTTTTAAATGAAAAGAAAGGGAATGAGAAGAAACAAGTATTCTCTTAATAAGACTGTTGAAAGGCATAATGTTTCTAAGTATGATTACAGACAGTGTTGATTAATTTTTTGAAGAATTGAATGTGGGAAAGTGAACAGTTTTGACACACAGGAGTTGTTAATTGGTATTGGTATCCTGGTATTAAATATAGAGTTGTTTTTTTTATGGATTACTTAATTAGTTTAACGAACAATATCCATTCTTCTCCCTACCATTCTTTCACTTTTCTCACATTACAACTCCCCTCTCCTTCCCATATTCACTATCCACTCCTTCTTCCTAAAATTTAATTATAGTTAATATAAATTATGTATTATGACAGTTAAAGGATTGCACAAGGATGAATTACAGTGATATATTCTTTTAATTTACGATACAATTGATTGTTTGATGTTTCTAAGTAGTAATCATCATCTATTCCCCCTCATTTTAACACTTTTCTCTCAATACAATCCCTCACATATCCCAAAACCCTTGTTCACTCCCTGCTCATTGACAAGTAGTAAACGATTGTATGGATTGGATTGCATGAGTTTGATATGTTGTTGAGCCAAACTTTGTTTCATATTTAAAATAGTTGTCATCTATGGTTGTTGAAGAAACTATTTGTTAATCAATAATGCATACATGAATGAGATTTTTCAGCAGAGGTAGCCATGGCCAGGGTAATAGAGGAACAGGAAATTGGAACAAGGGCCCTAGAAGGCCAAGGTTCTCTATACACTTTGATGCAAACTCGCAATATTTAGGCCAGCTATTTCAAGCTAGATTTTTTAACTAGATTGGGCAAGGAGTGGTCCAACCTACGCCGAAAAGGCCTCCCTTCCAAGCCCCATAGGTCCCTGGTATCCCAATACCCCCTCATGTTTCACTACAACCTGAGATCCGTAAAAACTATGGATGACAAGAGATTGTCCACTCGACAGTCTCCCAACACCATGGCTGGCCTAACCTGTCTCTACCTGCCCCTCCACCTGTTAATCAAATTGTCCAAGATGCCCCTATCCACTCACTAATACAGTCTTCCCATGCAAGAAAAAGGTTAAACACCGAGGCCCACCATGCTCCTAAAAGGAAAATTCCTTGATGCCCCATCCTCAACCTCAAATGACTCTGCCAAATCCATGTCCTCTCTCGTGCATTTGAGAGATGATTGTGTGCATGTGATCAATGATATTAGGCCTAAAGGCTCCACGCAGTCTAAGGAAAATTCAGAGAGATCAAGGGTGCAAGCAGCAACAAGGGAGATATTGCCTTCCAGAGTGTCAAATATGGATTTTAATTGTTGTTATTCATTGATTGTTGAGAACAGTTGGATTCTGAAATTTTGGACAACCCACTATTTTTTGGATATATGGGTAATATATTTTTTGAAATATTTCAATTATCATTGTTATAAATTGTCAAAATATGAAAGTGATGATGGGAGTCAAAAGGAGGGATGTTTTGTTTGATTAACTAGTTTTGTTATGATTGCTAAATAACTAAAGGGAGTCACAAGGGGTCCCACCTACTAGTTATTATTTATTAAAAACCCTTATTATGATTTTATGACTTTTCCCCCTTAACTAAAAATTTGGTTGAGTTTTAGTTAACTTAACTAAAGAAGTATTTCAACTACTTCAACTAATTATAATTTCTTAAAGGAAAAAGGAAATGGAGGAACAAGAGGAGAATAGAAGGAGAAGCATACTAAGGTCTGCACTTTGAGTTTTGTTGAGATAATTCAGTTTCCATTCATTCTTTAATTCATTGGAAGCCTGATTCTCTTTTATGATAGCAGGGTCCTATTGTAGACAACAAGATTCAGGGCTGAATTACATCATTTAGACACTTGTTTTTCAGAGGTGTTGATATTTCTTTGATAGTCTGTGTAGACTTGTCTGTTTGTGAATTAAATTTCATGACTGACAAAGGCTATTGTGCAGAGTCAAGTGGGCAGCAATCAATGGCAATATGATCCAACTTTTAAAGTCTAGTTTTTTACTTTATGTCATATGTCCTTTTGTATGTTTTTTATCGGGGACATCTAAGTTTGACTTTGGTCGAAAACTTCCTCAGGGAATTTTGTAAAGAGAACGATTTTTTTGATAAATTGGAATGAAATAAACGATTTCTTTACATCTAATCTATTTTGATTATTGACTTGGTGTTTTACTTTTGTCTCTATATTTATTTTAGCATCTATATATTAAGAAAATTACATAAATAATGAATTTTCCAGCAAGGTTTCATTTTAAAAAAAGACCATCCTAAGCACTTGTAATAAATACTTGTGAATTAGGATATAAATTTTGATGACTATAAACATAGGGTGATATTCCCGTCTATCTTGATTTAACCAAGCAAGATCTGAAAATGCTTGAGTGAGATCATTTCATATATTTTCCTCAACAGGTAGCACTTGATTTCTGCATTGTCTGACTCGATTTCATTTTGGAGAAATGTTTTGTCTTTGTTTATCATCATGACTCTCATCACCTATTCGAGTTTTTTTTGAACTTATGAAACCCCAAGAATAAAAGGCCTTAGAGCATGAATTAATAATTGAAAACCAAACACTACACCTAATGCGCTCAGGTTCAACATTGAAAATAATTCAAGTAAAGGAACCACTCGGAAAACAATAGTCGTTAAGCACCGATCTTCATCGACATCAGTAGAAGGAAGTTTTGGTTTTCATAATTTTTTTACTTGAAGTCTTGAGAGATAGTCGATCCCCTTTGACATCGTTAAAATACTAAGAGGACAGGCATTAATGAAGGATGAAGAGAAATCACCGATAGCTGATGCCTGACGCACTTTATCGGAATCGAGGAAAATCCAGAAGGATCACAATCAACATTTTGACCACGGTAAATTTAACCACAATTGTTGATCCTCGATGCATTTTCGGCATCGAGGAATTTTTCAAGGGATCCAATTCGAGAGCACTTGGGTAGGTTTATCGTTGATCGCCAATCCTTGACACTTTTCGGCATAGACAAGGATTTGGTTTTAGAACGAAGAACTTAAGGAAAGTCTTGACTCTGATTAATACGAGAGAATTAAGTCACTGGTATCGAATGCCGCGTGTCCTTACCAGGTAAGAGATTCATATGGTATAGTTCTATCCCAAGTCATTCTTGGTTCCCTAGGTCCTAGTCACACCTCCAAGTCAACTTTGTCACATCAACATTGTACGGTAATATCAATCGGCATCAAAGATTTTGCAGGAGGATGTCAACAAAATATTTTCATATCATAATCTTGACCTCCGATCCACCCACTGAAAGAGCGACACGATGGGACGTTTTCTGCATTAGATACGATTGGATTTTGGTTATTTAAGGAGATAATTAATACCCGATCCCGCATTAGTTTCTATCTCATGCGCCAATTAAAACAACAATTTTGAAATCACCGATAAAACACATCACCACCCGCGCCTCTGCTGTCAACCCACAATGAATTTAAGTTCTAACTCTTCTAAATATTTGGCAGTAGAATTATTGAAATTTCACTCATAACCCAAATTGAATGGTTGATGCAACACAGTAAGATCTTCCCTATTTAAATATCTTGAACTATTGTGAACAAATTCATTTTGTGCATAAGATAATTCTAGAGCATCTGAAGGAGAAAAGAGATAAAATTGAAGACTATACTGACCCTCATGATTATCAAAATACAGGTTTAACAAGCTTCAAAGGTATGTATCCAAGTCCGTCAATTCATTGGTTATAATTTATATGTGTTCGTCCAGTTTTTACACAGTCTCTAAACTTTGCTCAAGTTGCAGGAACAATGACACCAAGAAAGCCAACCACCAGATGCTCACATAGAACACCAAAGTTAAAACAACGAGAGACAGGCGAAGGTTCTTCTCCACGGACCGTGAGGCAATTGGAGTATGTCCCTAGGCTGAAGCCTATCGTCAAGACAACAACAAAGAATTTTTTTATCCAGCCTCCGGCCTTTGGCGACACAGAGGCAAGCATCAAATTCAAGGTATCACTCCCACAGTGGGGGGATCTCTTCAACAGGATTAGGAGAGAAGAATACCCAGAGTATATCCCACATAATGACCCTGACATAAGGTCGGTCGATGACCAGGTGTTCCCCAACATCCAACCGTCATATTTACACATGGTGGCGAGAAGAACCCACGTCTTCCCCTGCATAGAGGTCATGAAGTGGCTCATCAACCACATAGATGGGCATAAATGTTTGATTAACAATGAGAATGGCGGGTGCATTGGAGTTTTCCTCCTGACAAAGGTCCATAAATACTACAAGGTCAGGGACCTAGAGGAGTAGCTCAACATGGACTTCGTGGTGAAGTTATATCAATTCCATGACACCAATCGGTTGATGGACTCATGGTGGAGGGAAGACAACAAATTCACCAATCAGAGAAATGGATGGTATGGGACAATCAACCTGAGGGAGCCATACATCTATTTGATGGCTCTCATCTACCGACTATATGGAGAAAAGTATTGCTCCAAGTTTTCGGAAGAATGGATGCCTTTGGCATACACAATTGAAATCGTCAGGAGCAATTTCAACTAGGGAGAAATAATATCCAAACAACTAAGCTTCTGCATGAAACAGTCTCAGACATCAAAGGAAGGAGAGGCACCAAATTTCTACATGGCCTCATACCTACTCGATATCATGTGCACTAGGAACATCTTCACTGGACTGAATCTGTGATGGCATGTTGCAGAACTCCCGGTCCACATCTACTTCAGCATGCTATGGGAAAACAGGTCCAAGAAATATTACTCCCTCATCTACGATGAATTCATCGCCTGTATTTATTTTATTCTTTTTATGAAGGAATTCCCAAGGCTATCAACAACATCCAAGAAAATGATAGCCAAGGTAAGCCATTGGTACTTCGACGAGTGCACAAACTACATGAGGGTGTTCAGGTCCACTGGATCACCACATATCCTAACAGCTCATGTCCCAGAATGACTCGTCTTGGGAGAAATTTGTTGTTAGAACATCCTATAGGGCTATAACACCATGTTGGTCAAATAAAAGAAACATGCCTTCATACCCTACAGTTTCCATGTGGGGTTCTATCTGGTAAAGGATATTTCTCAAGCCAAACAAGAAGGGCTGAGCCAACTTGAATTTAGTTTCTGTAACGACCCTTGATTATAAATTATAATTAATTTAATAATGTAATCCTAAAAGATTAGCTAAACTATATTTATTTATTAAAATAACCTTAACTAATTATTTGTTATTAATT
>SNQJ01S0002758.1:160819-171019 GCA_010110895.2 Picea sitchensis | reverse complement strand
CGACAGCTTCCCATACAATTTGTTCTCTCTTAGGCAGGACAACACTATTCGCAAGTGTTCCTCGTGTTCTTTTTCATTCTTGGAATAGATGAGGATGTCATCTAAAAAGACTTGTACAAAACGGTCTAAGTACTTCCAGAATATGTCGTTCATGAGGCTCATGAATACTGCTGGCGCATTGGTCAATCCGAAAGGTACTACAACAAACTCGTAATGTCCAAACCGAGTTTGGAAGGTCGTTTTTGGGATATCACTTTCCTTAATCCTTAACTGATGATACCCTGATCGCAAATCGATCTTTGAGAATACTGCTTCTCCTTTCATTTGATCAAAGAGGTCATCTATTCGCAACATCGGGTACCTATTTTTCACTGTAGCATGGTTCAAGTCCCTGTAGTTTATACACAGTCATAAGGATCCATCCGTCTTCTTTACAAATATTACTGATGTGCCCCAAGGTGAGACACTGGGCCTTATTAGCCCTAAGTCCAGTAACTCTTTCAACTGCATTTGCAATTCACAAAGTTTCGGTGCTGTCATCCGATACGGAGTTTTGGAAATTGGTTTTGCACCAGGTTTTATCTCAATGGTAAAATCAAGCTCCCTCTCAGGAGGTAACCCTGGTAACTCGTTCAGGAAAACATCTTGATTAGTTATTCTTGATTATGATTAATTTAAGTATTATTAACTCATTAATCAATATGGTAAATAAATAAAGGTGGATAATAAAATATATTATTAATTTAAGTTACGTTCCCAAAAATGGAAGCATTTAATAAATGGGATAAGATATTTAATAATGGGATAAGATATTTAATAATGGGATAAGATATTAGGTAAGGGAGTAAATGAAGGGAAGTCGGTGAAGGAGGGATAAGGGGGGGAAAGGAGTTTGGGGGGAGGATTATGTTACGGGAGTTGGCCATGGATTTTGGGGAGCTCTGAGTATTGCAGAGAGGGAGGAATTTTGTGAGTGGCATTGACACAGTGGACCGAAGTTGCTGGGGGTTTTGGGCTCGGAGGGCCAGGATATCTGTTGATATCCTGGGGCTAGGAGCTAACTAGTCGTAAGGGAGGACGGTTTTGGGTAGTGTTCTAAAGAAGTGGGAAGGAAGCAAGTGGCGAGAAAATAGTAGCATCACGTTCAGGTAAGAATTATGCATTGTTTTGAATTAATTTGTTATTAAATCTTATTATATTCAAGAAATTGCATACGAATGAGTTAAATTAGTAAAAATTTCTTGAATGTTACAGAAGTTACTGTTATTTCATTACTATGTTATGAAATTAGTTAGTTTATCAAAATAAATTGATGTAAGATGTAAAACCGGCCATTACAGTTTCCCTACAGGTCGATTCCGTAGGCATGATCCTAAAGGCCTGGTCCTCCAACATGCTTGACAAGTGTCATCCTGTTGGCCATGTGCTCATGATAATTTTGAGGACCAAGTATTCACAGAGAATACCTAGGACTGGGATGAGGTGGTGCAAAGGATGGAAAACGCAAACATGACCAGGTTCAAGGCCATGAGCATGGATGAACAAGTGGAAACAATACAACAGTTGGCTCAAGAGGACCTCAGAGCCAGGGAAGAAATCAGAGTGGCAGAGACAACAAAGGTGCAGGGTAGGGGATTTTTATTGACACTAGAGGCACAGACAAGGGGTTTGCACTTAATGGAAGAGGCACATAGAGTAATTGATTAGTTGTATAATGACTCAGACCTCGTAGAGATGACAAGGGTTCATGCCGACAAGGGTTACCTTGTATCATATTCTTCTTCAACAGAGTCCTATGGGCAGTTGATGATTTCATGTTCCAAAACCTCAAACACTTGTGTCCAATATTTCATAGTGTCCATGGCTCGTGGCATGGTGTCCGACAGAATGTATGTATTTGGGTTTGAATCCTCGCCAGCCACATCAGGTTTTTTCATCATTTTTCATGGCACCATAACTTCTAAGGAGACAGGGAGAAATAACTTGTTTGCAAATAAAAACTCCTAAATCCTTCAAACTCGTGAATCATTCAAACTCGTGCATCCTTCACTTGGTCTTGGTTCCTTTTCCAAGAGAAAATTGCTAGAAAGTAACAAGGGTTAGGCCATAATGATTTTCTCTTTCCTTGAACAAAATGTAATAAATTATGCAATTGGAAATGGAAGTAAGGTTACTAGAGTGCTACAATGGTAGGGATCTAGTATTTACTTCAAATTAGGTTCCTTTCAAGAGATTTTAACACATGGAAAATTATAGGGAAAAAGATAATAACATATGTCATTCCCCTAGGGTTTCAAGCTACCAATTTCATAATCTTAGACACGAAACAAGTAAAAAATAACCATGGAATTCATTCACAATAAAGAAATGCATAATTTCCACTTACTTCACTAACAATAATATAGAAAATCACCTTAATTGAATATCCTCCACAAGAAAATAGCCAAAATGCACCTAAAATTGCCTCCTTCAAGAAGTGTGCACCACTACTTTCAACCAATAACACTTAAGTGAGGCCAAATTTTAGACCTTTACTTGAGTGATGAAAGAATCATGAAAAAATATAAGATATTTATCTCTTATTTATACAATGACAATGACCTTTAATTGTCTTTTAGGTCAAAAAAGGCCAACAAGGCCAGTTTACATAAAATCCAATTTTACATAAAACTAACATTTTAAAACCCTAATTTGTATTTAGGAATGACGTCATGCCCCTCTTAGGGTGACCTTAGGCCCCATCATGGAACATTGGGCGTAAAAAGTTAAATGGTAGGCCTAAAAAGGCCTCAGAAGCTGCCACAAGTGCCAACCAAGCAGTCCTCATGCCAAAACCCTAACTGGATGATGTCAAGGCTCAATATGATAGCGTCAAGGCCCTTCAAAGGACAACGTCATGGTGGAAGGGAAAGACCCCTAGGTCTAGGCTTGTCAAAGTGTATCAAAGGTGACATTATTATTCTTTCCTGGTGCCATCCTCTAGTGTCTCTCTACCCGTAGTGGGGGTCACAACATCCATGGGCTCATAAGTCATAGGGATAATAGAAATTTCAATCACATCCAATAATAAAACTACACAAACAGGTGCATGAAACCCCCCTTTACCCAGAAAATTTCTCAAAGACGTTATGTAGTTTAACAAGCTGTTGGTCACTGTAATTGCTTATTTAACTAAACAATCAAGTGCTACATAAATTGTCAACCCAGGGAAGTCTGTTTATTTCAAAGGTAATCACACACTGTATATGCTCAATCTCAAAATCAATCTAGAGTTGTAGTAAAAAAATACATTAATCACACCTTGCCTTAAACAAACTGAAGTTCTACTTTGAATTACAGAAAAGCAACCTACCTATTGTAGAGTTCAAAGTTTAGATAAATAATTGTCCAAAGAATCCTGGTTTACATTAAGAAATAACAAGCTAGGAAAGAAATCTTTCAAGATACTGCAAAAGGAAAGACCAACTATTCTGTAACAGAGAACATGACCCTATTCCCCAAGTAGGAATCTTCAAAACCTGTTTCCAATCATCACACTTTGATGAACTCATTACTAATCGAAATGATTAAAACACACTGAAGGCTAACTATCTCTTAACAAAGAACAGGACCCTATTCCCCAAGCAAGAATCTTCAGCACCTGTCTCTGATTATCACGCTTTCATAAATTCACCAAACAGGATTGCTAACTAGAATGATTAACAGTTACCCAAGCATGAATTATATGAAAACAATGTAACAATCAGTAAAGCATAGTTTCTGCAGAACATAATTTAATCAAGGCATGAACAAGAATAATACTAACACACTACAAAACTAATGGGTGAATCTTGTGAAGAAAGTGGGCCCTCCCTTCTCACAAGATTCCCCAGAAACGAAAGGAACTAGGAAGGAATGCTCAAAATAATCTTTATTCATCTGTCAACTGTATCATGTTACAATGTCTGAAGTAAACACGTCCTTCTCTCTAATTCCTTACTTAGCCAAAATGATATCTAATGATGATTTACCCTTATTTAAAGAGGAGAATCCCCTCGATACAATTTAATCATCAAATTACATGTGCACATATGAATCCTATTCTTAGTCAGATCTAATCTCTATACTGGAATAGAATATCCTGGTCTCCCGTAACAGAATGCTATTACAATAGTTGAAATGGTGATAAGTGAGGTATAGTTGTTGCGACTGGTGTAACAAATTCTTTATTTATCTTGTTACTGTTGTTGTATATTGTTTCAACATCACAAATCGCAGGCTATTTCAACAATGGGATTTGCGTTTTGACTGTTTCAGCAACGTGGTCTCAAGTAGCAGCGATGGTTAATTCTAGATCAAGGTGTGGTTGTTGGTTCGTGTAACAACTTCTTCTTTCTGTTGTGTGAATTGTTGTTTCAACATCGTAGACCACCGACTATTTCAGCCATGGGGTTTGCGTTCTTTTGACTGTTTCACCAACAGACCTTCAAACAACAACGATAATCTGCAGTTCGAACTGTTTCAGCACTTATATATTTCTGATTGATGGTTAAGTATGCGAGTAATGTAAAATTATATGCAAAACAAATTAAACATATAGCAAAGAGAAGATACGTTATATACCTTTGGAGAGATAGGGTAAGGTGATAATGTAAGCTTAAATGTGAGTGAAAAAGGAATGTAATGGTAGTAAAAAGGATGAACAAAAAGGTACATTACAGGGTCCTAACATCCTCCCCAATTTAAAAGGTTGCATGTCTTCAGGCAACTTCAATCTGAATCAGAATCTGAATACTAACTTTGAATGTGCAAGTTACTTAAGCAGTAGCTGTGGAAAGTGTTGTCTGTTGGAGCTCTGAATCCTTGAACGCGTTGTAGCGTTTGTCAAGTTGTTGTTTCATCCTTTTTGGGAAACTTATGATGAACTTGATATTTCTCTGCTGGCATCCATAGAATAGTAAAATGAAACTGATAACCTATCCAGCTTTTAGCACATTGATGAACACATTTGATGTAGCTAGGTACCCGGGAGATTGTTGTCTCAAGATTGGTGGGGCTAAAGGGATTTTGTTCCTGTCTTTTCTTAATAGATTGTTGCCAAAACATATTATTTTCTTGTAGGGCAGTGACCTCTATGGATTTAATGAACTGTTGACAATCCTGAAGTATTGTTGTCTGTAGTTTCCGAATATATTGAATCATCCCTGATTTCTTCAAAAACTGATAATACTCTGTAACAAAGGTGGCAACATTCTGTGGTTATGGCCGTATCTAGAGAAGGCGGTTGTCCTCGTTATGCTTGGCAACTAGGAAGTCATTCTGCCATATAATCTAATTGTTAAGGAAGGAGGTGAGTGCCCGAATCTGGATATCACCGATGAGAGGGTTGAGGTTAAGTTGTCGGTTCTCAAGTATGGCCTCATTATGAAGATATACCTCACAGAGGAGGTGTTGATCCATAGTAGAGGCTTCTGCAAAGGTTCTAACAAAATATGTTGGATTTAACACTGCATGGGGTCTGCCCTCTTTGATTGAGTTAATCTGAAAAAATGTAAGTTGTTCCATGAGGAAAAGAGAGTAATTGGAGGATGGTTTCCTTGCAACCAACAACTTTTGTGCCAAGTCAAACATCAGAAGCAATTTGTCTTTGATAATAGATGTCCCCACATTGACTGCACATATACTCTCTACACTGATTCTCTGTTGTATTTTCCTCTGTCATGTTTGCTATGCAAGCTAGGGTGTACAATTTAAGTTCCTTCTCGTAGGCTTCCTTTACCATGACTAGCTCTTGCTTGTAGGATTCCAGTTCAGACCTTAGGAACTCATTTTCTTGTAAGACAGAGGCCATTTTTTGTTCTAGTTGTTGATATTTCAAGGATATATAAAGAGGGGTGACTGGTTCTTGTGTAACAATCATAGCTGCACTAGCTGATTCTTTTGGAGCAACTACAGGATCAACAGCTGATTCTTGTATTTCAGCTTCTTGATGTAGAGAAAGTAGTCTTGCGGCACCCTGGGCATCTGATTCTTGTGTTTCAGTAACAATATCAGCAGTTGGTTCTTGTGTTTCAGCTGTAGCTAGTTCTTGGGTAATAGCTATAGCTGGTTCTTATGTTTCAGCTACTAAATGAGTAGCTGGTTCTTGTGTTTCAGCTACTGAATTAGTAGTTGGTTCTTGTGTTTCAGCTACTGAATGAGTAGTTGGTTCTTATGTTTTAGCTACTGATTGAGTAGTTGGTTCTTGTGTTTCAGCTACTGAATGAGTAGTTGGTTCTTGTTTTTCAACTACTTGATTTGAAAAAGATGATGTCACAGTACACTGGGCCTCTGTTTCTTGTGTTTCAGTGCCCATGGGTGGAATGGGTAAAAATTACGAAATTTGGGAGGGTGGAGTTGTACGGGGTTTTAGTCGGATGGGTTGGGGGTTTAGGGAAGTGGTAGTAGTGGCTTCTCTTGTTGAGGTCCTTGTTCGTTTTCTTTGTAAAAAAGGAGGGAAAAGGAGGAATTTGCTTTCGTTTGCGTGGGGGTTTTTCCTCTGTGATGGGGCAGGGAGAGTTGTCTGTATCAGAATCATCGCTAAGGATATGAACGGTAGGAGTGGATGATTCTAGTAAAATGTGGGGTGGGCTTGGTATTTTAGGAAGGTTAATTGGATTAATTGGGTCTATGGGCGGACTGTTAGGTGCTTCCGGAGGATCTGGAGGGTTTTGTGGTTGTTTTTCCTGAATATTTTTCAGGATGTGCAACAACTTCTTGGGGGTCTATGGGTGGGTTATTTAGGAAAGAGTTTTGTTGGGAAAACCCCTTTTGGATAAGTAGTTGAGCTAGGTGGTGATGGGTGAGGGAAAGGACAGAATTTTAAGTCTTTTTATAATAATGCGACATATTTCTAAGACATCCGAGTAGATAATAGGGAATATTCACCAATCTAGCATGTCGTAAATGAGACAACAAGACAAAATCGTACTGGTAGACTACCTGGTATCGGCCTTAATAGGTAAGGTAGTGCTTGAAAAACTTTCGGCCAAGGAGGTGGCAACGAGCTAAGTTGAACACCCCGGCCTTTAGGCTCAATTTGTTTTCCTGGCAAGAGGAAATCATGTTGGGCATTAAGAATGATGTGTTTGTGGATGAACCAGCGAATACCAGTGATAGGGAGACCCGAAACCTGCACTATATCATCCTCTGTAACTGGAATCTAAACCCCTTGAACAATGGAATAATATTCCTGAAGATTTCGAGCAAATTGAAGAACTTGTTGTTGATCAAATCCCTGGAGCCTCTGAAAATAACCCAGCCATCCTGCCTGCAAAAAAATTTGATAGACTTCTGGATATAGTTCTAACAGTGTTGTCGTGGCGGGTTTGTACCGTATAACAGGGCCTACCATAGCTAACAGCTTAGTAAAATGCACCGTTAGGGAGTCAAGTAACCTCTTCTAAGCAGAGTAAGTTTTTCGGGTGAAGGCATGCAAATGGTGGTGAAACAAATGAAAGGATGGTTAAAAAAAAAAATGATGGTGGTCGGTTCGTGTGAAATGATGGTATAAGATTTGGATATTTCCCCCCCCCCTCAAGTACGGCTAAAATAAATGATTTTACATGAGTGATAATAATGAGTTGGGATCTTCTCATTAACCATAGTTCAATTGTATTTACATATAAAGTTTACATACCTCATCTTTACCTTTGATTCGTACTTCAAACAAAATATAGTGCCTATCCATAATAGTTCTGCAGTAGCCATGTGGGAGACTTTTGATTTGTTAGAGAAATTGTATCAAGGATTTATTTAGTGGAAGGACAAAATGTAATATGAGAGCACAAGATCTTATTGACAAGGAATGCTGAAAAGTTGGTGTTTCAACAACAAGGAAAGAATAGAGAAATGTTTGTTGAAGAGTGATGTTGCAGAATACTGCTGAGGAAGTGGTGTTTTTAGTAGTGGCGACATGTTTCTGAGTAGTGGTGTTTCAGCAATAGAGAAAATGGTGAAAAATTGTTGAACAGTGGTGTTTCAACAATGGGGAAAAAGACAAAAAGTTGTTGAATAGTGGTGTTTCAGCAATGGGGAAAAAGGGCGAAAACTTTCGGAACAGTGGTGTTTTGGCAATGGGAAAAAAGGTGAAAAATTGTTGAACGGTGGTGTTTCATCAATGGGGAAGAAGACAAAAAGCTGTTGAATAGTGGTGTTTCAGCAATGGGGAAAAAGGGCGAAAATTTTCGGAACAGTGGTGTTTCGACAATAGGGAAAAAGGCAAAAAATTGTTGAACAGTGGTGTTTCGGCAATGGGGAAAAAGGCGAAAAATTGTTGAACAATGGTGTTTCAGCAATGGGGAAAAAGCTGAAAAATTGTTGAACAGTGGTGTTTTAGCAATGGGAAAAAAGACAAAAAGTTGTTGAACAGTGATGTTTCAGCAATGGGGAAAAAGGGCAAAAAATTGTGGAACAGTAGTGTTTCACAAGATGAAGCTTGGCTCTCCTTGAAGTAAGATTGTCCTTTCTTGGTAGGCCTTTTCTTGGATCAAGAATCTGCAAAAAACAATTGTAACATGTCATTCCTTAACAAGGATTATTAGTAAAAGAAATCTAATCTAATACTAAAGGAATTTAAATTCAAAAAGAATTAATTGCAATGAGGGGTAAGAGGCCCCTCTAAAAAGAGGTAATGAGAGTTTGCCACACATGTGGCCTTAAAATCTTCTTTGGAAATAGGGCATTGGTACAGATGGAGCCGATGACCATTCACAAGTAACGGTGTTTTAGAGTCATCGATTATGAGGAGCCTTACTGTTCCATTGGGGAAAATAGTATCCACTTCGTAAGGTCCAAGCCATCTTGTACGTAGTTTCCCTTGAAATTCTTTAAACCGAGAATCATACAGTAAGGCCCAATTACCTTTTTGGAATTTCTTATGATTGATAGTTTTGTCATGCCATTTTGATCTTTTTTGTTGAATCATAATTGTCTGATGAATGTCATCTAGTCTTTTTTCATCCAATTCATTAAGCTGCTGCAACCTGGTTGTCTGTGCATCGGTCAAATCAAGGTTGACAGCTAAAGCATTCCTTAAGGTTTTGATTTCAAATTCCATAGGAAAGACGACACTTTTTCCATAAACTAAGTCATAGGGAGAGAATCCTGTAGTATTTCTCCAGGTAGTTTTGTAGGCCCATAATGCTTCAGGGAGCCTGTGAGACCAGTCCTTTCTGTTTTCCTTCATTGTTTTTGTGAGAATGGCTTCTATTACTTTATTTGTGTTTTCCACCTGTCCATTGGCTTGGGGGTGGTATGGTGTAGTCATTCTATGTTGAATATGATATTTCTGAATGGTGGCTTTAAAACCGTGAGAAGTGAAAGGAGGTCCCCCATTTGTAACTAATTCTCTCGGCACTCTAAATCCGATGAAGATGTCTTCAAATAGGAAATCTAGAACTGCTTCTTCGATCGCTCTATGGAGTGCTTTAGCTTCCACCCATTTGGTCATATAATCTGTTCAGACCACTATATAAACTTTTTGATTGGATGGGGTGTTAATGGGTCCTACAAAGTCTAAGGCCCATTTTTCAAATGGTTCGAGTACTACTTGGGGATTTAATGGCATTTCATCTCTATGATTAGGTTGGTCCATTCTTTGACAGCTATCACAGGCTTGGACATATTTCTTTGCATCTTTAAAAAGTGAGGGCCAATAATACCCCATCCTGAGAATTTTATGTGTTGTTCTCTTATCAGCAAAATGCCCTCCACAAGGGCCATCATGAAAATCTTTTAGTACATCATAAACCTCATATTCTCTAATGCACCTTCGGATTTCTTGATCAAGTTCTATGTGGAAAAGACACCCACTTATCTAGCTATACCGAGCACTTTGTTGAATGATTCTTCTTTTCTCCCAGTGGGATAGGTGTGGTGGTAACTTCCCTGCAACCAAGTAGTTAGTGATGTCTGCATACCATGGTGAGTGAGAAGATACTGCAAATAGATATTCATCGGGAAAGGAATCATCTACTGGGGTATTATCATCAGGTGTTAACCAAGAAAGGAAATCAACAACTAAATTTTCTTTTCCTGGTCTATCTACAATTGTGATATCAAATTCTTGTAATAATAGTAACCATCTGGTGACTCTAGCATTTGTGATAGGTTTGTTCATTAGATATTTGATAGCTGAGTGATCAGTATGGACAAGAGTAGAGTAGCCAGTGATGTAATGTC
>SNQJ01S0002758.1:110686-160769 GCA_010110895.2 Picea sitchensis | reverse complement strand
ATATCAAATTCTTGAAATAATAGTAACCATCTGGTGACTCTAGCATTTGTGATAGGTTTGTTCATTAGATATTTGATAGCTGAGTGATCAGTATGGACAAGAGTAGAGTAGCCAGTGATGTAATGTCAAAATTTATTAATAGAATAGATAACTGCTAATAATTCCTTTTCAGTAACTATATAGTTAAGTTCAGCAGGAGTCATATTCTTGCTAATGAAGTAAATAGCATAAGGGAGATGATTTTCTTCTTGTCCCAAGACAACTCCTATTGTAGTATCTGAAGCATCACAGGATATATGAAAGGGAAGTGTCCAATTAGGTCCTCTTAGAATAGGGGTTGTAGATAACTGATGTTTACGTGTATTAAATACTTCCTGGCATGGGTTAGTCCATTTGAATTTGTCATTTTTCATCAGTAACACAAATAGAGGAGAAGCTATTTTGGAAAAAAAATTGATAAATCTTCTGTAGTATCCAGCATGTCCTAGAAAACTTCTCACCTCTGTTTGGGTTTTGGGAATAGGAAGATTTTTAATGACTTGTATCTTGGATGGATCCACCTGGATTCCTTGAGATGAAATAAAATGTCCAAGCACTATTCCTTCACTCATCATCATATGACATTTTTTTGTACTTAAGGAGAGGTGGGCTTCTATACATCATTTAATTACTTTCTCAAGGTTTTGTAGTGCTTCCTGAAAAGAAACACCATAAGGGGTAAAATCATCCATAAACATTTCCATAGAGTCATTAAGCATATTAGAAAAGATTCATATAAATGCTCTTTGCAAGGTTACGGGTGCATTACATAGTCCAAATGGGAGGAATCTATAAGAAAAAGTTCCCCAAGGGCTAGTAAAGGTGTCTTATCTTGGTCTTGGGTGCAATTTTGATCTGATTATACCCACTAAAACCATCTAAAAAGGAGAAAAATTTCTTCCCTGACAAACTATCTAACACCTGATCAATGAATGGTAACAAAAAGTGATCTTTTTGAGTGGCTTTATTTAAGTCTCTATAGTCTACACATACTCTCCATTTCCTATTTTTTTTAGGAACTATTACCCACAGGGAGACCCATTCACTGTCTGATATAGGATATATAAACCCTGCATTGAGCAATTTTTGAAGTTCCTCTTTAAGGATTTATCTTAAATTAGGGTTCATTCGTCGTTGATATTGGCAGATCAGTCGACAATCTTCCTTGATATATATACGATGAGTACATAATTCGGGAGAGATTTCTTTCATATCTGTATAGTCCCATGCGAATGCTTCTTTATGTTTAAGAAGTAACTTCATTAATTGTTGTGCTCAACATCTGTCAGGTTGGGGTTTATATTCAGTGTTTTTCCAGGTTCAATTTCTACTGGTATGATTTTAGAAGAGATGGTGACAGATGTTTGAGGTGGGTTTTCAGAGTTAAGGTTTTTCTGATTATCTGACTCCAAAAGTGAAACTAGTTGGTTGTGAGTTTCTGGAGTCACGGAGGAGGGTTCACAAATAAAATTATTAATTACTTCATCCTCAGTGGCATCTTTAAGGCTTAAGGATTGTCCGATAGTCAAGATGGGTTGAGTAAGTTGATCATCAAAGTCTACCCATACAGAATTATCATTATTAATCAAGGGTGTAGCGTGAGGGTAGAGGGTAAGCTGTTTAGTATTGTAACCGTTGGAAATTGTCAATGAACCTGATCTACAACTGATAAAAGCGTCTGCTGTGGCTAGCCAAGGCCTGCCCAAAGTTAGAGTGTGGCTCCCCAACTTTGTTTTAGGTTGTAATACCATAAATTCAACTGGATAATTCCAATATTCCACTGAGATAGTTAGGTCTTCAATGACTCCCTTTGGTTTGATTGTAGAACGATCAGCTAATTCTAGGATGGTTGGGGTATCTCTGATTTCATTCTGCAGTTGTAACAGTTGTGAGGTTTCTAGAGTCATAATATTGATAGCAGCACCTAAGTCTACCAGGACTCGAGGAATTATTGTTTTTCCAATTTGCACTGAGACGGTAGGATGGCCGGGATCACCATATTTAACTGGGGTAACTTTATCTGACATTAGTGCAGACAAATGACCCATGACATGAACTGTGAGGGGATCTTTAATTTTCCTACCAGGTTTCTTAACACAAATGTCTCGCATAGTCCTGGCATAAATTGGTACATCTCGTAGTGCTTGTAATAGTGGAATTTTGACATAAAGATTTTGTAATTCCCCTAGAAGATTGAAAGCAGGTGGCTTAGGCATTTTAGTAAAAGCTAAATGCTCAGGAAATTGTGGTTTTGCTATTTCAGCAGCAGTGTTAAAGGATGATTGTACCTCTTTAGGTACATCATGCTTTTTTGTTTCCTCTTTATCATAAGAGGTAACATCAGCTATGATAGGTTCTACTATTCTCCCAGATTGTAAATGAATATCATTGCATTGCACAGGGAGAAGAGAAAATGTAGGCTGATTATGAATATCAATGCACTGCATAGCTTTATTATTGGGGTTAGGGTTAGATTGTACAGGTAGTTGGGGCCTCATCATTTGATTGTTTGGTGGAGTACCTCATGGTAAGGAGAGTGGTGGTTGCAAAAATTGTGATTGAGGTAATTGATTTGGGAACGAGGGTTGTTGTCCTCTCCAATTTGGATTCCATTGGTTAAGATACGGTTGTTGTTGTGGAGGCCAAGGAGTCCACATTGATGGATCAACAAAGGGAGGGTTAGTTTGTTGCATGGGTGGGTAATTCATTTGATTTAGGTATTGCATTTGATTATAGGGAGGGTAATATGCTTGATTAAAAGAAGGATAGTTATTCCAATGATTAGAAGATGTAAATGGCATATTAGGATTCATACCTTGTCCCCACGGTTGCCATTGTCTTCTCTGTGTCAATAGATAGATAGCTTCAGCTTCTTCATCAGTTGGTTGTAATGCTGCCTTGATTCCTGGTAAAGAAGGGCATTGTTGAGTTTCATGATCCTTATCATAGATGGTGCAGATTGGATTTTTATCCAATGGGCATTCCCTTCGTGGGTGCTTGTCTCTGCATTTAGAACAAAAGATGGACATAGTTGCTTCTGCTTCGGCTTGTTTCTTTTGAGTCTGCAGGGTATCAATTTTTGAGGCAAAAGAGCTTAACATTTCAGTTTTAAAACCTTCAAGTAAATTACCTATTTCGTCTCTTGTTGCTCCCCCACTGGCTGATTTTTGAACTCTTGAAAATGTGGTATCCCTGTTATTTGATCTATTCCTTGAAGCTCCTCTTGAACATCTTTTACATAGGTTAACAATTTCATCATTTATTCTTTAGATATGTCCCCTTTTCCAAGAATATTCAACATATCTAGACAATCATCCCTTACTCCTTTTAGTAATATTGTTTTAAGAATATCTTTACTTACATCGGGGTGACTAGATCTTTGTATATTATATTGTAGCCTTTCTACAAAGTCCTCCAGATTTTCATCCTCTTTATGTGTCATCTTGCATAGTTCCTCTCTTTTTTCTCTGGTTCGAAAATAGTCCTGGTATTTATGTAGGAATTTATGTTTCATCCGATCCCATGTTGTGGTTACATGACCTCCAAGACTCATGAACCATCTTAGTGCATTTCCTTTCAATGTTGTTGGAAATAGTTTTAATTTTTGAGCATTGGAAATGTAATCATAACTTCTACATAATATGTCAAACTCAAAAAGGAATTCATCAGGATCTTCTGAAGATAAACCATGAAATTTTGGTAACACTGAGAGTGGAATGTTCTTCATGGGAGATACCCCTCTAGGAAGATCACCAATAGGAAATCCTAAAGTGGAAAAAGATTTCTCATCATTTACCTCTCTTTCAGGACCTGCATGTTCTTCATGATGCAGTTATTCATTATACTCATCCATGTTTTCTTCTGTTTGCTCCCCTACTGTGCTTGCTTTGTCCTCAATGTTTCCTGTTAGTTTCTCAACTGTCTCAGGAATCCAAACCTCTTTCCCCATTTCAAATTTTTCTTAAAAGGAAGGTTGGGATTTTGGTTTCCGAGAGTTTGGTCGTTGAGGAGCAACAGATTCAGATTTTGATATAATCTCATCAATATAAGTCTTTCTTCCTCCCCTTCCTCTACCCCTGCCACCTGTAGGGTCATTTTCTTTGGGGTCTCCGCGTCCTCTCATGCAATATTTGTATCTGAAAGAACATAAGTTCTTTTGAAATCTATAATTACCTTCCCCGGCAACGACGCCAAAATGTTGGTCACTGTAATTGCTTATTTAACTAAACAATCAAGTGCTACATAGATTGTCAACCCAGGGAAGTCTGTTTATTTAAAAGGTAATCACACATTGTATATGCTCAATCTCAAAAGCAATCCAGAGTTGTAGTAAAAAAATACATTAATCACACCTTGCCTTGAACAAACTGAAGTTCTACTTTGAATTACAGAAAAGCAACCTACCTATTGCAGAGTTCAAAATTTAGAGAAATAATTGTCTGAAAAATCATGGATTACATTAAGAAATAACAACCTAGGAAATAAATCTTTCAGGTTACTGCAAAAGGAAAGACCAACTATTCTGTAACAGAGAACATGACCTTATTCCCCAAGCATGAATCTTCAACACCTGTTTTCGATCATCACACTTTCATGAACTCATTACTAATCGAAATGATTAACACACAATGAAGCCTAACTACCTCTTGACAGAGAACATGATCCTATTCCCCAAGCAGGAATCTTCAAGACCTGTCTCTGATTATCACGCTTTCATAAATTCACCAAACATGATTGCTAACTAGAATGATTAACAGTTACCCATGCATGAATTATATGAAAACAATGTAACAATCAGTAAAGCATAGTTTCGGCAGAACAAAATTTAATCAAGGCATGAACAAGAATAATACTAACACACTACATAACTAATGGGTGAATCTTGTGAAGAAGGTGGTCCCTCCCTTCTCACAAGATTCCCCAGAAATGAAAGGAACTAGGAAGGAATGCTCAGAATAATCTTTTATTCATCTGTCAACTATATCATGTTACAATGTCTGAAGTAAACATGTCCTCTCTAATTTCTTTCTTAGCCAAGATGATCTCTAATGATGATTTCCCCTTATTTAAAGAGGAGAATCCCCTCGATACAATTTAATCATCAAATTACATGTGCACATCTGAATCCTATTCTTAGTCAGATCTAATCTCTATAATGGAATAGGATATCCTGGTCTCCCGTAACAAAATGCTATTACAATAGTTGAAATGGTGCTAAGTGAGGTATAGCTGTTGCGGCTGGTATAACAGATTCTTTATTTATCTTGTTACTGCTGTTGTATATTGTTTCAGCATCGCAAATCGCAGGTTCTTTCAGCAATGGGATTTGCATTCTGATTGTTTCAGCAACGTGGTCTCAAGCAACAGCGATGATTAATTCTGGCTCAAGGTGCGGTTGTTGGTCCGTGTAACAACTTCTTCTTTCTGTTGTGTGAATTGTTGTTTCATCATCATATACCACGGACTATTTCAACCACGGCATTTGCGTGCTTTTGACTGTTTCAGCAACGGACCTTCAAACAACAACGATAATCTGCAGTTCGAACTGTTTCAGCACTTATATATTTATGATCGATGGTTAAGTATGAGATTAATGTAAAATTATATGCAAAACAAATTAAACATATAGCAAAGAGAAGAGACATTATATGCCTTTGGAGATATAGGGTAAGGTGATAATGTAATGTTAAATGTGAGTAAAAAAAGGATGTAATGGTAGTAAAAAGTATGAACAAAAAGGTACATTACAGGGTCCTAACACAAGCCATGTTTGGAGATGGTATCAGGATGTCCTATTGGGATAATCCTCCTCAATTTTGGGTTGTCTCCTGGGTGAATACCAATCTAGTTCATGTAAGTGTATGAAATGGAAAAGGGAATGTTTGGGAAAGGGGTGCAGTGATAATAGGGAAATGTAAGTATTTCCTGTGGGTGCCTCTCTAGAGGGCAAGTTGCACCTTGTCATGGATGTCATTATTTCTATATGAAGGCACCCTTCCCTCCTAAAGATTATGCGACCTCCTAGTCAAGGATATTCAAACACCTTGAGTCGAATTATCTCTTCGGGCCTCCAATAGACCCTGAACAAATAACACTCAGGTCCCTTTGATGTTACCTGTAGGTTCAAACTACCTGCAACTCTTCTCTCTTGTGCTTTGGCAACACCAATATGTGAATTCTAGCTCCCATGCTAGACTCTTTCTCCAATGTGACCATGGGATATGACCATGGGACAACTCCCTTTGTATATTTGGGCTTCAATAAGACTACGACCTCTGCCCTTGTTTCCTTCTGAAACGCTTTCCTCTCAATGCACAGATATCTTCTGTCTGTCCTCTTATATCTGACGGTCTAGCGCTACTTCGGTCTTCATGGATTCACGAAGATTAAATCACTCCACACAACCCCTCTAAAATATATCTTCCGAACACTCCAAATCTGCTACCACATGTCTCCTCACAGTCAATGGCTAAGATCACTTCGCGACTTCGTGATTCTGACGACCCCACTCTTCCAAAATTTCAAAACACTCTGAACCACAAAGTGCCAACAGGATTCTACGGATAGCCTTCATGCAGTTCTCCCAGATCTGACCGTATGGAATGATCTCGCTCCCTCCTGGAAGGATCTTACTCATTGATTTGGAGAATCTTCAAGTGGTCCTCCATATAGTAGGATTCTCACCTTCTCTCCCTCTTGATCTTGTTCTTCTCTCGAACACTTTAACTCCTCAAAAGAGTTTCTTCGACACTTAGTCGAATTTGACCCTGTTCATGCCTTGCAACAGGTTTCTTTACACTTTTTTGCAAATACACTTGAGTTACTCCTTCTAAGATCCTAACTCAAAATACTCTGTCATGCACTCCTTGCATACAATATGCATACTCTGCACACAAAGCTCCAAGTAACTTTCTTAGACTTGTTCCTCCACGATACTCTGAACTTCTCAGAATTTTTCCTTCGATACTTGACCAAGTATTGAATCTGATCTCTCCTTGCGACAAACTCCCTACAACTCAACTCTTGAAGGATGGTTGTGCACTCCTTGCAACAATTCTTAAATGCTCAATTATTCCTCTTGAACAATATGACTATGAGGATATCTCTGTTTACACACACTTTCAACTATCCTTCTATATTTATGAGTCTAACCAGACTCTGTCAATGCACACCTTGTGAACTCTTATGCACTCCTTGCACATATAAGTTTCATGTTATCTCTTCTAATCTTATGAGTCAAAACAAACTCTCTCACGCACACCTTGTGGAAACTATCCACACCTTGCATAGGCTCATAGAATAGAAACAATTGAATCTTATCTAAATCCTCACAATTTCATACATTCAACCATGTAAATGCATTCATAACATAAAACAGGAAATAATAGAGAATTGAAATTAACAGAAAGCCTATCATTCATTCATTCAGATAGACACAACAACACCAAACATTTGGGACAATGCTCCTCTGTTATATTCTTTCAACTGATATGTACATGGATTCATACAATGCGTTTTAGCAGCTCTACAACTCTTGGTGGCTCTCAACTAAAATCTACCAATAACCATCAACAACCTCATTTGGGCAAAAATACATTTATTTATACAACATGAGCGCATTGAGATTTCCCTCCAAGATACCTTAGTTCTATCCTATCGAGTTAAAAGCATTAACTACTACGTATTTATTACAATAATTTTTTTTTGATAGAAAATTAAGATCAAACACATCAAATCTGTATGGCAAGCAACTTCATTAAAAGAAAATACATTCTCCAATGATCTTATGCAATCATCCATCTCTAAAACATTAAATATGCTCATAAATTTCAGTCTTTTCAAAATATATGCGTGATATGGCTCCTTTAATTCAAAATTATCACTTCAAGATATGCTATAGTGCTCTTAGTTGTCTCCCACTTGCGCTTTAATGGATATGCTCCTGCATCATACTCCTCTGGCTAAAAATTCATGGAATCTTGTCCATGAGATCCTGCACCGATTTTCCATGCTTTTGGATATCCTCTTCACTTACCCAACTGGCAGCTTCTATTGGGTGTCCTTTCCACTTTACCAAATATTCAAAATAAGTCTTTTTCCTAGTCTTCTTACCAATTCATAGATCTGTGATCTTCTCCATCTAGAGATTTTCTGCTATAGGCATCTGCTTCTCCCACTGGATCTCTTTCTGATCTTCTGATCCTTTGTCATCTTTTGTCTAAGGATACAGGTCTGAAATGTTGAATATGGGCGATATAACCACATCTCTTGGTAGCTCTATCTCATAAGATTTTTCATCGAACTTTCTCAGGATCTTGCATGGTCATATCTTCTTTAGCTTTAGTTTATTATATGTTCCCCTTGGGAACCTTTCCTTCCTAAGATGTGCTAGAACTTGATCTCCAACTTCAAATTGAAGTTTTCTCTTATGTTGATCAACTTTGCATTTATACTCTCTTCTACTATTTTGTAACTGATCCTTGATCTAATTGCAAAGATTCAACATTTCTGTAGTGAAGTCTTATGCTCCAACACTTCTAAATTCATTCCTCTCCAGATCTCTCAACTCTGATACTCCTCTTGGATTCATCCCATATACTATTTGAAATGAGATTTTTTTTGTACTCCTATTTACTGAGTCAATTTATGCAAACTCTGCTTGTGATAGAATCCGATCCCACCAGCTATGATGTTCAGTGACCAGACTCCTCAGTAAATTCCCTAAACTTTGATTCACCACCTCAGTCTATCCATGTGTTTGAGGGTGATATGTAGAAATAAAAGATAATTTTGTCCCCAACATCTTCCACAATGTTCTCCCGAAATGACCAACAAATTTAGTGTCTTTGTTTGAGACAATACTCTTGGGAAACCCATGAAGTCTCACAACTTCCTTGAAAAACAAATTTTCAATGTGCATTGCATCATTAGTTTTCTAGCATGGGATATAGTGTTCTATATTTAAAAATCTATCAACTACCACAAATACAGAATCACTTCCTCTTTCTGTCCTTAGCAATCCCAACACAAAATCTATTCTTATTGCATCCCAAGGCCTTTCTGAAATAGGAAATGGTTGATACAATCTAGTATTTTTCTTCTTCCCTTTTGCATACTAGCAAATCTTACATCTGTTCACAAACTTATTTACCTCTACCCTCATACCTGGCCAATAGTATGAAAATGTTTTTTGATGGCTGAAATGTCCTACTAGGCCTCCACTATGCTTTTCCTTCAGTAGGTTTTTCCTCATGGAGCTTTTTGGTATGCACAACTGGAAACTTTTAAACAACAACCCATCCTGAATCAGGTATTCTTCCCACTAGCTTCTGTCTCTGATAACAGGATTTTCACATGCTTCATATGACTCTTTAAAATATGGATCATCACAATACATCTCCTTGAGGTGTTCAAACCCAAAGTTTTCACTTCAAATTCCTGCAAAATTAAACATCTCCTGCTCAATGCATCATCAACTTTGTTATCATTACCAAAAAAATGTTTAATGACAAAACTGAAATTTTCATAAACTTTATCCACTTATAATGTCTTTGGTTTAACTTCTCCTGTATGGTTATGAATTATAAATCTTGATTACCACTATACAAAACAAACTCTTTTGGAAAAAGGTAGTGCCTCCATTTCTTCAAGGCTTGAATGATTTCATAGAACTCTTTATCATATGTGGATTAATTTCTCTTAGTGTCATTCAAATTCTCACTAAAATATGCAACAAGCCTATTATCTTGGCTCAATACCACTCAAATTGCAACTCCACTCGCATCACATCTCACTTGAAATGTCTTCCTGAAATATGGCAAGACCAGAATCAATTGTTTTGTTATCCTCTCCTTCAATATATTGAAGATTTTCTCGGATTCTTCGGTCCACTTAAAATAGCTGTGTCTCTTCTTCACCATACCCATCATTTGTGCACAGATTTCGCTAAAATTTCTAATGAACATCCTATAGAAACTCGCTAATAAATGGAATATTCTTACCTCAAATATGCTTCTTGGCGATGACCATTCTCTGATTTCTTTCACCTTCTCTAGATCTATCTTCAATTCATTTGAGGAGATCACAAAACCCAAATAAATGAGATATGTCTTCATGAAAGAGGATTTCTTTAAATTTATCAGCAGCTTCTCCCACTGCAATCTCCTCATCACTAATGTCAGGTGTCTCAAATTCTCTTTTTTAGTTTTAATGAAGACCAGTATATCATCCAGATATACAATCACAAAATTACCAAAGAAATATTTTAATACCTTATTCATCAACCTCATAAAAGTACTTGGCGCATTTGTTAAACCAAATGACATAACAAGCCAATCATACAACTGCTCATTTGTCTTTAAGGTTGTTTTCCGCTCATCACCTTCTTTGATTCTTATCTGATGATATCCACTCTTCATATCTATCTTTGCAAAATAATTTTCTCCGCTCAAACAATCCATTAAGTCATCCATCCTAAGTAAAGGAAATATGTACCTGATGGTGATCTTGTTTATGGCTCTTGAGTCTGTACACATTCTCCATCCTCCATTCTTCTTCAGACTCAACACAGTTGGTACTGCGCATGGAATCATTCTTTCTCTGACCAATCCTTTGTCCATTAAAGTTTAGACTTGTCTTTTTATCTCCTCATTCTCTTGAGGTGTCAATATGTACATTTCTTTGTTCGGCAGACTTGCTCCTGGTATTAGATCAATGTGATGGATAATACTTCTGATGGTTGGAAATGAGCTTGGAAACTCATCCACAACTATGTCAACAAAATTCTCCAACAACTCCTGGATTTCTTTAGGAAGATCATCCATAGAAGTACTTGTAAGGACAATTCTAGGTTTCCTCACTACAACAAACTGCATCTCCTATTCCTTATTGACTTCACACAAGAGTTCCTTCCCACTCATGAGAAGTATGTTTGTGTTGGCTTCCTCCTTTACTTTCTTCTCTTGTATTGGCAGCAACATGTGTGTCCTACCATTCTTCTCCAAAGTATAAGTACTTTTTCTCCCATCATGAATGAAATTCCTGACATACTGCCATGGTCTCCCCCACAAAACATGACATACATCCATGAGAATCACATCACACAAAATATCATCCCTATATCCTCCTATTTTAAATTCAACAAGGAATTGTTTAGTTACTGTTACCTGATGACCTTTATGCAACCATGATACTTTATACGACATTGGATGTGCAGTTGTCTCCAGCTCCAATTTCTCCACCTTCTATGTGGATACTAAATTATTAATGCTCCTACTGTCAATTATCACCTTGAAAACTCTATCCTTAGTCTTGCAAGTAGTTCTGAACAAATTGTTCCTCTGCACTGGATTTTTAACCTATGGCTCTTCCTTCAAACTAACCTTCTTCATCACCAAAGATCTTCCATATTCTGCACCTTCTGCTTCAACATTCCTCTTTTGCACTTCCTAAATGTGAGATTCTCCTCCTCCTTCTTTCTTTCTCTCAGGGCATTACCAAGACATGTGTCATTTCCTTCCATAGGCATAGTACTTCACATTTCCTCCTCTGCCTCTTCCTCGAGGAAAAGAGTTTCTTCCACCATACTGTCTCCCTCAAGAGATTCCTCCTCTTTATGAGTGACTATGGGGTTTTTATGTCTCACCTTTGGGCTTATGTGCCTTATCATGGGAAAATCCCTTTCCTCGGTTTGGAATTCATCCTGTGCCTCGCTGAATCTATTTTTTGGCCAATTTCTCTTCTTATTTCAATGCAATCTAATAAGCACCCTCCATTGTTCTCATTGTCATCATGTTGATTTCGTCCTGAATTTCATATCTCAGGTTGTTTATGGATATAGAAAATTTTTCATCATCTTTCTCTCTCTATCAAGCCATGATGTTCAGTTTGTATAACTCCTATGTGTACTCCTTCATAGACATTACTTTCTGTCTCAGGTTCTACAGCTTCCTGAACATATTTAAATGGTAATCCTTGGGTATGAATTTAGCCTTTAGTTTAGTTACCATTCTATCCCATATCTTGATCTTTTGCTTGGATTTTCATCTTGTTTCATCCTCCAGTTCGTCCCACCACATCAATGCATGTCCTTTTAATATGGTGACAACGTGCTTCACCTTTTTCTCCTCATCGACATCTTCATAGTCAAAGTACTTTTCCATGGATCTTATCCAATCCAACAATTCTTCAGCATCTAAATTTCCTTCATACATTGGGATTTCTATTTTTTCTCTAGCTCCCAACTTGATAACTGCTTTCAACAAGCCTTCTTCTATAGCATATTATACTACATCTTCTTCAACTTCTACTTCTTCATTCTCTGCATCGTTGGCATTTATAGCATCAAGTGCTCTCCTTTGTGTTGTTTCCATAGCATCCAACCTTTCTCTGAGGTATCACATCTCCCTTTCCATAACTCTATTTTCTACAGGTGGCTCTGCACATCTTATTGGCGACATTGTGTTGAAATTTCTACACACATCTATCATTGGATGTATCTGATACCACTCGATGATATCCTCCTACTTTTTTTCACCTCCTGCCTACAAAATTAAAATTTGTGGCCACTATTGCCACTTGATGCTATCATACAGAACCTTTTTCAGACTCTGATACCACTTGATGCAGCTCCCCTTCCCTCTTGGTGATTCTACAACCTCCCAGTCAAGGATCTTCAAACACCTTGAGCCAAATTAGCTCTTTGGGCCTCTAATAGACCTTGAACAAATAACACACTGGTCCCTTTGATGTTAACTGTAGGTTCAAACTACCCACAACTATGCTCTCTGGCATTTTGGCAACACCAATATGTGAGTGCTAGATCTCGTGCTAGAATATTTCTCCAATGTGACCATGGGCTATGACCGTGGGCCAACTCCCTTCGTAGATTCAGACTTTGACAAGACTTCGACCTCCTCCCTTGATTCCTTGTGAAACTCTTTCCTATGAATGTGCAAATCTCTTCTATGTGTCCTCTTGGATCCGATGGTCCAGTGCTACTTTGGTATTCTCAGCTTTGCAAAGATTCACTCACTCCACACAACGCCTCTGAACTCTATCTCCCGAACACTCCAAATATGCTACCACGTGTATCCTTGTAGTCAATGACGAATATCACTTCACGACTTTGGGATTTAGGTGACCCCACTCTTCCAACACTTCCAAACACTCTGAACCATGAAGTGTCAACAAGATTCTATGGATAACCTCCGTGCAGCTCTCCCAGATCTGATGATATGGAATGATCTTGCTCCCTACTGGATGGATCTTACTCATTGATTTGGACAATCTTCAATGGTTCCTCTCTATAGAAGGATTCTCACCTGCTCTCCCTCATGAGCTTGTTCTTCTCTCGAACACTTTAACTCCTCAAAGTGTTTCTTCGACACTTAGTCGAATTTGACCATGTGCACGCCTTGCAATAGGTTTCTTTACACTCTTTTGAAAATACACTTGAGCTAATTCTCCTAAGCTCCTGAGTCAAAATACTATGTCACGCACTCATTGCGGAAAATATGCACTCTCTACACACAAAGCTCCAAGTTACTTTCTTGGAATTGTTCCTCCACAACACTCTGAACTTCTCAGAATGATTCCTTCGATACTTAACCAAGTATTGACTCTACGCTCTCCTTGCGACAAACCCCCTTCAACTCAACTCTTGAAGGATTATTGTACACTCCTTGCAACAGTTCTCAAATGCTCAATTGTTCCTCTTGAACAATACGACTCTGAGCACATCTCTGTTTACAATCTCTTTCAACCATCCTTCTAGATTTCTGAGTCTAACCAAACTCTATCAATGCACACCTTGCAGATTCTCATGCACTCCTTGAACATATAAGTTTCACATTATCTCCTCTGATATTATGAGTCAAAACAAACTCTGTCGCACACACCTTGCAGACACTATGCACACCTTTCACGGGCTCATAGAAGAGAAACAATTGAAACTTATCTAAATCCTCACAGTTTCATACATTCAACCATGTAAATGCATTCATAACATAAAACAAGAAATAAAAGAGAATTGAAATTAACAGAAAGCCTAAAATTCATTCATTCATATAGACACAACAACACCAAACATTTGGGACAATGCTCCTCTGTTATATTCATTCAACTGATATGTACATGGATTCATACAATGCTTTTCAGCAGCTCTACAACTCTCAGTGGCTCTCAACTAAAATTTACCAATAACCATAATCAACCTCATTTGGGAAACAATACATTTATTTATACAACAAGATCTCATTGAGATTTCCCTCCAAGCTACCTTAGTGCTATGATATCAAATTAAAAGAATCAACTACTAAGGATTTATTACAATAAATGTTTTTTTAACAGACAAATAAAATCAAACACATTGAATCTATACTGGAAGAAGCTTCATTAAAAGAAAATACATCCTCCAACGATCTTATGCGGTCTTCCATCTCTAAAACATTAGAGATGCTCATAAATTTCAGTCTTTTCAAAATATATGCATGATACGCCTCCTTTAATTCAAAATTATCACTTCAAGATACATGGTAGTGAACTTAGATGTCTCCCACTTGAGCTTTCCTAGCGATGCTCGTGCATCATTTCTCATCCCATTCAATGTCTTATATTCTTTGTCTTATTTTTTTTTTATTTTCAAGAGAATAGTTGAGGGACACTGTCCTAGCATGGTGACCAGTGGTGACATCGTTTCCCACAACCACTTCATGGAAATGAGAAGGTTGGCTCATGATGAGACCCCCTTTCTCTTGGTTATGCCACCAAGAGCCACTACCCTAGTTTGGTGACCATATAGATGGTAGTGTCATACCACTACATTCCCATGGACTTAATAGGCCATCTCATGATGAGACCTCCTATCCACCAACCAGATCTTGAGTTTTATTTTATTTTATGGGTCCCCTTTTCTAACTAAGAATCCATTTATTTATTTCTCGGGAATACCTAGGTGAAGCATCTCAGGGTTTTATTTTGGATTTTAAATTTTTCCAGCTACTTTTACCCTCCGGGCCTTTATCCCCTTCTTCCCACAAGGAAAGTTGCAACCCTTACTAGCTTGGCAAACCCAATGCCCGAACCAAGGTAGGGGAAGATGAGAGGGACAATGATGAAAGGTGGTAAGTATGGAAGGAATGGATGATGAACTTTCATATACACACCAAGTGGAAGCTCATCCCTAAGGGAACCATCTTACTAGGGAACTTTGTCACCCCCCCAGGTATGAACACATTAAAGAGAATAATTTCCAAGAAAACATTATGAAACAAAAGAGAGTTCAGTGCACATATTCAAATGATTCAAAAATTAGAGTGACACATACCATGATACCCTGACTCATTACCTCATGGAGAAAGACCTATTGCTATTTCAGAATCAAGTTGATGGGATGGATGTTTCTTCTGCTGATAGATAGGATGCACTGAAGAAAAGATGGGCCCTTCAGGGCCAAGCTCAATTCATATGGATCTCAATACTCGATGTCTAGGACCTATGGGCCTAGTGACATAATCTCCTTAGTTATCCCTAGGATAGGGGATAACATCTAGCTCCAACTCGGGGACTTGTGCTCACCATAGAAATCATGAGAACCTCAGCATCTCTGGCATGACCTATAATCTACTATATCTCAACAAAAATAATTAGTAATATTTTTGGGTGGTGATATCACCCCTAGCTCATATATGATACAATGAAATAAAATTAAACAAACATATATCCAAATGGAAATGAAACTACAACTACACTACTCTAGCATGATATACATATGGTATATATAATGAATGCAAGTTCCTATCTACTTAATTGTACATACCTATCATGTTGTTGTCAGGAAGTAGTGCTTGATGTGTATAGTGTTCACAGGTAGTTTCAAAGCTTCTCCTTCTAAGGTTGTCAAGTTAAAATAATTTCTTCTCTCCTGACTCATGACCATGTAGGGACTTGTCCATATTCCATCTAACTTCTTGTGCAAACCAATTTTCTCCCTTCTCTTATCCCATAACAACACTAAGTATCCTTCAATGAAACCTCTTTCTCTTTCCTTGTGATCAAAGGTGTTCTTAAATTTCTCTTGGTTTTTATGCATTTGGATTAGGGAAACCCTTCTGGATTCATCCAACTCTACTAATTGGTTAATTCTCTCTTTTATTTCTTCTCCTTCGATGGCGTATTGCTGAGAAAAACGAAGGATAGGGATTTGTTGGTTCACATGAAGTTTGGCTTCCAATCCATACACTAGTTGAAACATGGTTTTTCCTGTTGAAGTTTTTGTTTTTATTCAATCTACCCACAAGGCATACTTGATATTGCTATCCCATGATATTTTTTTTTCTCCCACAACCTTCTTCATGATATTCATGAGGTTCTTCTTTCTTGATTTTGATAATTCGTTCCCATGTGGGTAGTAGTTTGATGAATGAGATGGAACAACACCATACTTGAAGAAAAATTATGCCAATGCAAGGGAGATGAAGGTTTTGTTGTTGTCAGTGGTAATTTTGGATGGTACC
Organism: Picea sitchensis; assembly: GCA_010110895.2. Lineage (NCBI taxonomy): Eukaryota > Viridiplantae > Streptophyta > Pinopsida > Pinales > Pinaceae > Picea > Picea sitchensis. The sequence continues at coordinate 144,216 of SNQJ01S0002758.1, read as the reverse complement.
CCAAATCTCGTTATGATTATTTCCTCCAATAAATTCATAACCACATCCTCAGTGGATTTCTTTTTGGGAACATATTCTACCCACCTGGTAAAATAATCTGTGGAGGTCAAAATCCATCGATAACTGTTACTTGAATTATCTTTAAACTCACCAATAAACTCTAATCTCCACTTTTGAAAAGGAGCTTCTACCACCATAGGTTTCAAAGGTTCTACCGGGATATTTTTTTTACCACTCAAGTATTGGCAAGGTTAGCATGATCAGACATATCAGTGAGTATAAATGAACAATGTTGGCCAATAATATCCAACTCTTAAGATCTTGTGTGTAGTAGTACGGGAAGCAAAGTTCCCACCACAATTCCCAGAGTGTAATTCCTTCAAAAACTTGGTGTCTTCTTCTTGGTTCACACATCTAAGGAGAACCCCATTCGGGTCCTTCCAACAAGGCCATTCTTAGTTAAACAATACTTCATGGCTTTAACTCTCAAGGCCCTTCTTTTATAGTCTACAAGATGGTCTGGGCACGATAAATTCTTTAGCTAGTATATTATGTTGGAATACCATTCATCATGTTCTATGTCACTTACTACCACATTTATTTGTTCTCTCTCTCCCATTTGTATAGCTTCTTGGTTGCTCTCAATCAACATTTGGGCTAACCCTTGTCCCTTCACAATATTGGTGGGTTTTATTTCTAAATCATATTCTTCGATCTTGGAAAGACACTTACCCCTAGTACCCATACAATATTGTTGTGATAAAACATATTTTACTATTGGGTATGGGACATAAGATTTAATCTTATTGTAACCCACATCATTTCTAAAATGCTTAAGGTATTTTACCAAGGTGTAAGCCTACTTCTCAGTAATTGAATAATTCATCTTTGAATCCCTAAGTACTTTACTCATGAATGCAATGGGGTGTTCATGGTCATCAACATCATTTTGGAACAAGACACCATCGTCTTGAGAGTCAAAAATGAATATCATGAAATCTCGTGAATAATCAGGACTAACCAGATTTGGGGTTTGGGAAATGGCATCTTTTATACCTTCAAAATATTTAATGGCCTTGTCATCCCACCTGAATGTCATGTCCTTTTTTAGTAATGCACTCGTGGGTTTTATTCTTTCGACAAAGTTTGGGATAAATCTTTGAATAAAGTTTATTTTCCCGAAGAATGATTGCAAGGATTTTTTTTTAGCTGGGGGGCGTACATATTTGAGATATTGGATCCTCTCTGGGTCTACAAAAATTCCTCCCTCTGATACTATGTGTCCTAATAAATTCCCCTTATCTATCCCGAAAACAAACTTATCCGGGTTCAATGAGATACCATATTTTCTACAGATTTCAAAGATGATTCTGAGGTGTTAGATGTGGTCTTTTCTTTCTTTTGACACGACTGTGAGATCATCTTGGAAAATTTATATGATTTTTTGAATGAGATCTCTAAAGTCAATGTCCATTAATCTTTGAAAGGTTGAACCTGCATTCATAAGGCCGAAAGGAATTCTTAGGTACATGAATGTTCCCCATGGTGTGGTAAATGTTGTTTTGAGTTGATCTTCTCTCTTGAGTAGCACCATATTGTATCCAGAAAATCCATCTAGCATGGACATCATGCCTACCCCTGTGACCTTTGTAATAAGATCTCCATATTTGGGAGGGGGTAATTTTCTTTGAAAGATAGCTGGTTAAGGTTTCAGAAATATATGCATAGGCAAATGTCACCACTTTTGTTTCAAACAACTACCAAATTGGACATCGATGATGAATATCTAATGGGAGCCATGATACCAGCATCTACCATCTTTTGAAGTTCCTTTTGTATCTGGATTTCCAACTTAGGGTTAATATGTATTATATTTTGTCATAAATGTTTGGCTCCTTCTGTCAAAGGTATGGCATGTTGGATGACATCACCCCTATAAGCTTTTTAAATCATCATAATTCCAAGAAAAGGTATCTCTAAACTCTCTTATGAGGTCAAGTATCTCATTCCTCTCCTTTTCCATAGTACCTTTCCCTATTTTGACCATTCTTGGATCTATCTCAATGCCGATGTTGAATTCTAAGGCTTCATTTGTTTTTTTTTCGAGTTTCTTTCCTTTGTAAACATTGTGACTATCAAAGACTTGTTCTAGAGGAACACACCCTTTTGTTAGAGTGTTATTTTGGAATTTTACTACATCTAGCTCCATGGAATCATATATGAAGTTTACTTGTGAATTGGTTAATTCTCTGTTGTTTTCCATGAATCTAAGGATTTGATTATCATTTTCAAATATTTTCCAATGTTCCAAGTTATCGAGGATTGATGGTCTAAATAGGACTTCCATTTTGCACAATTTTTGGAGGGGACCATCACAAGGTTGTAAAGTGGATGTTGAGATATCCAAGGAATTTTCCACATAGTTTTCTTCTATGGGAATTGCTTCGATTAATACTACCTCAAAGGATTTTGTAATAGATCTTGCAAAGTCTCGGTACCTTTTTAATCTCTCATTCTTTGCGGAAAATTTTAACAAAAATTGTGATACTATTAAGTCTGAATCTCCTATAACTCTCAAGTGTGTGACACCTTTGTTGATTACTAAATTAAGACCTATAACCAAATCTTCATTTTCAACAACGTTGTTTGTGAAATGATATTCATACCTATAGGAGTAGTAGAAGGTTTCGTTAGATGGGGATTTTAGGAAGATGCATGGTCCTGAGCCAGAACTTGAATGAGCACCATCACATTCCATGGTCCATATTCCTACGAGTGTTTTTCTAAGTTCATCCTCTGAATTTCCTCCTTGGATAAACCAACTTTGAATCCCATTGTTTACACAAAGGGTTTGATTATTGGGTTCTTCAAGAGTTTCAATGAGGTGGCTTGTAATGGGTTCTTTGTGAAGAGTAAAAAATTATCCTTCAAGGTAAGGTATAATATCTTTAGACCCTTCGTCTTGGAAGCTCTTGGTCAATTTTTGTTATCAATTCTTTGCGGAGTAGAATTCCCCAGCTACTTAAAGAATCTATTACCAATACATCGATCTTGAAAGAGGTATCAGGGAAAGCATGGAAGGAAACACTTAGGTATTTGATAATGTTTTATGTGAAACCACCTTGCATGTTTGGTTGTGATATATTAGTTCGTAGTTGGTACATAACGATTTCGATCATAATTTTTCTACGCATATCTGGGTCAAACACATAATTATGGAGAAGGATATCTTTGATTTGGAGGGTAACATAAAAAGGTGCAGGTTCTCCATATTTTGTTCCCATGCTCCCAAAATGGTATGCAATGGGGAATTCCTCTTCACAATCATCTTCCTCATCGATTTGTGAAGGAGAGTATTCAATATTTTCAACCTCAAGGTCTCCAAATGTATCTTGAAGGGGTTTCAAATTCTCAGGGAGATCATTTTGTTGTGAGAATAAGGAAGCATCTTTCATGTTTGAGAAACTTGTGCTCCATTTCCTAGGGAAAGTGTTATTTTATACCTCTAGAATCTATGGGAATTCATGCTCCAGCCCTCCCATGCTTTCCTTATTCAACTCCCAAATGTCGTCATTGTTCAAAAAATTGACCTGATGGATGGAATCGTTGAACTTAATATTATCTTCAATCTGGAAAGCATCATCTTGTGCTTCTTTTAGGCTTGTAGATAATCAGTTCTTGAGGGTAAATTGTAACTTTCCTTCTAAGGAGTTTAGATAGTGTTTGAGAATAGTGCTCTCTGGGATAAAGTTGGGCTCAAGTTTTCTAATGAGAGTGTTCAACTTATCATTGAATTCCCTAACATCTTCGTCACTTTGTTTGCAAATTTCAAGGTATTGAGAATAAATAGACACCATACATTATACCTCACCCCATATATTCATGAAAGCATTTTTCAAATATTCAGGGGTTTTGAGGCTTCCACTTGGGAGTGTATTAATCCAATTTATGGCACCCCTAGTGAGTGAGATCAAGAAAAGTCTCATAAACGTGTCAGGATGTTATTTTCCTGATTGATGGAATTCATAACCCTCACAAAATTTAGTCCAATGTGTGTTTCCATAAGATCCCACTTCTCCCAAGAATATAGGTATCCAGGAGTCAACTTCTTTCGGGAGATCGTGTAATCCCCCTTGGGTGTTTGCCAGGTCCAAAGGGCCAAAAATTTCTTTGGGAAACCATTTAGGAGAAGTTACAAGGATGACAGGGATAGGAGGAAGATAGAGTGTATACTGACGTTCACTAAGAGTCGTCATTGGTGGAGTCACCATATAATATTCAGGAGATTATAAAAAATATGAGGGGATTACCCTCAGTGGAGTCGTTAGGAAAGCTTTGTAAGATAAATGATTTTGAGGAAAGGATTACCAAAAAAGTGTCGCCTTGAGGAAAATTAACTCAGTGTTCCCCGACAATGGTGCCAAAATGTTATCGCATAATTTATACTTACCCCAAAATCCCAAAGAAAGTGAGTATAGAATTGGCATAACTGGGAATAACCTATCACTTTCACCTTAATAGGAGATCCCTTTCTATTTAGGATTATGTTTAAGCGACCCCAGAGGAGATGTCCCTGGTGACCTAGGGGTTTTGAGAAGGCTAAGGTAAATAGTCACAAGGAAACCCTTCCCCTCTCACAAATCACTCTAATCAGAGGTTTCTTTTATGTCTTAAGGATGAAGGAAATGAATAATGTTGTGTACCTTCTCAGAACAAGACAACAAGGCAAACAAGGAACTTTCCAGGTACCAGATGATTTTTAGTACTTCATAAGACAATAAACCTTCGTAAAATAAGCTAGTTGATTATGAATTTGTAGAAATGCATCAATTTGTAAGAAAAATTAATATGTTAGAACAACCACAAGATTCAAGCCTTCAAATTTCTTGAAAAATACAATAAATAGTGACTTTAACTAGGCAAATTGATAGTAAATTGTCACAAGCAAAATTGGCAATGATAGGCTAGATTTTAATGTCACTTTTGCAGATATTTTTATGCGGTTATATGGATGTATCTATCTTTTATAATAACAAAAATTTTAAATGGTCAAAAGTGCAAGAAAACCATACACAAACTAGCACTTACCTAGTAGATTCACTAGCAATTATCACAATTGAATTTTGATTGAATCTAGTGTGAGTTATGTAGGTAAATGTGCCAAATTAATGTATGTTTAGATGGTTGTAGAAATGTTTTGCTACATCATCAAGTTATCTTAGGAATTAGTCTAATTTAGGGTTAGAAAAAATTTGTAAAGAGTTCATGGATAAGAGTAGAAGTGTTTGTTTTCTCAATCACCATTTGTAAGAGGTAGTCTAGTGCCTTTCTAGTGTAAATGGAGTCACTAATGGAAGAAACAAATTATTAAAGGAAATGTAGAAGGGTTTGTTGAAGGGTGGAGAGGATAAGAGAGGTTTTGGTATCTCAAGTCCTCAAAAATCAGTTTCCAAGAGAACATTGCTCTAGAAAGTAAGAAGGGTTAGGCCCTAGTGATTTTCTCTTTCCTTAAACAAAATGTAATAAATTATGAAATTGGGAATGGAAGTATGGTTACTAGAGTGATACAATGGTAGGGATCTAGTATTTACTTCAAATTGGGTGCCTTTCAAGAGATTTTAACACATGGAAAATTATAGGGAAAAAGATAATAACATATGTCATTCCCCTAGGGTTTCAAGCTAGCAATTTCATAATCTTAGACATAAAACAAATAAAAAATAACCATAGAATTCATTCAAAATAAATAAATTCATAATTTCCACTTAATTCACCAAGAATAATATAACAAATCACCCTATTTGAAGATCCTCAACTAGAAAATAACCAACATGCACCAAGAATTGCCTCCTTCAAGAAGAGTGCACCACTAGTTTCAGCCAATAACACTTAAGGGAGGCCGAATTTCAGTTCTCTACTTGAGTGATTGAAGAATCATGAAAAAATACATGTGATTTATCTCTTATTTATACAATGAAAATGACCTTTAATTGTCTTTTATGTCAAAAAAGGCCGACATGGCCAATCTACATCAAAAATCCAATTTTACATAAAATTAACAATTAAAAACCCTAATTTATCTTTATGGATGATGTCATGCCCCTCTTAGGGTGACGTTAGGCCCCATAATGGAACACTAGGCCTCAAAAGTGAAATGTTGGGCCTAAAAATGTCTCAGAAGATACCACACATGCCAACCAAGTCGTCTTCATGCCAAAACCCTAACTGGATGACGTTAAGGCTCAATATGATGACGTCAAGGGCCTTCAAGGGCCAACTTCATGGTGGAAAGGAAATGCCCCCTGGGCCTAGGATTTCCAAAGTGTCTCGAAGGAAACGTTCTTCTTCTTTCCTAGTGTCATCCTATGGTGTCTCTATGCCCCTGGCTGGGGTCACAACATCCATCTGGTGGGATTTTATCCCCATGGAGGTCCGAGCTAATCATCTCCCCATATGCACGTGTCCACCGGGCATGGTCCTGCAACAACAACAAGTACGCTCTCCATGGGCTCATAAGTCATAGGGATCATAGCAATTCCAATCACATCTAATAATCAAATTACCCAAACATGTGCATCAAAGCCCCCTTTACCTAGACAAATGCTCAAAGACATTATGCAGTTTAGCAAGACAAGTTTGGAGAGGGTCTCAGGATGTCCTATTGGGCTAATCCTCCTCAAGTTTTGGGTGTCTCCCAGGTTAAGACCAATCTAGATCATGTACGTGTATGAAATGGAAAAGGGAATGTATGGGCAAGGGGTGCAGTGATAATAGGGAAATGTAGGTATTTCATGTGGGTGCCTCTGTAGAGGGTGAGATATACCTTGTCAAGGATGCCATTGTTTCCCAGACCATTCAATGCCTTGTATTGTTTGTCTTATTGTTTTTTCTTTTCAAGAGAATAGTTGAGGGATAATGTCCTAGCGTGGTGACCAGTGGTGAAAATGTTACCCACAAGCACTTCATGGAAATGAGAAGGTTTTCTCGTGATGAGACCCCATTTCTCTTGGCTATGTCACCAAGAGGCACTACCCTGGTTTGGTCACCAGATAGATGGTAATGTCATCCTGCAACATGCCCATGGACCTAATAGGTCGACTCATGATGAGACCTCATATCCACCAACTACATATTGAGTTTTATTTTATTTTACGGGTCTTCTTTTCTTACTAAGAAGCCATTTATTTCTTTCTCAGGAATCCCTGGGCGAAGCATCTCAAGCTTTCATTTTTTCTTTTAACTTTTTCCAACAACTTTTACCCTCTGGGCCTTTAGCCCCTTCTTCCCACAAGGCAAGGTAGAACCCTTTCTAGCTTGGCAAACCTAATGTCAGAACCAAGGCAGGGGAAGATGATAGGGACAATAATCAAAAGTGGTAAGTATGGAAGGAATGGATGATGACCTTTCATAGACCCACCTAGTGGCAACTCATCCCCAAGGGAACCATCTTACTAGGGCACTCTGTCACCCCCCTAGGTATGAACATGTTAAAGAGCATAATTTCCAAGAAAACGTTATGAAACAAAAGAGAGTTCAGTGCACATATTCAAATGCTTCGAAAATCAAAGTGACACATACCATGATACCTAGACTCATTACCTCATGGAGCAAGACCCACTGCTACTTTAGAATCAGGCCGATGGGATGGATGCTCTTGTTGTTGATAGATATGACACACTAAAGAAAATGTGGTCCCTTCAGGGCCAAACTCAAGTGATATGGCTCTCAGTACTCCATTTCTAGGACATGTGGGCCTCGAGACATAATCTTCTTAGTTATCCCCAGAATAGGGGATAACACTTACTATGAAGGGATGTGTAATTTCTCTCGTTATTAACATTGAGTTGACACACACACACACACACACACACACACACACACATATTAAGAATTAGTGTAAATACATCTTAACTTCGGATATGTCAAAACTAAAAGAAAAAAATAAATTGAAAAAACTTGAGTAAAGGTAAATTTAATCTCTTTTAAAGTTTAATAAATCCGGAATTAAAATGAATTTATGTTGATTTATATTTAATATCCATTTTTTTTGTAAAATTATATTTTCACATTTAAAAATTTCATGTATATAAATAAGCTTATATAAAACTATTTTTATTAAAAAAAATAATATAAATGAAATATTTTTTTAAAAATGTTTTGAATAACGCGAAGGTCCACCAAATCAAAATGTAAGTGTAATGTATTTGAGTTTGTATATGCGATAATAATAATAATAATAATATTGTACCTGCAATTTTTATAAGTATCCTCTCCATACCATGTATGGAAGATAAGAAATACTAATGACATATGAAGTAAGACTTTTTATTAATCTTAAATTTTGTTCAATTTTTCAATGATTTGGGTTAATTTAAAATTCCAAAAAACTCCACAAACATAATTATTAAGCATATAACTTAAATTATAGTGGAATTATGAGTGTATATAAATTTTATATTAGATTTGTAAAATGAAGGAAATGTTATTTTGATATAAGGATAAGTGACCCCAGTAATATACAATGCACACTTTTCCAATAAAAGGACTTTGTCCGCCATGAATATGCACCTCCACAAATCTATTCCCAAAACATCAGATTAACAATAATGTTTATTCCAAAACAAACCCCAATGCATTTTTGTGACGCACCACATTCCAAAACAAAATCCTTGGTGAAGTAGGATATTACCAGGACATGAGTAGTGCACATAGCCTCTTTCAAGGCTTGGGAGGACTGATGAGTTGTTGGATTCCAATTAAAACCATCATTTTTAAGGAGAGGAGTGAGAGGAGCTTTAATTTTCCATTAATTCTCAACAAACTTGTGATAATATACCGCTAAACCCAAGAACCCATGAAATACATTAAGAGTTTTAGGGATAATCCAATCCTTCATAGCTTCAATTTTCTAGGATCCACCTGTACAACATTCTTTCCCATGATATGACCCACATACTCAACTTCATAGGCGCCATAAATACATTCATATTTTTTGAGAATTTTGTTTTTCTTAGATAAGATATGGAGAACTTGATCCACATGGGAGAGATGGGATTCTCAATTTTTACTATAGATGAGAATGTCATCAAATAAAACTAAGACAAAATGATGGAGAGAAGGATGGAAGACATGATTCATGAGACTTTGAAAAGTGGAGGGATAATTATGCAAGCCAAAGGGCATGACCAAGAACTCATAGTTACCCTCATGAGTTCAAAAGGTCGTTTTGGGGATGTCTTCCTCTTTCATACATATCTAGTGGTATCTAGAATACAGATAAAGTTTTGTAAAGTTTTATGCACCACTCAATTCATCCAAAAGTTCATCAATGATAGGAATGAGAAATTTGTCTTTGATTGTGAGTTTGATGAGGGCATGAAAATCAAGACACATGTGGAAAGTACCTTCTTTATTGAGTACCATGAATACTAGAGAATAATAGGGACTGGTAGTAGGATGGATAACACCGGATTCTGGAAATTCTTGAACTATTTTCTCAATTTATTTTTTCTATAAAAATGGATGATGATAAGGGAGAACATTGGGAGGAAGATTGCCTGATACTAGAGGAATGGAATGATCATGGGTACCATGGGAAGGGGTAACTTCAATGGGAGTGTTAAAAATAGATTGGTGTATGAAGAGTATATATTCGAGGTTAGGGTGCATAGAGGGTGTCTCAATGATGTGAATGGAATGGTGTTCGTAAATAATTCCAGAATTACCTTTTTTTAGTAGATTTTCCATTCTATGGGAATTGATGATCTCAAGTGAGCATGTTATGATGCCTTGGAATTTATATTATTTTCCCTTCTGTTGGAATTGCATGGTGATTACATTAAATTCGATGAGGATGGGGTTGGGAGTGTGTAACCATTCAACACTGAGCACAATGTCACAACCACCCATGTCGATAGAAAACATATGAGATTTTAGGTGGTACTAACCAATTTATAGGTGCACATTTTCATAATGTCCACCACATTTCATGGAACCTCCATTGGAAATCATGATTTGAAAATTGTTGACGACATGGATATAGAAATTGTTTTCTTGGGCAATGCAATGGTGAATAAAATTATGGGTGTTTCCACTATCAACAAGGATTATGAATTTCATATACTTAATGTATCCAATTAGATTTAGGGTTGGGGAGAAAAGAATCCAATGAAGGTAATCTAGGTGGACATTAGTGTCCACCCACCTACTCCACTCACTAAAATTACAGTTTCCATCTTTGCATTTTTTCTACAGTTTTTTAGGTCCCAAACTTTCGGGGTTGTTTTGAGGCCCTAAACTACATTGTTTTGTCTTGGCAGTGCCAAATACATATTGATTGGGTTCTATTGGGACATTTGGAATGCTTATTCCTCGGATATATCTTTCCGATGGGGTACCAAGCAACCCAGACAAATATTGTATTCAAAATTTGCGCCCTTAGGAATTTGACATATCAGCTACCTCCATCGAGGCCCAAACACCTTTTGGTGGTTCATCTTCCTAGGTTAGGGTTTCATATGTTTAGGTTTTTATGATTCATGATTTATGTTCAAAATGCCTTTGGAGCCTCATTGTAATCATTTTCTTGTGAATGAGTGTAGATGACACATCTCTCTTCAAAGATAAGCCACCACCATTCTAGCTAGTGTGTGTGTTTTTCATTTTACAATCTTTTGTATTCCTAATAGTCATTAACTTAATCTGATTTTTATATTTTTATTGTATTACTATGTTCCTTTCAATACCTATGTGTATCTCCTTGTTATATCTCTATTATATTTTTTCCTTCATGTCATTCTCAAAATAATTCGGATCAATGGTATTAAAGAAATATGCTCCTTGTCATTCTTAGTGCATGTCCCCGACAAGGTAAGGGTATAAAGAGTTGGGTCTCAAGCTTGTTTCTCTTGAGGAAAAATACTCTATCCCACCCAAGAAACCTCCCATGGTGGAAGAAAAGAGGGACGAAAGAGCATGAGATCGTCTCATATTCTTTCTCGAGGAAGCCCTTGCGTGACAGAGGAATGAGATGATCGATAATTTCACCCAGATCATTCAACAGTTGTCAGAAGTAATGGAGGAAAATTCAACCAACACTCACTTCGGAGGTGCAAATTAACTTTGATATTCCTGTGTTGTAAGGCCACATAGAGACCGACACTATGGAAAAATGGTTAAGTTTGTCGGAGGGTTATTTTCCCTTCCAAAAAAATTCCAATGGTGAAAAATCACCTTCGCACTCCTTAAGGCCCCTCCCCATGTTATAGATTGGTGGGAGACTTACTGTGAGAAAATTGTCAAGGACGAGTCTACAATATTTGGGACAAGACTCACTTGGGAGAGTTTTTTTTATGCCCTCAATGAACAATATTAACCTATTGGAAACTATGACAACCAGTACACGACATGGACCATGCTACCTCAAGAGAGGGGCCAAACAATGTCAGAGTTCACAAATAATTTCCATACCTTACACACCAAACTAGGTATCATATACTTTGAGCAACATCTGGTTCTAAAATACTATGGGGCTCTACACAGGTACATCCAAACCGAAATGGATTTTATGGACATCTCTTCATTGGGAGCCTCTTATTGATATGTTGTCAAGGTCGAATAAAAATTTAAGTAGCAAAAAAAGAAGGAGATCGGGTCTGGAAATCAACAACACTCGAAGTATCTTAAGGGTGTCCCTAACTCCCAGGTAAAAGGAGAGAGAAAGGATGGGCAGTCCCATGACAACCAGTCCAAGCCACCAAAAAAGAAGGATACTGGGAAGTCGAGGGACACTGGAAAGTGGTGCAAGTACCACAAAATACCTTGGTACAATATTGATGAATACCGCTCTCAAAAATCATTTTTGGCTAAGAAAAAAGCCTCACAGACGGATGTTGACTCATGCTTTGTTTTAAAAATGGAAAAGGGAAAAAAGATCATTGACACAAAACCTAGTGTCACCATTCCTACCACAAAAGTACAAATAGAAGAACTAGAGGATCCCCAAGAAGGGAACACCTCTTCCACTCACAGATGTGGGCAAAGGGGACCCCACTCCATTTCATTGTTGATAGTGGTAGCCAGAAGAAGATAACCTCGGTAGAGGTCATCAAGAGGTTGGACTTGACAATGACATTGCATCCTCACCCATACACCATTGGTTGACTCAGCCATGGATGAGAAATATGTGTCAACAAACAATGTTGCTTGGACTACGACATCAAGCCCTTCAAAAATGAGGTATTGTGTGATGTTTTCGCCCTTGAAGTTTTTGATGTTTTTTTAGGACAACTATATATGTGGAAGCATCATGTTGTTTATGAATATATGCCCTGTAGTGTCATTATTACTTTGGGAGATCGACTCTACAGGGTATCGGAGGTAGTCCCAACTACTACCATCTCTTTGATCTCTGCAAAGCAATGTAGAAAGGTGGTCTCTCAGACCAGGAGATTTGTCCTCTTTATGGTTTAGTCGATGGTGAATGGAAGGTCACTGCAACCTCTAAAAACTTTGCGTGGGGTCTCTCTACATAGAAACAACAAGTGGAGAATATAGTATAAGAACACAAAGACAAATTTTCCTTGCCTACTGGGGTTCCTATGCACTATCAAGTAAAACACCCAATTGATTTGACACCCGATGCTCCTTTGTCTAACAACCCTATGTATAAGCGTTCTCGTATGGAGAATGAAGAAATCAAATGCCATATCCAAGATATAATTTTGAAGGGATACACCAAACAAAGCTCCTCACAAAGCTCCTCACCTTGCAGTAGCCTGGAATTGTTCGGGTATAGAAAAAAAATATGAAGAGAAAACCACAAAATAAAGAAAAAAGAAAGTTTAGTTTGAATAGATTTTTTTTAAGATACATTTCAAATTTAAAAAAAATATAATAATACTTTTTTTAATCACCCTTATTTCATTTAAAATTTAAGAGAAAGCACCTTCAAAAATTATTTTGAAAAAATCATTTAGAGCAAATTAAAAAAAATAGATATTACTTTAAAACAAAAATATATTAAAAAAAAACTAAAAACAAATCAAATCAAATATATATATAAACAGGAGACCTAAATATTGCCCACACACCCTTCTTTCACCCTCCGCATACTTCTTGTCCCCCTCCGCCATCCCCCTCCACCACACGCTCTTCGACACCTCCTCGTGCCCACCTACAAAGGAGTGGGGAGAAGTGGGGGTTTCTCTTTTGGTGGACGAGCATAGCAGGAGGGGCATGGCATGGTAGGTGGTGGGTGAATGGAGGGAGTGGAAGCGGTGGGGTATGAATTCCCCCGCCTACCCCCCAAAATAAATCAAATATGCCTCTTTTAATTCTTGTTTTTTAATATATGTGTGTGTATTTTTATTTTTATTTTTAATTAATTAATTAAAAGACGGGAGTTTGATTTTTTTAAATTTATTTTTCCATTTTTTTGTCGTCTTTTACTTTTTTGTTAATTGTTTGCAATAATACTAGCTTTTGGAACATGGTTTCAAAATTGTTGTTATTTTAAGTTTGAAAAAAAAATGGGTTGTCGTTAATAGGATCTCTTTTCGATTGGGGGTGAATTTAAGATTTTGGTTGTAGGGATACTAGTTGTCAAAGATATGAGTTTCTAAGTTACAATTTTGACTCTGAGAAAAAGAAGGGTAATATTGGGAATGCCATTTTTCAATTGCATGGTTGATTTTAACGTTTTTCACTTGTAATGGTATAGGTTGTCAGGGTCATAGTTTCAAAGAAGTTTTAATTTTGACCCCAATAAAAAAATATTGTTATTTAAGTGCCACTTTTTTATTTGAAAATGGATTTTAATGTTTTCACTAATAAAATTACAAGATTGTTCACAACAAAATTACAAAAAATGAATATATCCTGAGATTAATAAACCTCCCCAAACAATAACCTAACATAAAATAAGAAAAATTCAATATAAAATGGTTTTATGATTCATATATGTACACATATATAAGTTTTTATCTAAATAAGATTGGAACCAATAACACACAACATTTGTAAACAAAGGTAAAACTAACTAAATAAAAAATAACTAAATACAATTTTTAGAAAAAGAAAATTCTATCAACTTGTTCTATATGAAACCACAGCTACAAAGACATACGGAAACCACAGCTACAAAGACAAAAGCTACAAGGTCAAAGGATGGAAGAGTTACCTGCGAGCTCTAATGTAATATCCGTGACATTGAATTGAAAGATGGACACATGATAATGATAATGATAGTGATATGATAATGATAATGAAATTGAATAAAAATGGACTTGGGCAAAAAGATTATCGTTGCAAAGTCAATGTAGGATGAAGGTCTTTGGGCCTATACATCTCGTCCAAAACCATGTGACTTTGGTCAGAAATACTAAAATGTTCCGATCGTAATTAAATTGAATTTGGCAGAATTCGTCACTCCAAATTAATTGAAGAATGCCCTTATAAAGCGACTTTAGAGTAAGATCACAAGGTCATAATCATATAAGAATTAATATTTAAACTAAAATCACAAAGTCATAAGCATAAAAGAATTAAGATTTTTTTATTTGGTTTCTTGATGAAGTGTATGGTTTTTATATGTTAACTAAAATTATCAATAACTCATATATATTAAAAAAATTAAAATAGTTAAAAATTCTATTTATATAATTTAATTAAGAATTTGTTTAAATATTGTTTATTTTTTATTTTTTATTGGAAATAAGATAAATAGATCTTAGTGAAATTATTATTTTTTGTTTTTTAATTTGCATTTTTTTAATGTATAGATGGATTTATTATTGAAAATCTTTTTAGGTATTCAAATTATATAGATTCAATCATTAAAATCTGGAGTTCCAACCATATTTATCTGGATTTCAGTAAAAATTGATCATATGCCCTTTAAAAACTCCAAAAATGGAACATTTAAACTAAGCTTTTAATTAATAGTAATTGAGTATTGTAAATTAGAAATAGGGTCGCTAAGTCAAGTCTTCTGGTTGGTTGTCTTTTGTAAAATTCCTCTGTAACAAACAACAATTTCTTTCAAACAGTTTAATTTACCCATGATGGAGACCTACGTTTAATGTGTTAGTGATGCATCGATCGAATTTGATGATGAAATGTTTGTTGGTCAACACTTTAAATTTTATATTCAATAGGTCAATTTTCACTGATAAATTTGAAATTCGAAGAATGCACTTTGTATTGATAATTCGCGTCAATTTTGACGGGTAAAAATAATTTTAAATTCCAACACTCATCGTCACTAGGGCACTTTGCATGATAATCCGCCATCCGCAGATTTTGGCAAGATTTGTCGATGAAAGTTCGGGGAAGGGACTCCACCATCGTTTACTGTTTCTCAATTATCGCATGGCCGTGGTTAAACATTTCCAATGTTACCCAGGGTTCTTATGTCTTAAACACTTTTAATTAAACTCGATCAATGGTTGTACATCGTGAAGTTGGGCTAAATTATATGGAGTGTTCTAAACCTTTTATTTTTTATTTTTTTTAATATTCAAAGTATTTTTTTTTAAGCAGTTTTCTTAAAACAGAAACTTGCTTAAAATTGGAAGAATTAGGACATTTAGATATCATATTTGGGACATCCAATAGACATGGAGTAAAGTCAACAATTAACTTTGATGGATGTTCATTGATGTAGATTTTAACCTTGTACAATTATTTACTACAAACAAATTTTCACTTAAAGAACACAAAATATACAATGGCAAATACAAACATTACACAGAGATTTTTCCCCTAGAAACCTAAACCGGGAAAACCATCATATTCTATATTCAGTCATACTCATACATTGTTTACAATACAATATACATATAGGATTTAGTGGCATCCAAATCCCTAACCCAATGACATGCATTAGTCAACAACCCTAATTCCTTAACTCGAAATAGAAAACCATTGGCAAAAACCATGTGCCAAAAAAATTCGCAACAATGGACATGGAAATCGAGGTGACAAGAGAATCGAGGCAAAAAATGTAACATGTTTCCCAAGAAAAAAAAATTCTCGTGTACGCTTCCCCCAAGCACTCGCACAGGGGGCTATCGTCCCCCAACCCCCAAAGGGGAGGCCTGGCGTGGCCCCTCAATCCCCTCGTGCACCCGACAAAACATAGCAGACGCTAATCGTGCAAAGAATATAATGCATACCCAACAATTGGATACTTGAATATGCAATTAAGATAAGCTTAGGTAAAAAATGAACCTGTTGGAATTGCAAATATTAGTTATTGAGATTGCATAGTCTAGTACAATAGGGCTTTTCAGGCAATGAAACTATTATGCATTCAAAAATGCAAGTTCAACAATGCAAAATTACAATTTCACCAACAATTTCATTGCTTGATTCATGCAAGAAAGTCCAAAAGGTATAATGTTTAGACTTGTCCATTTATTTACAATAGAATTTTGAGGATCTATTGTTTCCTTCATTGTGTGGCTTTCTACAACCATGTTAGAGGGATACGTGGAGTTCATTCCTTAGTCAACTTAGTCTTGACCTCTGGCATTTAAAAAAATATTAATAACAAAAAGAATGTTTCAATGTTAATGATAAATAAAATATTTCATCATCCATCTTGACTAAAATATTTTTATGTCAACTATGTATATATAAAATGTAATTGAAAGTAAGAAATTCTTATTCCAAATAGGTGATAAGTGTTTTCTCCATGCAAACATGAGATAGTTGTGTAATTCCTTCAACCTTTATTGAGTTGACATGTGACATTTAAAAAAATTATTCCAATGCCATATATATATATATATAAACATTTTAATGGTGTGATTTTTAGTATGAAGGAGATTTTTGATTACTAAAGAAGTAGGGTAAATACATATTAACAATGCATGGTGTGATTTTTAATATGAAGGAGATTTTTTATTGCTAAAGAAGTAGGGTAAATACATATTAACAATGCATATATCAAAATGAAAAGAAAAAAATAAATTCAAAAATAAATTGAGGAAATGTTTACACCTTTATTAAATATCCAATTTTTTTTATTGTGGAATTGATATGATTTTATGTATGAGTTTTTTATTTACACAATTTTTCACACACACATATAATATCTATAAAAAAAAAATTGTTTGGAGCTTCTGTGAAACCCACCATAAAGTTCCCCTCACAAACCACTCGGACTAAACCCAATTGACATATATACACACATGTATAGATGTATCCCCAATCAAAATGTATATCCTTTCCCTACCATCAAATATATACTGAAATATAAGATATACTAGCATTCATTGGTCCAATAACATGAAATAATATTTTTAATTTATCTTAAAATTTGTTCAATTTTTCAAGGGCTTGGGTTAATTTAAAATAGAAAATTCCTATAAGTATAATTATTAAGCATATATCTTATTATAGTGGAATTATGATTATATAAAAAAATTCTATTATTTATAACATGAAGGAAATGTTATTTTGATATAAATAAGTTACTCCATCACACTTTTCCAATAAATAGACTTTGCCTTCCTTAAATATGCATTTCCACTATTCCCAAAACATCGGATTGACAATAATGTTTATTCTTGGTACCTTTCTTTCTAAAATGAGATTTCGGTTAAATATCTTTTACTGAGCAAACGATGCAGCAAGGAAAAGGAAAAATTGGTATCTAAGAGTGTACTATGTTTAAACAATCATGTTCATGTTAATTGAGAGACATTATTGATATCTAAATATCTAATTATGTGAACATAGTGAATTGCTAACCAGTAATGAAATTGACAAATTATGCATGGTTTGAACAAAGTTGTTTTCTACTGAAATCCAAAGCTGAACCATCTTGCATGATGACTGCCCCAATGCCTTTTTGTGACACATCACATTCCAAAACAAAATTCTTGGTGACATCGAGTATTACCAGGACATGAGTAGTGGACATAGCCTCTTTCAAGGCTTGGGAGGACTGATGAGTTGTTGGATTCCAATTAAAACCATCATTTTTAAGGAGAGGAGTGAGAGGAGCTTTATTTTTTCCTTAATTATCAACAAACTTGCAATAATATACTGCTAAACCCAATAACCCATGAAATACATTAAGAGTTTTAGGGATAAGCCAATCCTTCATAGCTTCAAATTTCTAGGATCCACCTATACAACATTCTCTCCCATGATATGACCCAAATACTCAACTTCATAGGCGCCAAAAATACATTCAGATTTTTTAAGAATTTTTTTTTTCTTAGATAAGAGATGGAGAACTTGATCCACATGGGAGAGATGGGATTCTCAATTTTTACTATAGATGAGAATATCATCAAATAAAACTAAGACAAAATGATGTAGAGAAGGATGGAAGACATGATTCATGAGACTTTGAAAAGTGGATGGGTAATTATGCAAACCAAAGGGCATGACCAAGGACTCATAGTTACCCTCATGAGTTCAAAAGGTCATTTTGGGGATGTCTTCCTTTTTCATACATATCTAGTGGTATCTAGAATAGAGATAAAGTTTTGTAAAGTATTATGCACCACTCAATTCATCCAAAAGTTCATCAATGATAGGAATGAGAAATTTATCTTTAATTGTGAGTTTGTTGAGGGCATGAAAATCAAGACACGTGCAGCAAGTACCTTCTTTATTGAGTACCATGAATACAAGAGAATAATAAGGCCTAGTAGTAGGATGGATAACACCGGATTCTGGAAATTATTGAACTATTTTCTCAATTTAATTTTTCTATAAAAATGGATGATGATAAGGGAGAACATTGGGAGGAATATTCCCTGATACTAGAGGAATGGAATGATCATGGGTACCCTTGGAAGGGGTAACTTCATTGGGAGTGTTAAAAATAGATTGGTGTATGAAGAGTATATATTGGAGGTTAGGGTTCATAGAGTGTGTCTCAATGATGTGTATGGAATGGAGTTTGTAAATAATTCCAGAATGACCTTTGTTTAGTAGGTTTTCCATTCTATGGGAATTGATGATCTCAAGTGATCTTTTTATGATGCCTTGGAATTTATATTATTTTACATTCTATTGGAATTGCATGGTGATTTCCTTAAATTCCACGAGGATAGGGCTGGCAGTGTGTAACCATTAAACACTGAACACAATATCACAACCACCCATGTTGAGAGAAAACATATGAGATTTCAGGTGGTACTAACCAATTTATAGGTGCACATTTTCATAATGTCCACTACATTTCATGGAACCTCCATTAGAACTCATGATTTTAAAATGATTGATGACACGAATATAGCAATTGTTTTCTTAGGCAATCCAATGGTGAATAAAATTATGGGTCTTTCCACTATCAACAAGGATTATGAATTTAAAATACTTAATGTATACAAATAGATTACAGGTTGGGGAGAAAAGAATCCAATGAAGGTAATCTAGGTGGACATTAGTGTCCACCCACCTACTCCACTCACTAAAATTACAGTTTCCATCTTTGCATTTTTTCTACAGTTTTTCATGTCCCAAACTTTTGGGGTTGTTTTGAGGCCCTAAACTACATTGTTTTGTCTTGGCAGTGCCAAATACATATTGATTGGGTTGTATTGGGACATTTGGAATGTTTAATCCTCAGATATATCTTTCCAATGGGGTACCAAGCGACCCAGACAAATATTGTATTAAAAAATTGCGCCCTTAGGAATTTGACATATCAGCTACCTCCATCGAGGCCCAAAAACCTTTTGGTGTTTCATCTTCCTGGGTTAGGGTTTCAGATGTTTAGGTTTTTATGATTCATGATTTATGTTCAAAATTCCTTTGGAGCCTTATTGTAATCATTTTCTTGTGAATGAGTGTAGTTGACACATCTCTCTTCAAAGATAAGCCACCACCATTCTAGCTAGTGTGTGTGTTTTTCATTTTATAGTCTTTTGTATTCCTGATAGTCATTAACATAATCTGTTTTTTATTTTTTTATCGTATTACTATGTTCCTTTCAATATCTATGTGTATCTCCTTGTTATATCTCTATTATATTTTTTCCTTCATGTCGTTCTCAAAATAATTCAGATGAATGGTATTAAAGCAATATGCTCCTTGTCATTCTTAGTGCATTTCCCCGACAAGGTAAGGGTATAAAGAGTTGGGTCTCAAGCTTGTTTCTCTTGAGGAAAACTACCATGTCCCACCCAAGAAACCTCCCATGGTGGAAGAAAAGAGGGACGAAGGAGCATGAGATCATCTCAAATTATTTCTCGAGGAATCCCTCGAGTGACAGAAGAATGAGATGATCGATAGTTTCACCCATATCCTTCAATGGTTGTCAGAAGTAATGGAGGAAACTTCAACCAACACTCACTTTGGAGGTGCAAATTAAATTTGATATTCTTGTGTTGTAAGGCCACATAGAGACCGACACTATGGAAAAATGGTTAAGTTTGTCAGAGGGTTAATTTTCCTTCCAAAAATTTACAATGGTGAAAAATCACCTTTGCACTCCTTAAGGCCCTTCCCCATGTCATAGATTGGTGGGAGACTTACTGTGAGAAAACTGTCGAGGATGAGTCTGCAATATTTGGGACAAGACACACTTGGGAGGATTTTTTTGATGCCCTCAATGAACAATATTAACCTATTGGAAACTATGACGACCGGTACATGACATGGACCACACTACCTCAGGAGAGGGGCCAAACAATGTCAGAGTTCACAAATAATTTCCATACCTTACACACCAAACTAAGTATCATATACTTTGAGAAACATCTGGTTCTAAAATACTGTGGGGCTCTACACAGGTACATCCAAACCAAAATGGAGTTTATGGACATCTCTTCATTGGGATCCTCTTATCGATATATTTTCAAGGTCGAATAAAAATTTAAGTCGCAAAAAAAGTAGGAGATCGGGTCTGGAAATCAACAACACTCGAAGTATCTTAAGGGTGTCCCTAACTCCCAGGTAAAATAAGAGAGAAAGGATGGGAAGTCCCATGACAACCAGTCCAAGCCACTAGAAAAGAAGGGTAATGGGATGTCGAGGGACACTGGAAAGTGGTGCGAGTACTACAAAATACCTTGGCACAATATTGATGAATACCACTCTCAAAAATCATTTTTGGCTAAGAAAAAAGCCTCACAGATGAATTTTGACTCATGCTTTGATTTTAAAATGGAAAAGGGAAAATATATCATTGACACAAAACCTAGTGTCACCATTTCTACCACAAAAGTACAAATAGAAGAACTAGAGGATCCTGAAGAAGGGAATGCCTCTTCGACTCACAGTTGTGGGCGAAGGGGACCCCACTCCATTTCATTGTTGATAGTGGTACACAGAAGAAGATAACCTTAGTAGAGGTCGTCAAGAAGTTGGACCTGACAATGACGTTGCATCCTCACCCATACACCATTGGTTGAATAAGACATGGATGAGAAATCTAAGTCAACAAACAATGTTGCTTGGACTACGACATCAAGCCCTTCGAAAATGAGGTATTGTGTGATGTTTCCCCCTTGAATTTTTTGATGTTTTTTTAAGACAACCATATATTTGGAAGCGTCATGTTCTTTATGAATATATGCCTCATAGTGTCATTATTAATTTGGGAGATTGACTCTACAGGGTACCGAAGGCAGTCCCAACTACTACAATCTCTTTGATCACTGCGAAGCAATGTAGAAAGGTGGTCTCTCAGACCGGGAGATTTTTCCTCTTTATGGTTTGGTCGAAAGGTGAATGGAAGGTCACTGCAACCTCTAAAAACTCTGCGCAGGGTCTCTCTACATAGCAACAACAAGTGGAGAATATAGTAGAAGAGCACAAAGACAATTTTTCCTCGCCTACTAGGATTCCTATGCACTGTCAGGTAAAACACCCAACTGATTGGACACCCGATGCTCCTTTGTCTAACAACCCTGTGTACAGGCGTTCTCGTATGGAGAATGAAGAAATCAAATGCCATATCCAAGAGATAATTTTGAAGGGATACACCAAACAAAGATCCTCACCTTGCAGTAGCCTAGAATTGTTCTGGTACCGAAAAAATAAATGAAGAGAAAACCACAAAATAAAAAAAAATAAAAAGTTTAGTTTGAATGGTTTTTTTTAAGATACATTTCAAATTAAAAAAAATTACAATAATATTTTTTTTAATCACCCTTATTTTATTTAAAATTTAAGAGAGTACACCTTCAAAAAAATTATTTTGAAAAAATCATTTAGAACAAATTAAAAAAACAATTATTACTTTAAAACAAGTTGAAAAAAAATATATTAAAAAAACTAAAAACAAATAATATATGTATATATATATAAAAAAATATATTAAAAAAACTAAAAACAAATAATATATATATATATATATATATATATAAAACAAAACAAGAGACCTAAATATTGTCCACACACCCTTCTTTCACCCTCCACATACTTCTTGTCCCCCTCTCCCATCCCCCTCCACCACACGCTCTTCGACACCTCCTCGTGCCCACCTACAAAGGAGTGGGAATAAGTGGGGGTTTCTATTTTGGTGGACGAGCATAGCGAGAGGGGAGGGGCATGGCATGGTAGGTGGTGGGTGAATGGAGGGAGTGGAAGCAGTGGGGTATGAATTCCCTTCGCCTCCCCTCCAAAATAAACCAAGTATGCCTCTTTTTATTCTTGCTTTTTAATATATATATATGTATTTTTATTTTTAATTTTAATTAATTTAATTAAAAGAAGGGAGTTTTAATTTTTTTAAATTATTTTTCCATCTTTTTGGTCGTCTTTTACTTTTTTGTTAATTGTTTGCAATAATATTAGCACAGCCACATAATTGTGGCTGATCAACGCCGAAAGGTTGATAAGATGAAAAGAATCCTTAAAAGAATATATTAAATTTTATTATTGATTAACAAATAAACTGTTGAGCTTCATTTATCTGGTGTTAATATTTTAATTTATGTTAATCACTTAGGTGGCAATCAATTAGCTATCAAAGTAATTTTTAAATATGATTAGGTAAATGTAAAAAAGTAAACACATAAACGGATGTCTTTATAATAGCTAGGAAGTTAATGATTGAAATCACAGCCATTTATTTTGTGTGACTACTAAGAATATTCCAGCCATATTTAATCCTGTCCATAGAAAACTTATTAGGCACTAAATCCCTATTAAATCTGTCCATTGTCAATAGGTATACGCCTTTCGGCGTAACTAGCTTTTGGAACATGGTTTCAAAATTGTTGTCATTTTAAGTTTGAAAAAAAAATGGGTCGTCGTTAATAAGATCTCTTTTCGATTGGCACGGTGAATTTAAGATTTTGGTTGTAGGGATTCAAAGATATGAGTTTCTTAGTTACATTTTTGACTTTGAAAAAAAGAAGGGTGATATTAGGAATGCCATTTTTCAATTTCAAGGTTGATTTTAACTTTTTACTTGCAATGGTATAGGTTGTCAAAATCATAGTTTCAAAAAAAAATTAATTCTAACCCCAATCAAAAAATATGGTTATTTAAGTGACACTTTTTTATTTGAAGATGGATTTTAATGTTTTCACTAACAACTTTACAAAATTGTTCACAACAAAATTGCAAAAAATGGATATATCATGGAATTAATAGACCTCCCAAGAAAGTAGTAGCCTAACATAAAATAAGAAAAATTAAATATAAAATGGTTTTATGATTCATATATGTACATATATAAGATTCTATCTAAATAAGATAGGGACCAATAACACCACAGTTGTAAACAAAGGTAAAACTAACGAAATAAAAATTAACTAAATACAATTTTTAGAAAAAGAAAATTCTATCCACTTGTTCTGTATGAAAGAAACTACAAAGACATACGAAAACCACAACTACAAAGACAAAAGCTACAGGGTCAAAGGATGGAAGAGTTACGTGGGAGCTCTCCTGTAATATCCGTGACATTGAATTGAAAGATGGACACATGATAATGATACTGATATTGAATAAAAATGGACTTGTGCAAAAATATTATCGTTGCAAACTCCATGCTGGATGAAGGTCTTTGGGCCTATACATCTCGTCCAAAACCATGTGACTTTAGTCAGAAATACTAAAATGTCCCGATCATAATTAAAATGACTTTGGAAAATTCGTCACTCCAAATTAATTGAGGAATGCCCCTATAAAGCGACTTTAGAGTAAGATCACAAGGTCATAATCATCAAAATCATATAAGAATTAATATTTAAACTAAGATCACAAAGTCATAAGCATAAAAGAATTAAGATTATTTTATTTGGTTTCTTGATAAAGTGTATGGTTTTTATTTGTTAACTAATATTATCAATAACTCATACATACAATACAAAACAAAACAAAAAAAAAAAAAAAAAAAATAGCTAAAAAAAAAATCTATTTATATAATTCAATTAAGGTTTTGTCTAAATATTGGATTTTTTTTTTAGTAAAATCATATTTTTTGTTTTTTAAATTGTATTTTTAAATTTATAAATGGATTTAGTATTGAAAATATTTTTAGATACTTAAATTATAGAGATTTAATCACTAAAATCTTGAGTTCCAATAATATTTGTCTTGATTTCACTAAAAATTGATTTGAAAATGTCTTTAAAAACTCCAAAAAATTGAACATTTAAACTAAGCTTTTAATTAATAGTAATTGAGTCTTGTAAATTAGAAGCAGGGTCACTAGGTCAAGTCCTCTGTTAGTTATCTTTTGTTTTCTCTATAGATATTATTAAATCTCATTTAATGTCTCCCTCCAATTAAATTGCCAAAAGATGTAACTTACCTATTTACCTTCCACACCATCCTTGAAAGCAAGAGAGCTTGAAAGATTTTACAAAATATATATTGCATCCACAAAATATCAATAAAAATTCCTCTGTAACAAACAACATTTTCTTTCAAACAGTTTAATTTACCCATGATTAACTTTTTAATGCGTCAAATACGTACACTGATGGAGACCTAGGATAAATTTTTAATGTGTTAGAATACTTATAGTGACGCAGAGCGATGGTTAAGAAGCATCGATCGAATTTGATGGTGAAATGTTTGTTGGTCAACACTTTAAATTTTATATTCAATTGGTCAATTTTCACTGATAAATTTGAAATTCGAAGAATGGACTTTGTATTGATAATTCGCGTAGAAATAATTTTAAATTCCAACCCTCATTCACTAGGGCACTTTGCATGATAATCTGCCATCCGCAGATTTTGGCAAGATTTGTCGATGAAAGTTCGGGAAAGGGACTCCACCATTGTTTACTGTTTCTCAATTATCGCATGGCCGTGGTTAAACATTTCCAATGTTACCCAGGGTTCTTATGTCTTAAACACTTTTAATTAAACTCGATCAATGGTTGTACATCGTGAAGTTGGGCTAAATTATATGGAGTATTCTAAACCTTTTATTTTTTAATTTTTTAATATTCAAAGTATTTTTTTTTTAATCAGTTTTCTTAAAACAGAAACTTGTTTAAAATTGGAAGAATTAGGACATTTAGATATTATATTTGGGACATTCAATAGACATGGAGCAAAGTCAACAATTAATTTTGATGGATGTTTATTGGTGTAGATTTTAACCTTGTACAATTATTTACTGCAAACAAATTTTCAGTAAAAGAACACAAAATATACAATGACAAATACAAGCATTACATAGAGATTTTTCCCCTATAAACCTAAACCGAGAAAACCATCATATTCTATATTCATTCATACTCATACATTGTTTACAATACAATATACATATAGGATTCAGTGGCATCAAAATCCCTAACCCAATGACATGCATTAATCAACAACCCTAATTCCTTAACTCGAAATAGAAAACCATTGGCAAAAACCATGTGCCAAAAAACTTCGCAACAATGGACACGAAAATCGAGGTGACAAGAGAATCGAGGCAAAAAATGCAACATGTTTCCCAAGAATTTTTTTTTCTCGTGTACGCTTCCCCCAAGCACTCGCGCAGGGTGCTATCGTCCCCCTGCAACCCCCAAAGGGGAGCCTGGCGTGGCCCCTCAAACCCCTCATGCACCGGACAAAATGTAGCAGACGCTAGTCGTGCAAAGAATATAATGCATACCCAACAATTGGATACTTGAATATGCAATTAAGATAAGCTTAGGTAAAAAATAAACCTGTTGGAATTGCAAATATTAGTTATTGAGATTGCATAGTCCAGTACAATAGGGTTTTTCAGGGCAATGAAACTATTATGCATTCAAAAATGCAAGTTCAACAATACAAAAGTACAATTTCACCAACAATTTCATTGCTTGATTCATGCAAGAAAGTCCAAAAGGTATAATGTTTAGACTTGTCCATTTATTTACAATAGAATTTTGAGGATCTATTGTTTCCTTCATTGTGTGGCTTTCTACTACCATGTATGAGGGATATGTGGAATTCATTCCTTAGTCAACTTGGTCTTGACCTCTGGCATTTAAAAAAATATTAATAACAAAAAGAATGTTTCAATGTTAGTGATAAATAAAACATTTCATCGTCCATCTTAACTAAAATATTTTTATATCAACTATGTATATATAAAATGTAATTGAAAGTAAGAAATTCTTATTCCAAATAGGTGATAAGTGTTTTCTCCATGCAAACATGAGATAGTTGTGTAATTTCTTCAACCTTTATTGAGTTGACATGTGACATTTAAAAAAATTATTCCAATGTATTACCATATATATATATATATATATATATATATATATATATATATATATATATATATAAGCAGGTTAATGGTGTGATTTTTAGGTATGAAGGAATTTTGACTAAAGAGTAGGATGAAGGAGATTTTTGATTACTAAAGAAGTAGGGTAAATACATATTAACCATGCATATATCAAAATGAAAAGAAAAAATTAAATTAAAAAAAAATGAGAAAATGTTTACACCTTTATTAAATATCTAATATTTTTTTTTTTATTGTGGAATTGATATGATTTTATGTATGAGTTTCTTATTTACACAACTTTTCACACATACATATAATATTTATAACTTTTTTTTACTTGGAGCTCCTGTGAAACCCACCATAAAGTTCTCCTCATAAACCACTAGGACTAAACCAAATTGACATATATACACACATATATAGATGTCTCCCCAATCAATATGTGGATCCTTTCCATACCATCAAATATATATTAGAATAAATATATACTCAAAAATAAGATATACTAGCATGCATTGGTCCAATGACATGAAATAATATTTTTAATTGATCTTAAATTTTGTTCAATTTTTCAAAGATTTGGGTTAATTTAAAATAGAAAATTCCTACACTCATAATTATTAATTATTAATTATTAAGCATATAGCTTATTATAATGAAATTATAATTATATAAAAAAATTATATTATTTGTAACATGAAGGAAATGTTATTTTGATATAAATAAGTTACTCCAGCACACTTTTCCAATAAAAAAGACTTTGCCTTCCATAAATATGCATTTCCACTATTCCCAAAACATCGGATTGACAATAATGTTTATTCTTGGTACCTTGCTTTCTAAAATGAGATTTCGGTTAAATATCTTTCACTGAGCAAACGATGCAGCAAGGAAAAGGAGAAATTGGTATATTACTTTATAGGAGTTTACTATGTTTAAACAAGCATGTTCATGTTCATTGAGAGACATTGTTATATCTAAATATCTAATTATGTGAACATAGTGAATTGCTAACCAGCAATGAAATTGACAAATTATGCATGGTTTGAACAAAGTTGCGACAATCTTTTCAAAGGTCCATAGTAACCAATTGGATTTCATTTTTAATTATTTAAAATGTTTTGTTTCAGAAAAATCTGACATAATAATCCTCTCCTGCTTTCCATTTTGACAGAGATTCACTTTATATCCGTTCAAACCATTTTATGATCGGAAAACAAAGATATGGTTACATTGAAAATTTATTGGAATTCATGAGAGGTATTTTGTTAGGGTTAGGGTTAAAATAGGATTAGAGTTAGGAGGCGACATGAAGTTAATGAAATTAATATATTTATATGTGTCTTTAAATTGACGGCGTGTTTGTTTATATGTTGCCTATACGTAGTTGAAAAATCTTAACTTGACCACATTTCATTTTTAATTATTTATAATGTTTTTTTGGGAGACAAATCAAACATTATAATTTTCTCATTCTTTATGTTTCGAGAGATGTTCATGTTATATCCATTGAAACCCTTTTATAATTGGAGAACATTTACATTTTTTTATGATTTTATGTGTAAGTGTTTATATTGCTTATAAATTGATATATGTAAATATTTTAAATTTAAGATTTATTTTTTTGTTTGCTAGTAGAATCATTTAGGGATCGCTGAGCCACACCAACTTTTAACATGGTTGGATTTTTTGTGTCAACAGGTTTAAAATTCATCACTGAGTGCCTTAAAAGCACACTCCTTAAACGACTATCCTACACCTGGAGAACTTTAAATTTAAGATTTTTAAATGAGCTTATAAATTGATTTATTTTAATTCACAAGTTCAAAACCAAAAAAATAGGATATGTATACCTCCATAAACTTTACTAATCAAATAATTGAAAAATAACTTTAAAAATAAATTATTATTATTATTATATATAGTTTTTTTAAATATTTTTTAAACTATATTATAAAAAATACATCTCCCAAATACAAAATAATTCTTTTAAAAAATAAAATACCACCAAATAAATAATAAATAGTTTTGTTTTTATATTATAAAAAAAAAAAAAAACATACCACCAAATAAATAATAAATAGTTTTTTTTTTATATTATAAAAAAAAGTCACCGAAAGTGAAGAAAGCTATTCTCTTTTATTTCAAAAAGTCTATAATTTCTATTTTTCTTTGGAGTCTATTTGTTTCCACCAACTAAAGTTGCGCTTTAATATATTTATTTATTTCTATAGAGTCTATGTTTTTTCACCACGTAACGTTTCCCTTTTATATATTCATCTAGAAAAATTATGATGTGTAGTTTTTAAAATGAGTTAAAATTGTTAAATACAAAGTTTTCTATCTTGTTTTTCTATAATTAATAGAATTATAATTTTTATAAATTAAAAAATATATACATATGAAAAATATAATTAGATTTATTTGTTGTTTAATTTACTTATTTAAAATTAGTTTTTTTAGATGATTATGGTTAGATATGATGAAATTAAATTTAATTTATGACACTTTAAATACTTAATTTACTTTAAAAATTATTTAAAAAAAAAAACTTTAACAAAAATTATTTAAATCACCACTTTAATTTAATAACGAGGGATTTTGTCACTTCCTAACTCATAATAATAATTAGAGTTAGGATAGGATTAGAACTCATAATAATAATTAGAGTTAGGATAGGATTAGGGTTAGGGTTATTTTTATGAATATTTATTTTATAATAATAAGAAAATATTAATAGAATAATTTAAATTCAACTTAAATAATAATAGCACACTTAATTCAAATAATAATTGCAATAAAAAATATATCAAGAGCAAGAAGAGAGGCTATGTGCACTAGGTTTAAGGTTTCTTCAGCTTTGGTGCCCCTAGCCGCCCCTACAGGGGCTCTATGATTCCGAGGAAGGAGGGTCGCGAGGCACCTCCTACAGTGAAGTGACGACACATGGAAACACCGGAGGGGGTTGCAGGCGCCTAACATTTGAACCTCCGCCAGATTTATGCTCGCAACTCCTCTTTGAGGGCACATTCAAAGACAAGGAAATGGACATAGATTCAGGGAAAACACCAACAAGTGCAGTACGCCCATGGATACCTAGGAAATGTATTCCCCAAGTGCCGCAAGCCCCGAAGTACATCATAAGCACACCCAGGATCAAAGAACAGAAGAAATACTTGAGAGACTACGCCCTAGTGGGGAAATTTCTAGGGCTTTGGACCTCTGAACACAAGCTGGTAAAATAGATACAACAATGGTGAAAGCCCAAAGGCCATTACGATCTCTAGCTGGGATCCAAAGGATTCTTCACTATAATCCTGCACAATTTGGAGGACAGGAATCACATTTTTTATGAAGGGCCTTATTTCTTCAACTCGGCAGGACTATTCTTGAGATTTTGGACAAAGAAATTTAGCCCTAATACAGAGGAATTTGTGCATGCCCCAGTGTGGATAAGACTTTATTCCCTTCCGCATGAGTTTTGGTTGGAAGAGATACTGGCTAGCATCGACAATACCATTGGAGTATATGTTAAATCCTCGGAGGCCACGAAGAAATGAAGATATACCTCCTATGTGTGCATCTGTGTTTACTTGAATATCTCAAAGCCACTACCAGGATCCATTGCTTTGGAATATCCTAATGAGGACTGGCTACAAACCATTGACTATGAACACATATCGTTTAGATGCTGAAAATGTCATGAGCATGGGCGCCTCTTCAGGGACTACCCCCTTAATACAATAAGTAAAGACGAAAACCCATAAGCAAGAAAACACAAAGATGGCTTCATCCAGGTAGCAGGCTGACGCAGACAAGGAGGAAAAAGACCAGAAGGCCCGACCAACAAGGAACCGACCTCCAACAATGAATTTGAGACTTTGCAACAACTTCCATAGAACATGGATGCCCCGCGGGTCCCTACAACAGAGAAAACGCATCAAAACCCAAAGAAACGGAAAGTTGTGGACACCCCAGGTATGGCCCAAACCACTTCTCCACCCAACTCCAACACAACAGCCATAAAACCCTCAAATATAGAAGATGGGGACACAAAAATGGATCTAGATGAGCAACATCTGGCGGGAGTAGACCTGGAGCATTTGGAACAATCTTATTGGCACCAGAAACTTTATACCATCCCTCTAGACCAGTTCAGAAAAGTCCACAAGGGCTTCCTCAAATCCATAACAGGCTCCACCACCAGATCTAGCTCGGGTTTGGGCATACAAGGAAATACACAGAAAGAGAAACGTAAATCTCAGAAAGATGAAAGGAAAAGATGATAAAAATCAACCAACAAGCTCATCCAAGAGACCGAACACTGTATGGTCAACTTTGGTCAGATCCATATCATATATGACAAATTTCCCCCTCTCCCCTCCCCATCCTCATCATGAAGATCATCTTTTGGAATATAAGGGGACTCAACAGTTGTAGTAAGTAGAAGCTACTACGAGAGATTATCATAGCGCAAAAACCAGACATAATGATGCTTCAAGAAACAAAATGTGCCACTGGAGAAATGGATAAACTCCTCCCTAGATGTTGTAAGCAAGGGAAAGGTATCTACACAGATGCTATGGGCACAACAGGGGGCTTGGCACTTCTTTGGAACCCAAGCTCAGTCACCCTAGACAATGTTTTCACAACCAAATGGCCCATCTCTACCACATACCGCCTCATCAACTTCAATAAGCCTAACTACCTGACAAACGTCTATGGGCCAACCACACCAAGGGACAAACATGCCTTCTTAAGGAATCTGGAGGGGTTGGCCATCCTAACTACAAGGAACTGATGGATTATTGGATGGGACTTCAATATTATATGCAATCTGGACGAGAAAAGAGGAGGAACACATTGACTCGAAGTGGAGTCTAGGAACTTTCAGGTCCTAATCGACAAACTAGGCCTCATTGACATAGACACTCCAAATGGAATCTTCACCTAGACGAATTGAAGAACTGTCTCTCATCAGATAGCTTGTCGGCTCGACTGCTTTCGTCTCTCTGATTCTCTCATGATGGAAGGCACATCACTGGAAGTGCACATTCTCGATGTCCATGGATCGGATCATTGGCCCATCCAACTCTGGCTTGACATTCCTGCCACTCCAGGACGTAAACCATTAAGGCTGGAGAAATTTTGACTCAATCACCTAGACTTTCAACAAAACACCCACATTTGGTGGTTAGACACATATGTTCCACACAGTTCTAGCATGTACAGATTCCAGGATAAATTCAAAAACTTCAAGGAGAAGCTCAAGGCTTCGAATAAACAAACCTTCAACAATATATTTGAAGCCCAAAAGAAACTTATGGATCAAATGGGCATCATACAAAACCAAATCCACGATCAGGGAATCTCTGAGAATCTCAAAACACAGGAAGCAACAATAAGACAAAAGATGGAGGAAAGAAAATCCCAAGAAGAGATCTTGTGGAGGAAAAAGTCTTGCATCCAATGGCTGAGGGCGATTGAAACACCAAGTTCTTCCACAGGTCTACCATTCAAAGAAGACATGCCAATCATATTACGCAGTTGATCACATACAATGGGAAAACCCTTGTAACACACCCACTACCATAATTTAAATTTTTTGTGAAATTAATCTCCCATACATGGGAAATCTCTCTAAACTTCACATTAGCGAAATGTCAATCTCCGGTTCTATATCGGGATATCGCGACTCGGGAGTTCGCGATTCACGCGAACACAATTCATACACAACAAAACCCCGATCCCCGATGGTCAACGGGTCAACACTTCCCTCTATCGGAGATTACCCTAGCGGGAAAACGGCGCATGAAATGTCGTGGTTCACTTACACGGTCCTACACGCCACGTCACTTCAGGATTTCGCGACTTCTCCTGTCGTGAGTTTCTCGTCACCGAGAGTCCCGAAATGACGAACCCCGATCCTTACAGGATCTTTGGACACGCGTCCCTCAGGTTAACGGTTACGATCGCGTCGGGAAATCGCGGATCGCGATTTCCGTATTCAAGAGTTCCTTGTCTCGGGAAACCCGATCCTCCAAATGCCGACTCGCCCAGATCTCCTGCCACGCGTCCTACCAAGATCAATGGTTAAGATCCTTTTCTCGGGATATCGCGACTTATCCTGTCCCGGGTCTCTTGTCCTCGGAAATTCCGATTTCCCGATGTGTCAAACGCCGATGGCGTTTGATCTTCTAACACCTGTCCTTCCGATGGACGGTCCAGATCTTATCGTTGTTTCGAGACTTGAGTGGCCCCGATTCCCAACTCTTCAGGATCTCTTGCCACGTGTTCTGGCTGAGATCAATGGCTGAGGTTCTCTATCGGAGTTTCGAGGCTTAAGAGGTCTCGATTCTCTCGACCTGTAAAATCCCGATGCCTCCAAAATCCCGATGACTCCTCAGAGTGTTGACAGCTAGCTCCCACTCATCGGGATTTCGCGGATCGTGATTCCATATGGTAAGAATTCTTGTATTCGAAAACTCCGAAATGCCGAACCCTGATTTTTGCCCGATCTCTTACACCTGTCCCGAGTGAACGGACGAATCAAATCTCATCGGTAAATCACGGATCGCGATCCCGAGTGGCGAGAACTCTATGTATTCGAAATTCCCGATACGCCGATTCCCGATATGCCGAACTCCGACTCTCCGGGATCCTCTGCCACGTGTCCCTACTGTTTGGACGGCTCAGAGCCCTTCGGGAAATCGCGTATCGCGATTTCCTAATGCAAAGGTTCTACACTCCCCAAATCTCCGATGAGAGAAATCTCGATGCCTTCCAGGACGTCGACACATGTCCTGCCGAGATCAACGGCTAGGATTCTTTCTCTGCACACTAGGGTTTAACTCCGGCGCATCTTCTCGAGATCTGACGAC
>SNQJ01S0002758.1:81574-109397 GCA_010110895.2 Picea sitchensis | reverse complement strand
TATGAATAAAAGTTGTATATTCAAAAATCTAATTCAATTTCCTACATTTCATATTTTTACACCATATTCAAATCCATTGTAAAAGTACCTTGAATAACCCCTCCAAGTTAACAAATTGTTGTTTTTCCAGGTTTTCATTGCCACTAACGTGTCACGAGAGACCATCATTAACTTGCACTCACCCTTAACTTGGAAGAAGGGTCCATTGAACATGCGTTTAAGACTCAGAACACCTTTAGCAGGGGTAGAGAAAAAGGAAACAAAGGGAGAAATTAGAGAGGAAGAGACAGAGGAAATCAGAATGTAGATGGAAAACACTCAAAGGAACCACATCCGCATTCAAGAGACCCACATAATCAAAGATGAAGAGGGAGAACAAGGACATACAAGTCCATAATTCAATGTTATTATTGTAGAAAATTTGGCTACTATGAAAGTGAATGCAGAAAGAAGCAATCAGATCAGAACATAGGTAGAGAAAATGTATCCACGAACGAAGGAGAATCATATGAAGTAATGTTTCTTTCATGCCATACATCTGAAGAAGGTCACTCCAAGGACCTTTGGTTGCTAGACAACGGATGAAAAAATCACATGACAGGTAACAAAGATTAATTTCTTGCATGGATACTATTGTTAAATCCAAAATTACCCTAGGAGATGACTCTCAATTAAAATCCCTAGGTAAAGGAATTGTATATGTCTTATCTAAACAAAATCAGAAGAAAGACATACATGATGTCTACTATGTACCAAACCTGAAACATAATATGATTAATGTAGGAGAGTTAATGGAGCATGGTTATGATGTCTTATTTAAAGGCTCAACATGCTTGATTTTGGGCAAATCACACAGTAGGAAGCTAATTGCAAAAATTGAGATGACTAAGAATAAGATGTTTCCCCTAAACCCAAGAAGTGTAAATTTTTCCCAATCATATGCCCAAATTGTCTCAAACACAAATGAAACTCTCCTATGGCATTCTAGGTTTGGTCACCTTCCATTTAAGAGTTTAAGTCTTCTTTAGAGACATGCAATGGTCAAAGGTCTTCCTATTTTAAATGAAATGGACATCCCATGTGAAAATTGTATACTTGGAAAGCATAAAAGAGACAACTTTCCGACATCCTCAAGTAGAGGAAAAGAACATATTGAATTAGTTCATGCAATCCTCTGTGGATCAATGCAAACCCAATCAATTGGTGGTAGTTTTTTTTTCTGACGTTTATTGATGATTTTGGCGAAGAAAGCACATATATTTCGACTGGGGTATTTAAGTTGGTCCAAAGATGCCAGATCCCAAAGTGTGGTAGAGAAACAACAGAACAAAGGGAATTGTAAGACTCTTCACATATTGGAGAGCAGCCTAATCCAATCAACAGTGCAACCCGAGATGATGAAGCAAGAAGGCGATAAGCTAGAAAAAGATTGTTAGTGTTGTGCCTAGAGGCATAGATCAAAGAAGAAGCTATTCATTTTTCCTTTTGTTGTTGTTTTAGTTTGTTTGTTCTTATTAGTTTATTTGGTATTTGAATGTTTTGAAATAAATGAACTAGATTTGTTTCTAGGAGTTGTTGCCATAGAGTTATGGTAAAATTGGTCACATGGGTGATAACGATGTAATGGAAAAATGTAATGGGCTTGTTGGGAATTTCGTAAAGCATATAGAATGCTTGTTGTAACTGAGTGAAATGTTGAAATACTATTGTAAGGGGTGCATGATCGGTTGTACCCGACAACCTAGAGGTTTGTGGTCCAAGTTGTAAACCTTCCCATAGGCAAGTTGTATTCTCCAAATGTTTATGAAGCCCCATTGATTCAGGGCTACATAGATTAGTATGTGATCATGTAGCACATATCCCTCTTATGCATAGAATGGATGTCACATCAAGTTGTGGAATGAACCACTAGTGTAGGTACGAGGGTGGAAGGTGTACTGATATTTAAGCTTGAGGGAGGATCAGAGAAATTGAATCTTTGATTAAAGAGGGGAATGTGAGATAGAGAAATGTCAGAGTGTGAGGGACCAAAATATGATGAACCATGTAGGTGAAATGCATTCCTACAGAACTAGCGAGTACAATGGATGACACTCATGTATCTCGGTAGATGGATTGTTTTTTATATGAACATCAATTATCAATTTGTTGCAGGTACAAGAGGAAGAAGAAGAAAACTCGAAGATGAAACTCATAGCAAAGATAGACCAAGTCGAAACCATTTCTATGTGGGAGTCGTTGTCATCAAAAACCACTTGAGCATTGTAAATCCTAATGAATGTACCATCTGAGATTAAGAGGGAGTGTTAAATATAATCTCCAATTGTCAAGTTATTTGCTAGCTACCAAATCAACTCCACTTAGCCATAGTTAAACTTATGTTAGTCATTGAGTTTAATGGAGTGTTTGGTACAAATCCGTTGGATCCATCAATACTCTATGTAACCTACTTAATAGCTAGACGGGTATGAAACCCCAAAATGTATTGATCTTGCATTTCAATTTCTATTCATTCCATTTAGGTTCTGCTCTCTCTAAACATTGACATTCTCCAACAACAATCTCTCCATGAGACAAATATAAACTCATATCTTTTGAGTTTAAATCTATTTAGTTTGTTGAATATATTGAAGAGTGGATGATTAGATGTTATAATTTATTCTTATTTCAATTAATACTTTATAATTTTATGACAGTAAATTTTAGTCAATCTAATTTTATGACAGTATCTCTCCATGAAAGAAACTACAAAGACATACGAAAACCACAGCTACAAAGACAAAAGCTACAGGGTCAAAGGATGGAAGAGTTACCTGGGAGCTCTCGTGTAATATCCGTGACATTGAATTGAAAGATGGACACATGATAATGATATTGATATTGAATAAAAATGGACTTGTGCAAAAAGATTATCGTTGCAAACTCAATGTTGTATGAAGGTCTTTGGGCCTATACATCTCGTCCAAAACCATGTGACTTTGGTCAGAAATACTAAAATGTCCCGATCATAATTAAAATGACTTCGGAAAATTTGTCACTCCAAATTAATTGAGGAATGCCCTTATAAAGCGACTTTAGAGTAAGATCACAAGGTCATAATCATATAAGAATTAATATTTAAGTCATAAGCATAAAAGAATTACGATTTTTTTATTTGGTTTCTTGATAAAGTGTATGGTTTTTATTTGTTAACTAATATTATCAATAACTCATTCATAAAAAAAAAAAAATAGCTAAAAAAATCTATTTATATAATTCAATTAAGGTTTTGTCTAAATATTGGATTTTTTTTTAGTAAAATCATATTTTTTGTTTTTTAAATTGCAGTTTTAAATGTATAAATGGATTTAGTATTGAAAATATCTTTAGATACTTAAATTATAGAGATTTAATCACTAAAATCTAGAGTTTCAATAATATTTGTTTTGATTTCACTAAAAATTGATCTCAAAATATGTTTTTAAAAACTCCAAAAAAATTGAACATTTAAACTAAGCTTTTAATTAATAGTAATTAAGTCTTGTAAATTAGAAGCACGGTCACTAGATCAAGTCTAGGTCAAGTCTTATGTTGGTTATCTTTTGTTTTCTCTGTAGATATTATTGAATCTCATTTAATGTCTCCCTCCGATTAGATTGCCAAAACATGTAACTTACCTATTTACCTTCCACACCATCCTTGAAAGCAAGAGAGCTTGAAAGATTTTACAAAATATATATTGCATCCACAAAATATAAATATAAATTCCTATATAACAAACAACATTTTCTTTCAAACAGTTTAATTTACCCATGATTAACTTTTTAATGCGTCAAATACGTACAGTGATGGAGACCTAGGATAAATTTTTAATGTGTTAGAATACTTATAGTGACGCAGAGTGATGGTTAAGAAGCATCGATCGAATTTGATGGTGAAATGTTTGTTGGTCAACACTTTAAATTTTATATTCAATAGGTCAATTTTCACTGATAAATTTAAAATTCGAAGAATGCACTTTGTATTGATAATTCGCGTCAATTTGGACTGGTAGAAATAATTTAAAATTCCAACCCTCATCGTCACTAGGGCACTTTGCATGATACTCCGCCATCCGCAGATTTTGGCAAGATTTGTCGATGAAAGTTCGGGGAAGGGACTCCACCATCGTTTACTGTTTCTCAATTATCGCATGGCCGTGGTTAAACATTCCCATTGTTACCCAGGGTTCTTATGTCTTAAACACTTTTAATTAAACTCGATCAATGGTTGTACATCGTGAAGTTGGGCCCTTATGTCTTAAACACTTTTAATTGAACTCGATGAATGGTTGTACATCGTGAAGTTGGGCTAAATTATATGGAGTATTCTAAACCTTTTATTTTATTTTATTTTATTTTAATTTTTCAAAGTATTTGTTTTTTTAATCAGTTTTCTTAAAACATAAACTTGTTGAAAATTGAAAGAATTAGGACATTTAGATATTATATTTGGGACATCCAATAAACATGTAGATATGGAGCAAAGTCAACAATTGACTTTGATGGATGTTTATTGGTGTAGATCTTAATTTTATACAATTATTTACTGCAAACACATTTTTAGTAAAAGAAAGAAAAGATACAATGGCAAATACAAACATTACACAAAGATTTTTCCCCTAGAAACTTAAACCGGGAAAACCGTGCACTATAATACATACCCAACAATTGGATACCTGAATCTGCAATTAAGATAAGCTTAGGTAAAAAATGAACTTGTTGGAATAAATGCAAGTTCAACAATGCAAAAGTACAATTTCACCAACAATTTCATTGCTTGATGAAAGTCCAAAAGGTATAATTTTGAGGATCTATTGTTTTCTACAACCATGTATGAGGGATATGTGGAGTTCATTCCTTAGTCAATTTGGTCTTGACCTCTCTCATTTGAAAAAAAATATTAATAACAAAAAGAATGTTTCAATGTTAGTAATAAATAAAATATTTCATTGTCCATCTTAACTAAAATATTTTTATATCAACTATGTATATATAAAATGTAATTGGAAGTAAGAAATTCTTATTCCAAATAGGTGATAAGTGTTTTCTCCATATAAATATGAGATAGTTGTGTAATTCCTTCAACCTTTATTGAGTTGATATGTGACATTTAAAAAAATTATTCCAATGCCCCCACACACACATATAAACATTTTAATGGTGTGATTTTTAGTATGAAGGAGATTTGTAATTACTAAAGAAAAGAAGTAAGGTAAATACATATTAACCATGTATATATCAAAATTATATATCAAAATGAAAAGAAAAAATTAAATTTAAAAAAAATAGAAAATGTTTACACCTTTATTAAATATCTAATATTTTTTTTTATTGTGGAATTGATATGATTTTATGTATGAGGTTCTTATTTACACAACCTTTCACACACACATATAATATTCATAAACAATGGCAGGTAAACAACTATTGTCAACTGGTTTTTACCACTGTTACTTGGATATCATAGGTTATCATTTCTCCTTTTTAAAGGATGTTCTAGATCCAGGGTATGTTCTAGATCCAAGGCCACTCTGATGTTGAATTTCAAAGGCTTCTGGAGAAGGAATTCTCACGCTCGGTGTAGAATAGGATGTCAGAACCATAATCGCAGTCTCGAACATTGTATCGAAGTTCTGGGTATTTAAAAAGCTTAACTCAATTGGATTTCATTTTTAATTATTTAAAATGTTTTGTTTCAGAAAAATCTGATATAATAATCTTCTCCTGCTTTCTATTTTGACAGAGATTCACTTTATATCCGTTCAAACCATTTTATGATCGGAAAACAAAGATATGGTTACATTGAAAATTTATTGGAATTCATGCGAGGTATTTTGTTAGGGTTAGGGTTAAAATAGGATTAGAGTTAGGAGGCAGCATGAAGTTAATGAAATTAATATATTTATATGTATCTTTAAATTGACGGTGTGTTTGTTTATATGTTGCCTATACGTAGTTGAAAAATCTTAACTTGACCACATTTCATTTTTAATTATTTATAATGTTTTTTTGGAGACAAATCAAACATTATAATTTTCTCATTCTTTATGTTTTGAGAGATGTTCATGTTATATCCATTGAAACCTTTTTATAATTGTGGAACATTTACATTTTTTTATGATTTTATGTGTAAGTGTTTATATTGCTCATAAATTGATATATGTAAATATTTTAAATTTAAGATTTATTTTTTTGTTTGCTAGCAGAATCATTTAGGGATTGCTAATCTTTAACATGGTTGGATTTTCACGGAGTGCCTTAAAAGCACACTCCTTAAACGACTACACCGAGAACTTTAAATTTAAGATTTTTAAATGAGCTTATAAATTGATTTATTTTAATTCACAAGTTCAAAACCAAAAAAATAAGATATGTATACCTCCATAAACTTTACTAATCAAATAATTGAAAAATAACTTTAAAAATAAATTATTATTATTATAATATATAGTTTTTTTAAATAATTTTTAAACTATATTATAAAAAATACATCTCCCAAATACAAAATAATTCTTTTAAAAAATAAAATACCACCAAATAAATAATAAATAGTTGCTTTAGTATATTATAAAAAAAGTCACAAAGTGAAGAAGCTATTCTCTTTTATTTCAAAAAGTCTATAATTTCTATTTTTCTTTGGAGTCTATTTGTTTCCACCAACTAAAGTTGGGCTTTAATATATTTATTTATTTATTTAGAGTCTATGTTTTTTCACCACGTAACGTTTCCTTTTTATATATTCATATAGAAAAATTATGATGTGTAGTTTTTAAAATGAGTTAAAATTGTTAAATACAAAGTTTTCTATCTTGTTTTTTTATAATTAATAGAATTATAACTTTTATAAATTAAAAAATATATACATATGAAAAATATAATTAGATTTATTTATTGTTTAATTTACTTATTTAAAATTAGTTTATTTTTTAGATGATTATGGTTAGATATGATGAAATTAAATTTAATTTATGACACTTTAAATACTTAATTTACTTTTAAAATTATTAAAAAAAAAAAAAAAAAAAAATTAACAAAAATTATTTAAATCACCACTTTAATTTAATAATGAGGGATTTTTGTGACTTCCTTACTCATAATAATAATTAGAGTTAGGATAGGATAGGATTAGAACTCATAATAATAATTAGAGTTAGGATAGGATAGGATTAGAACTCATAATAATAATTAGAGTTAGGATAGGATTAGGATTAGGGTTATTTTTATGAATATTTATTTTATAATAATAAGAAAATAGTAATATAATAATTTAAAATCAACTTAAATAATAATAGCACACTCAATTCAAATAATAATTGCAATAAAAAATATATCAAGAGCAAGAAGAGAGGCTATGTGCACTAGGGTTAGGGTTGCTTCAACTTTGGTGCACCTAGCCGCCCCTACAGGGGCTCTATGATTCAGAGGAAGGAGGGTCGCGAGGCACCTCCTACAGTGAAGTGATGACACATGGAAACACTGGAGGGGGTTGCAGGCGCCTAACATTTGAACCTCCGCCAGATCTACCCTTGCATAGCCTCTTTGAGGGCACATTCAAAGACAAGGAAATTGACATAGATTCAGGGAAAACACCAACAAGTGCAGTACGCCCATGGATACCTAGGAAATGTATTCCCCAAGTGCCGCAAGCCCCGAAGTACATCATAAGCACACCCAGGATCAAAGAACAAAAGAAATACATGAGAGACTACACCCTAGTGGGGAAATTTCTAGGGCTTTGGACCTCTGAACGCAAGCTTGTAAAATAGATACAACAATGGTGAAAGCCCAAAGGCCATTACGATCTCCAACTGGGATCCAAAGGATTCTTCACTATAATCCTGCACAATTTGGAGGACATGAATCATATTTTTTATGAAGGGCCTTATTTCTTCAACTCGGCAGGACTATTCTTGAGATTTTAGACAAAGAAATTTAGCCCTAATACAGAGGAATTTGTGCATGCCCCGGTGTGGATAAGACTCTATTCCCTTCCGCATGAGTTCTGGTTGGAAGAGATACTGGCTGGCATCGACAATACCATTGGAGTATATGTTAAATCCTCGGAGGCCACGAAGAAATGAAGATATACCTCCTATGTGTGCATCTGTGTTTACCTGAATATCTCAAAGCCACTACCAGGATCCATTGATTTGGAATATCCTGATGAGGACTGGCTGCAAACCATTGACTATGAACACATATCGTTTAGATGCAGAAAATGTCATGAGCATGGGTGCCTCTTCAGGGACTACCCCCTTAATACAATAAGTAAAGACGAAAACCCATAAGCAAGAAAACACAAAGATGGCTTCATCCAGGTAGCAGGATGACGCAGACAAGGAGGAAGAAGACCAGCAGGCCCGACCAACAAGGAACCGACCTCCAACAACGAATTTGAGGCTTTGCAACAATTTCCATAGAACATGGATACCCCGCGGGTCCCTACAACAGAGAAAACACATCAAAACCCAGAGAAACGGAAAGTTGTGGACACCCCAGGTATGGCCCAAACCACTTCTCCGCCCAACTCCAACACAACAGCCATAAAACCCTCAAATATAGAAGATGGTGACACAAAAATGGATCTAGATGAGCAACATCTGGCGGGAGTAGACCTGGAGAATTTGGAACAAGCTTATTGGCACCAGAAACTTTATACCATCCCTCTAGACCAGTTCATAAAAGTCCACAAGGGCTTCCTCAAATCCATAATAGGCTCCACCACCAGATCTAGCTCGGGTTTAGGCATACAAGGAAATACACAGAAAGAGAAACGCAAATCTCAGAAAGATGAAAAGAAAAGATGAAAAAAATCAACCAACAAGCTCATCCAAGAGACCGAACACTTTATGGTCAACTTTGGTAAGATCCATATCATATACGAC
This sequence comes from Picea sitchensis, assembly GCA_010110895.2. Lineage (NCBI taxonomy): Eukaryota > Viridiplantae > Streptophyta > Pinopsida > Pinales > Pinaceae > Picea > Picea sitchensis. Next base: position 100,492 of record SNQJ01S0002758.1, on the reverse strand, counting down.
AAATTTCCCCCTCTCCCCTCCCCATCCTCATCATGAAGATCATCTCTTGGAATATAAGGGGACTCAACAGTCATAGTAAGTAGAAGCTACTACGAGAGATTATCATAGCGCAAAAACCAGACATAATGATGCTTCAAGAAACAAAATGTGCCACTGGAGAAATGGATAAACTCCTCCCTAGATGTTGTAAGCAAGGGAAAGGTATCTACACAGATGCTATGGGCACAATAGGGGGCTTGGAACTTCTTTGGAACCCAAGCTCAGTCACCCTAGACAATGTTTTCACAACCAGATGGCCCATCTCTACCACATACCGCCTCATCGGCTTCAATAAGCCTGGCTACCTGACAAATGTCTATTGGCCAACCACACCAAGAGACAAACATGCCTTCTTAAGGAATCTGGAGGGGTTGGCCATCCTAACTACAGGGAACTGATGGATTCTTGGATGGGACTTCAATATTATATGCAATCTGGACGAGAAAAGAGGAGGAACACGTTGACTCGAAGTGGAGTCTAGGAACTTTTAGGTCCTAATCGACAAACTAGGCCTCATTGACATAGACACTCCAAATGGAATCTTCACCTGGACGAATTGAAGAACTGTCTCTCATCAGATAGCTTGTCGGCTCGACTGCTTTCATCTCTCTGATTCTCTCATGATGGAAGGCACATCACTGGAAGTGCACATTCTCGATGTCCATGGATCGGATCATCGACCCATCAAACTCTGGCTTGACATTCCTGCCACTCCAGGACGTAAACCATTCAGGCTGGAGCAATTCAGGCTGGAGCAATTTTGGCTCAATCACCTGGACTTTCAACAAAATACCCACACTTGGTGGTTAGACACATATGTTCCACACAGTTCCAGCATGTACAGATTCCAGGATAAATTCAAAAACTTCAAGGAGAAGCTCAAGGATTCGAATAAACAAACCTTCAACAATATATTTAAAGCCCAAAAGAAACTTATGGATCAAATGGGAATCATACAAAACCAAATCCACGATCAGGGAATCTCTGAGAATCCCAAAACACAGGAAGCAACAATAAGACAAAATATGGAGGAAAGAAAATCCCAAGAAGAGATCTTGTGGAGGCAAAAGTCTTACATCCAATGGCTGAGGGCGATCGAAACACCAAGTTCTTCGACAGGTCTACCATTCAAAGAAGACATGCCAATCATATTACGCAGTTGATCACATACAACGGGAAAACCCTCCACTATCATGAGGATATGGAAGCGAAGATGGTTACCTACTATTAAGATCTCTTGACAGAACCCCAGGGGGACATATCTCAAGGCATAGTGCAATTCACACAACACATACCCTCCAAAATCACAGAGGAACAAAATGCAACTTTTCTATGACCCATCACGCTCAAGGAAGTGGATAGGCACTCCATGACACCCCTATGGGAAAAGCTCTGAGACCGGATGGTTTCACTTCAGACTTTTTTCATCATTGTTGGCAAATGGTCAGGGAGGAGGTTTGGGAAATCATTGAAGATTCCAGAGTCTCACGTCAAGTCCTTCCAGCGCTTAACTCCACCTTCCTGACCCTTATTCCCAAAGAAGAGCTAGTAAATCACAACAAACAGTTCCGACCAATCGCTCTCTATAATGTCATCTACAAGCTCTTAAAAACGGTAATCTCCCGGAGACTCAAGCCCATCCTCCCCTTCATCATTTCACCAGAGAAATGAAGGTACATGGAAGGAAGACAAATCTTGGATAGCATCATCCTAGCGCATGAAGTGATCCACTCTTTATAGAAGACTTGCACTCTAGGTATGCTTTTAAAACTTGACCTTTTTAAAGATTGAGAGTGTGTGTAGAGAGAGAGAGAGAGAGAGAGAGAGAGAGAGAGAGAAACAATGAGGGAGAAAGGGGGGGCAGAGGGACACAAGGAGAGAGGGGAAGAGGGGGAAGAGAGAGGGATATGGAGAGAGAGAGAGAGAGGAGAGAGACTGAATGAGGGATAGGGAGAGTGAGGTCAGAGAGAAAGAGAGGAAGATAGAGGGAGGGAGAAGGGGGAAAGGGGGCAGAGAGAGAGAGAGAGAAAGATGATTTGTTCACATTAACAGGAACGCGCACGCATTCTTGTTGCTAATAACGTGCACACATTTTAGGAACGTGTGCATGCTTTAGAAACGCACACGCATTTTAGGAATGTGTGCACGCTTTAGGAATGCATGTGCACTTTAGGAATGTGTGCGCTTTCCTAAAGTGTGCGTGCATTATTTGAATTTAATTTTTTTTTGGGCGGGAGTGACAAATCTAGAATACGTGTTTATTGAGTTGGTTTCTTCGAATTTAGGTTCGGGATGACAAACCTAGTGGTTCGGTCTACAAATACACAAAACCTCCATTTTTATGAATTCCTCTCCATATCTTTGTTTTTGACATTAGTTTCTATAGGCTACACAATTAAGTTATTAATGAAAATATAAACACATATAGAGTTGGCAGTGCAGATTCTAAATATGCAATTTTTTTTTAAATTAATAATTTTTACTATTTTTAATCTATTTTTGTCTTGACATATATCAAAATCCTATAATACGTACCTCTCTTATTTTGTTATAACTTGTTTTCAGCTTAACCATTTCTCTAATGAGTTATATGCGGCACTAGAAGAGACCAATATCTACAATCTAAAAAAAAAAAAAAATCATTTTCATCATGTAAAGACCATCTTAGCCTGCACGAACAAAAGACGTTGTAATTTCAGGGATATGTTGACTTTGATAATATATATATATATATATATATATATTATAAATTTCCAAAAATACATGGCACAAGAAAAATGGGTTCTCTACAAGTATACAAGTTTTTAGAACAAAATTCCATTGTTGAGGTACTCAACACCTGCATGACCAAAAACATATACCTTATATTTTATTGGAAAAATAAGATACCACTGTTATAAAAAAACAAATTTGACATAGTTATTCACAATTTATATGAATAAAAGTTGTATATTCAAAAATCTAATTCAATTTCCTACATTTCATATTTTTACACCATATTCAAATCCATTGTAAAAGTACCTTGAATAACCCCTCCAAGTTAACAAATTGTTGTTTTTCCAGGTTTTCATTGCCACTAACGTGTCACGAGAGACCATCATTAACTTGCACTCACCCTTAACTTGGAAGAAGGGTCCATTGAACATGCGTTTAAGACTCAGAACACCTTTAGCAGGGGTAGAGAAAAAGGAAACAAAGGGAGAAATTAGAGAGGAAGAGACAGAGGAAATCAGAATGTAGATGGAAAACACTCAAAGGAACCACATCCGCATTCAAGAGACCCACATAATCAAAGATGAAGAGGGAGAACAAGGACATACAAGTCCATAATTCAATGTTATTATTGTAGAAAATTTGGCTACTATGAAAGTGAATGCAGAAAGAAGCAATCAGATCAGAACATAGGTAGAGAAAATGTATCCACGAACGAAGGAGAATCATATGAAGTAATGTTTCTTTCATGCCATACATCTGAAGAAGGTCACTCCAAGGACCTTTGGTTGCTAGACAACGGATGAAAAAATCACATGACAGGTAACAAAGATTAATTTCTTGCATGGATACTATTGTTAAATCCAAAATTACCCTAGGAGATGACTCTCAATTAAAATCCCTAGGTAAAGGAATTGTATATGTCTTATCTAAACAAAATCAGAAGAAAGACATACATGATGTCTACTATGTACCAAACCTGAAACATAATATGATTAATGTAGGAGAGTTAATGGAGCATGGTTATGATGTCTTATTTAAAGGCTCAACATGCTTGATTTTGGGCAAATCACACAGTAGGAAGCTAATTGCAAAAATTGAGATGACTAAGAATAAGATGTTTCCCCTAAACCCAAGAAGTGTAAATTTTTCCCAATCATATGCCCAAATTGTCTCAAACACAAATGAAACTCTCCTATGGCATTCTAGGTTTGGTCACCTTCCATTTAAGAGTTTAAGTCTTCTTTAGAGACATGCAATGGTCAAAGGTCTTCCTATTTTAAATGAAATGGACATCCCATGTGAAAATTGTATACTTGGAAAGCATAAAAGAGACAACTTTCCGACATCCTCAAGTAGAGGAAAAGAACATATTGAATTAGTTCATGCAATCCTCTGTGGATCAATGCAAACCCAATCAATTGGTGGTAGTTTTTTTTTCTGACGTTTATTGATGATTTTGGCGAAGAAAGCACATATATTTCGACTGGGGTATTTAAGTTGGTCCAAAGATGCCAGATCCCAAAGTGTGGTAGAGAAACAACAGAACAAAGGGAATTGTAAGACTCTTCACATATTGGAGAGCAGCCTAATCCAATCAACAGTGCAACCCGAGATGATGAAGCAAGAAGGCGATAAGCTAGAAAAAGATTGTTAGTGTTGTGCCTAGAGGCATAGATCAAAGAAGAAGCTATTCATTTTTCCTTTTGTTGTTGTTTTAGTTTGTTTGTTCTTATTAGTTTATTTGGTATTTGAATGTTTTGAAATAAATGAACTAGATTTGTTTCTAGGAGTTGTTGCCATAGAGTTATGGTAAAATTGGTCACATGGGTGATAACGATGTAATGGAAAAATGTAATGGGCTTGTTGGGAATTTCGTAAAGCATATAGAATGCTTGTTGTAACTGAGTGAAATGTTGAAATACTATTGTAAGGGGTGCATGATCGGTTGTACCCGACAACCTAGAGGTTTGTGGTCCAAGTTGTAAACCTTCCCATAGGCAAGTTGTATTCTCCAAATGTTTATGAAGCCCCATTGATTCAGGGCTACATAGATTAGTATGTGATCATGTAGCACATATCCCTCTTATGCATAGAATGGATGTCACATCAAGTTGTGGAATGAACCACTAGTGTAGGTACGAGGGTGGAAGGTGTACTGATATTTAAGCTTGAGGGAGGATCAGAGAAATTGAATCTTTGATTAAAGAGGGGAATGTGAGATAGAGAAATGTCAGAGTGTGAGGGACCAAAATATGATGAACCATGTAGGTGAAATGCATTCCTACAGAACTAGCGAGTACAATGGATGACACTCATGTATCTCGGTAGATGGATTGTTTTTTATATGAACATCAATTATCAATTTGTTGCAGGTACAAGAGGAAGAAGAAGAAAACTCGAAGATGAAACTCATAGCAAAGATAGACCAAGTCGAAACCATTTCTATGTGGGAGTCGTTGTCATCAAAAACCACTTGAGCATTGTAAATCCTAATGAATGTACCATCTGAGATTAAGAGGGAGTGTTAAATATAATCTCCAATTGTCAAGTTATTTGCTAGCTACCAAATCAACTCCACTTAGCCATAGTTAAACTTATGTTAGTCATTGAGTTTAATGGAGTGTTTGGTACAAATCCGTTGGATCCATCAATACTCTATGTAACCTACTTAATAGCTAGACGGGTATGAAACCCCAAAATGTATTGATCTTGCATTTCAATTTCTATTCATTCCATTTAGGTTCTGCTCTCTCTAAACATTGACATTCTCCAACAACAATCTCTCCATGAGACAAATATAAACTCATATCTTTTGAGTTTAAATCTATTTAGTTTGTTGAATATATTGAAGAGTGGATGATTAGATGTTATAATTTATTCTTATTTCAATTAATACTTTATAATTTTATGACAGTAAATTTTAGTCAATCTAATTTTTTCATCCTATTCAGGTGTAAACTAAAAATTTATAAATACATCAAATGAGATGTCTATTTTTTTAGCCATTGCAAACAAATTATGAAGTGTACATTCATTCCCACGCAATGCACAATATTTGCGATGATTAATGGTAACATTTTTTTTCAATAATAGTGTGAGTACAGAAGGCATATACCTATTGGAGATTGGCACAATTAATCTGCTTAATCTAAAATTCTAATCATTAGTAATTGGAGATCTTTGTATATTCTTAGGTGTCCCTCCCAAATCAATGAATGTGATTTACTCTTCACTTAATTTCCTTGTATTTTTAAATGCATCGGTTAACTTTGTTTACTTTTTTAACATTTACCTAATCATACTTTTTTAACATTTATTAACCTTTGGAATTATGACATTTAAGATTAACTTTGGATTTCCCTCGGCTCTATGTGGGTTTCAATTGTCCTTTTAAATTTTTACTGTGTTGAGAATTTTATCAGCCTAAACCTTTAAGTTCACAAATAGCCACTTTGAGGCTGTGCTAGTATTTTTTTAATATCATTTCAGAAATAGTAGAACTACATTATTAAAAATGATTTATCATTAATTAAACAATGAAAAATAAAGTTAGTATCAATATTAAAAGTTGCTTATCATTAATTAAGCAATGTTAATATTAATTTGAAAAATGATAGATATTATTTGAAAAGATAGGAAATAGCGTAGAGAGATCGATGAACTGCCTTGTGTGGTTATTGTAACAGTCTTAGTGACAGACAAATTCCCAAGTGGAGCCCCAAGGCACTGTGCAGGCAGACTGGAGTCTTTCTTGATTGTGTCAAGATCGTTAGGCTTGCTGTCCTTTCGTGCGAGTCCGAGATTTTGGAATTAAATTCTATTTTATTACAAAATTCATGTGGTGTTCAGGTGCTTAGTGATGAGAATCCTTGACTGAGTGGATTTTACTCATTTTTCTCCTTTGGAGAGAAAAATCAAGCTGCGCCAAAGAAGCAGAAGAAAAAAACCCATCCACGTCTCTGGTCTATAAAACAAAACGCAGGGTTTTGTTCTGCCACGGAGATGTTCAGTTATGTATCCTCTAGTCTACCTTCGTCTTCACTACATATAATTGGATCTCGAGTTTAAGCCTTGCAGGGTCGGGATTCTAGCAAAGCTGCACTTGCGAGCTTCTTATCCTCCCTGCATCTGACTGTAAGTCAGCTGTGCATCATATTGAATCTGAAAAATCCTACCAGTATTAAATGGGTTTCCTTGCAATAATCGTTGCTGGAATTACGTCCATTTTACTGGGAGCAACTGTTTCCGGCTATGAGATTAATTTTACTTCTTTTGATGTCAATGGAGGTCTTAGTACATTCCTTCTGCGCAACGCCACAGTAGCACCCGATGCCCAAGCGTTGGAGCTCACTCCCGGTGTAAGTAATCCGCAGTTCTTCCCGTCAAATAAATGCGGAAGGGTGTTATTTAATAGAATGTTTAGAGTATACGGAAGAAATAAGACTGCATCCTTCCATACTTCATTCGTTTTCAATATCCGACCTGAGAACGGAAGCGGCGGCGAAGGTCTGGCTTTTATAATAACTTCGTATGATTATATCCCTAATAATAGCTATGGCCGATGGTTGGGACTGTTCAATGCCTCCACTAACAACAGAAGCAGTAGTAAGCTGTTGGCGGTCGAGTTTGATACTAAGAAGAGCCCAGGGACTAACGATCCCGATGGCAACCATGTAGGCATTAATGTTAATAACATAAACTCCACGGTTTTTAAGTCTCTGGATCAGAATCAGATTAATTTGAAGGGCCATTACGACATCCAGGCGTGGAAATCAGATTAATTTGAAGGGCCATTACGACATCCAGGCGTGGATTCAGTACGATGGCAATACGAATAAGCTGAGCGTGTACCTGGCAAATAGGTCGGATCCTATGCCATCGCAGCCCCTCGTGTCCTCTATCATCTATCTGTCTAACATCCTCGACCACAAGGCTTATTTCGGCTTTTCCGCCTCCACTGGTGAAGCAATCGAGCACAACTGCGTGAAATCATGGAATTTCACAATCGAACCCGTGTCCTTGCCACAATCGAAGGCATTAATTATTCCTCTTTCTGTCTGCCTTCCCTTATCAGCGTTTGTTGCTGCGGCAGGGATTATAGTGTTCCTCAAGTACCGTAAGTCTCAGGCAGAGGAAGAGAGGAAATTATTTGACGAGTTAGATAAAATTCCAGGCAGGGTGAGGGAATTCAGATACAAGGACCTGACGAAGGCTACCAATAACTTCAGTCCCGCAGCTGTTCTTGGAAGCGGTGGCTTCGGAACCGTTTACAAAGGAATTCTGCCAAAGGGAAAAAATATGGTTGCAGTAAAACGCATGAACAAAGGCTACAAACGAGGGAAAGAGGAATTTATCTCAGAGATCAGCGTCATCAACCGCCTTCGTCATCGAAACTTGGTGCCCCTGCTGGGGTGGTGCCATGAGAATGGGGAGCTGATTATGGTTTATGAATACATGCCCAACGGTAGCCTGGATAAACATATTTTTAATGATGATATTGCAAGCGGATTCCTGGACTGGGAGCAGAGATACAACATAGTCTCCGGCGTCGCCTCGGCTCTGCTGTATCTCCACGAGGAATGGGAACAGCAGGTAATTCACAGGGACGTGAAAGCCAGCAACATCATGCTCGATTCGGAATACAAGGCCCGACTCGGCGATTTCGGCCTCGCCCGTTTGATTGAACACGACCGGAGATCCTCCACAACCACTGCTGTAGTGGGAACCCTGGGCTACATCGCACCAGAGTGCTTTCACACAGGGCGAGCAACGGCAGAATCTGATGTGTTTAGTTTCGGCGCCGTCGCCCTTGAGATCACCTGTGGAAGGCCTCCCAAATCCAGCAGCCCAGGAGAGCCAGATCTAGTCGGTTGGGTGTGGAAACTGTATCGCGAGAACAAGCTCTTGGAAGCTGCCGACAGTCGTCCGTTTACGCTTGGAAGCGTAAACACTAACGCGGAGGACATCAAACGTTTGCTGGTGTTGGGACTGGCGTGCTCCAATCCGAATCCGGAGGCCCGCCCTACCATGAGGGAGGTTACACAGATACTGGTTCGGACCATGCATCCACCAATGGTACCTTCTTCCAGACCGTCGTTCGTCTGGTCCCACGATAGCAGTTTCGCCACCAGTTCAGTAAATAGCAGTGGGAGTGTACCGAGCTCTATGAATCCCTGACAACCGTCAAGTCGTCTAAATGGAAACGGAAGCGTGAGGTGATTTTCAGGCATAGGAGCTGAATCGAACATTTCAACTTACGCTTTATCCTGTAAGGCCTTTTTATGGTTTGTTATTATAATTTTTATGGTTCAGTTACCAGAATAGATAAAAAGTGGCGTTGGTGTTCTTTCAGAAGATGTCATAAGTTTAATTTTAGTCAGACTTGTGTGAAAACTGTAACGCTAAAAGGGAGTGCTGAGTGACTTTTGAATTGTATAGCGTGTCCGAACTGCCCATAGATTCCCAGGGAAGCAGCTCTTGTATTTTGATTGTGTAAAGGGGAGTTGATTCCTGGATACTATGAAGAATGGTTGTAAGGTGTTTCTTAGCATGTAATTGATTATTATTATTTGTGGTTATATGTGTGAAAGTGATTAAGTCGATATGGTTCACTTATTGAAAAGTTCTAGATTATTACCTTAGTTTTAAATTAAACATGAATAAACAGTTTTTTAATAAAAATATTAAATACTCTGTGAATAGAATTTAATGATAGAATTTAATGAAAAGGGAATATTTTTCATCATAGTAAGTTATAAAGGTTAGGATATAAGGAGTGGGCTAATTCTGGAGCAATTTTTTTTCTGAGTTATTTTTCAGGTATATTTTCAGGTGGTTCGTTTTTAAATTTCAGCCAATCTAAAATTCTGATTGATTTTTTGAGTATTTGAGTTGGTTTAAAATGAGACATAATCCTTAGGATAAGTTTTTGAAATACATGGAACATTAATCCATACAAACTCAAACTACCCCTTAAAATTTGATCAAATTCAAACCCATTTTTTTAGCTTGAAAAAAAAAAACCCCAGAGAGAAAATTACTCAGAAGATTACTCCGAAATAGCTTAATCCAAAATTTAATACATAACGGTCATAATATGTTCGTAAGTCATTACAGTCGGGATAGAATTTAATGAAAAGAAAATATTCTTCATCATTAATAAAAGCAATTAGCAAGTTTTACTGTTAATAATTTCCTAATTATCATTACTAAGTATTACTATTCGTAATTTCCTTTTTCTGCCACTGTTTCTTCCTTTTACAGCTGTTGTTTCTAACCTTTCCATTTCGGGCTGTTTCTTCATTTGCCCATTCTCTATTCAATGGAAAACAGGCTTGGGCTTTGCGTGTCTCTTTCCATTTCTCCATTCTCTATTTAATGGACATATCTATTTCTTGGGCTTGGGCCTTGATAGTGTATAGAATCCGAAGCTTCTAGTGAGAATACATGGCCGCCATTTTTATGCATTTTGGGGGGCACATGCTAAAAAACTCCTATCATAAGTTTCAATGCTCACCGGTTGCTTTATTTTTATAGAAATGCAGGTTGTATCAACCAATAACATTTTGTAGGGATCATCCTAGGCGTAAATCTCATCCTACGTGGACCGATATGGCCACATCTCATTTTTATTGGGGAAATCACAACTCATCCTATGGGGGGCGACATGGACGCAGTTTAGTCTAGGATGGGGCATGGCCTGTTACTGCAAACATGAAGAGACAGTCAAATTTATCATCTCACCATATCAAAACACAATGTGTAACAGAGGTCGGTAGCTGGCATGGAATTTGACATTTTGATAAGAGTTTAACAGAGGTCGGTAGCTGTCATGGAATTTATCTTTGACATTTTGATAAGAGTTTTGTTTTTTTTTCAAAGTTTTTCTATTCAGTCCTCAACAATGACCAAATCAACATTTTGAACTTATTTTGCCAAACCTGAAAAAAATTGAAACTGTCAATGGAATGGAATAGTTACGGAACAATTACATCACAGAAAACAATTACTAAACATAGCAAGGACAAACAAAAAATGTAGAAAGCGGTACTGTAATAGATATTAACAAATAATTTCCTATTTTAAAATTAATTCCTTAAAAATATGGTGAAAATACGGGAAAAAAAAAAAGTGCTATAATACATTTTTAACAATTTTTTTTTTTTAAATTAATTCTTTAAAAATATAATGAATATATGAGATTTTATTTGACAAGTCAAGTATGGGCAAAATTGTAACCTCACACTTGATTTGCATTAACATGAAGCACTATAAATATAAATTTGGATCAGTGATGTTCTTCTCCTTCACTCGTGACTCTTCCAAGCACTATAAATATAAATTTGGATCAGTGATGTTCTTCTTCTTCACTCGTGACTCTTCCAATCACCTGCAACTCTGCGTAATACTCCTAAGTGATATTTACAATAATATTTACATAAGTAGCACAATCACAAGGATTATGTGTCCAACATCCTCCCTCTTAATCTTAAGGTGTTTGTGAGTCCAAGCATCATTCTGAACTTTTCTCCACAATTTGTTCATTTGTGGAACAATGTCTCAAATGAATAGTCTTGGCCTCTACATGATATCCAATTAGATGATACTTTGTGTTGATGTGCTTAGTTTGATGTGCAAATTCCTCAGTCAGGGCTTCAACTGTTTTATTTATGAAATGTGTGCCTTGATCACTCATAAGGATCTTTGGGCATCCAAACCTAGTTATGATGTCATCAAATATGAAGCCTGCAGTTGTATTTGCACTAAAGTCCTTAACTTCTCTTGATTCGACCCATCTGTTCAAGTATTTTGTTGTTGTAATTATGTATCTTGCTCCTGTGCGCTTACCTGGTGGGTTTATAGGTCCCACAAAATCAATGGCCCATTTCTCAAATGCTTGTAGGGTCAGTTGTGGTGCTAGTGGCATTTCATCCCTTATGGAAGGTTTCACAACTCTTTGGCATACATCGCAGGCTTTCTAATAGTCTTTAGCATCTATGTGTAAGGTAGGCCACCAAAGGCCAACTATAAGAACCTTCTGCACAGTTTCTTTCCCTGCATAATGTCCTATTGCGATGCCTTCATGAGCTTTCGAGAAGATCATCGGTCATTCGTCCTCCATAACACATCTTCTCAATATCTTATCAGGTCCCATCTTGTATAGCTGTCCAACTATAAGTGAAAAGTCGGCAACGCGCACTATTAGTTGTTTCTTTTGGGGAATTGTATATTGGCTAGGGGCCATTCCTATTGATAGGAACTGGGCTATTTCTGAGAAGTGTTCATCAATATTTATAATGGCCAGTAACTGTGCATTCGACAGTGTATCCTCCAAACTAGTGGGCTCTTCTCCATGTTCCAACCTTGACAAGTGGCCAGGACCTTTGTTCATTCTTCCTTGTTTTACTATGATCTCAAAGTCATATTCCTGAAAGAGCAGAAGCCATCTGCATATTCTCCCCCCCGACACTGGCTTGTTGACTAGGTATTCCAGCACAGAGTGATCAATAAACACTTTAAAGTGTCCTCCCAACAAGTAGTGGCAAAATTTCTGTAGCGCATACACCATGGCTAACCCCTCTCGCTCGGTAGTGGTGTAATTGATCTAAGCAGTTGATAGCTTCCTACTGGAAAAGGTTAATGGATGGTCAATATCTCCTTCCCCTGGTTGTGCTAACACTGCTCCTAAATCAATAGAAGATGCATCGACATGTATGTGGAATTCCTTCGTCTAATTTGGAAAGACTAGAATCGACGCAGTAACCATTTTCTATTTCAGTGTATTGAAGCTTTGTTGGCATTCTTCTGTCCAACTGATCTGACAATCTTTCTTCAAAATATTCTCCATGGGTGTTGTAATTTGGGAATATCCTTTAATGAACTTCCTGTAATATCCTGTGTGTCCCAGCGCAGTGCGCAACTGTTTGACTGAAGTAGGAGGGGGTAGATCAACTATAATGGCAATTGTAGATGGATCAACCAACAATCCATGCTTGCATACAATATGACCTAACAACACTCCAAATGGTGAGAAAAATATGGATTTTTTCAGATTCAAGGCAATTTGACACTGCCTGCATTTATCCAACATTAGCCTTAGACATTCAATAAGTTTTTTCAATAAGCTAAAAACAGTCCAATCATCAAAATATGCTTCTAGAAATTTATGCAAGAACTCCTTGAATGCTTCAACCACCACCCTGAAAAAGATGGTTGGAGCATTCTTCAATCCAGATGGCATCACTGTATACTAGTAGGATCCCCATTCTGTTACAAATGTGGTCTTGTGGTGATCTTCCTTGGCAATCTGGATCTGATGGTATCGTGAAAATCCATCTGTAAAAGAATATACTGCCTGGCCTCCCACATTATCTAATACTTTGTCAATGAATGGTGTAGGGAAGGGATCATGCAAACAAACATCATTCAGCTTCCTGAGGTCTACGCATATCCTTATCTCTCCTATATTCTTGTCTTGCACCACCATAGGGATAATCCATTCTAATTCCTCCATAGGTTCTATAATCTCAGCTTCCAGCATTCGATCAAGCTCAATCTTCACTTTCTCCTTATATTTAGGGTTTAGTCTGTAGGGTCTTTGTTTGACTGGTCTTTCATCTGGTTTCAAAGCAATCCTCATCTCTCCCATAGGTCCTTTAATTACCTTCATATCAATGAACTTAGTTGGAAACAAGTCATGATATTCATGTAGTAATTTTGTAATCTTGTCAATAGTGGCAACATCCCAATAATCTCCAACATTGGCAAGCTTCGGTGTCCGTTCTATTCCAATATTGACCTTCTTAATATTGATTGGTTGTCTAATGAATGGTAACTCAACTTCTGGTCTTTCCACGTCTCTTTGGCCTTATGTTTCTGAGATGTTCACCTTTCTTGGATCATCGTCTTCATCAGCATTGATGTTGTAACAACCTTGTAGTTTCTGGAGAGGCACAATCCATTTGTCCTCTTCTTGCTCAAAAGGGAGGTTAGATGCCTCCTTGAATACTTTTTGTATTAAAATTTTCAATGCTTAATCTACTTAAGGATATTGACTTTCAAATAAGAAGGTAGTTACAAAATTGTGAGTCATACCTTCCCAATATGTAGTGATAAGGTGCAACTCTTCTTGAATGTACCAGTTGATAGGTGTTGTGTCTAGTGTGTAAATGAATTTGTGCACCCATTTCTCTTGAGGGATCTTGCTCCAGGATTCCTCACAACTTTACACATGGTCCTTTGGGCAGCTTCGACCTGTGTACTGAACTTCACAGCCTTCTACTTGTGTTGATAACTGCGTTGTCATCAAGGTATGACATTGTACCCAATCCGTAATGTTGTTTTTGTGTGTCCCCCACCATCTTGTTGGGGTTTCTTTTAGGGCCTCATCCATCGCCAACAATCTTTGTTGCATTGGTACAATTTATTCAAAGTCTGACAAGAAGGTTTCTAAAGGATTCAGACCATCAAAGGCGGGTAAGTTACTTACTGTTGTGCCAATCCAATGAACTTATCTGGTTAATCTAACACATCTTCTTGTAGATACTTCATACATTTTATTCTTCTAGTTTTCCAGTGCTTCTTCTGAGTCTGATGAACATGCGTTGTCACTTCGCCAGCTTAGGTTTCCATCGACCGTAGGATTAATGTAATCATGTTGTCTGGATGTTAATTTGTATATGTTTTCTAGTTCATATGCGTAGTCTTCTTCTCTGATGGGCTCTGTGTATCTATGACCTTCATCTGGATCTAAGGGTGCAATGAACCTAAGGCCATCTCTTTCAAACGTCATTTGTCTTTTCTTTAAATCAACCATAGTGGAATTATTGAAAGCCCAATCAATTCCTAATAGCGCAGGGTAAGGACAACTATCATCAACTATCCCAATTACCTCAAAATATGCAAACATTCTTACTCCGTCGATGTCCAAAAGGACATGTTCCAGTCTACCAAAGTGGCTTACAGCTTGCTGATTAACCATTCTAAGCCTAATGGGGGAATATATCAACTTAGGTTTTCCCATTAGTGCCCAAGTTTTCTTCGTTATGACATTGACCTTCGACCCTAAGTCGAGGACCACATAGTCTATATCATATTCACCTATTTGAGCATTCAAATGTAACTCCTTATTTGTCCTTCACTTTTTAGCGATTTTGTGTACTGCCCTATTATTTAAGGGGTCTATCTTTCCTATCTCATATTGTCTGATTAAATTTTGTAGTTCTTGGACAATGCTCTCATCTCGAATCAAATTAATACAAGTATATAGAAATTCCATGAGCTTGCTTACCTCTTTTCCTTCTCTTCGCGAAGTAGACTGATCAAATGCCTAAGGAATTTCATATTCTCTCACTTCTGGCCATGTTTTTTATGAAGAGCCTTGGTCTTCTTTGAACTCTTTTCTTGCCTCCTCAAATACTTATCTTTCTTTCTTTGAATCAAAGGTTTGGGTCTTCTTTGCAGCTTTCCTGATTCCTGAGTCTTATGTAGTCTTTCCTTGGATCATTTTGTCTTCTCCTGTAACAGTGCCTCCTCTAGTAATAACAATGACTCTAGGGTCTTCTCCGCGAGGTTCAACATATATCAGTTGCACTTGCAAGTTCTGTTGAGTTCCTCTTCTCTCCTGAAGCTTAGCGAGCAACACAGGACAATCTTCTATAACATGTTCAAATGAGCTACAGTAGCTGCAAGTAGTGCAAGGGTTCTAATAGTCCCTTGTGAGGCGTCCTGGTTGTATGCAATTGTAATAGATGATATTTCCTTGACCTTGACCCATACCTCCTCCTCGTCCTCATCCTCTGAATCCATCGTGAGGGTTGAATTTTCCTCTCCCAGGGAGTTGTACTGCATAGTATTTCCTTCTTGTTGTACTTCGCCTTGAATTTTGTATATATCTCTTGACTTTTCATGCATGAGATCATAAGCCCTACAATCCCTATCATCATGTCCCATGGACTTATATAATGTGCAATATAAATTTGTGGGTGTTTGAACATATTTTTGCATTTAATATAACTCACCAATATGATGTCTATTTTGACATACTTTGCACCAAGGTAAGGTGACTTGATTCAAAGGGATCAGAGCTCCAGAGGCGAAGTATTCATGGAATAAGGGACAATGATCCTTTTCATGGCCTTTCGATATGAATCTAACACACCATATGTCTTCTCTTTTATATTTTACATTGTCTTTCTTCATATCTTTGACCTGTAGAGACAAACTAGTTAGCTGACTCAAGATCTGGCTCATACTTGAACTGGATTCTCCCATAGGGGTTGATTCTAGCTTCATGGCGATCTCCAACACCTCATCCTGTGAAGCAATATTCTATTGCGTCAAAGGAACTCTGATGTGTGGTAACCAGGCAACAATGAACCACTCTTTTTTTTGCTCATCTAGGATCTAAAAAGTCAATCAACCTGTTAAGGTCTTAAATCTATAGTCGAATTCCTAGACAGGTTTGGCTACCTTATGTTTGATCTGTTTTAGCTCTGTAATACATTGTGACTCCGAATTGGGTTTCTTGAACTCTGCATTCAACACATTCTTGATCTCATTTAGTGGCTTAGGTTGTGAAAGTCCTTGGACAAGCTTCATGTACCATCTTAGTGCGCGATCTCGAAGGGTAGTACTAAACTAGGTTATTTTAACTGCTTCATCGGTGACATTTTTAATATTCCATACAGATTCACATGGGAATCAGTGTTGATTAAGTTCTTCATAACCATATCCCCTAAATATAGGGAGCCTTATCTCGTCTTCCATAGATCTTCCTAGGTTTCCTGTCTAAGTATGTGGTGGACTACTAGTGACAGTGTTATGAACATTCTGGTGAATTAGATTACTCTGATGGCTTAATGCTGCTGAGAAAACAGGGGGATTAATAGTATTTACTTCAGTATTCTGTGTAGTTCCTAAAGTTTCTGGCTTGTCCCAATGAGGTTCTTCATCTTTCCCTTCCTCTACCCTAGAGGGTTCTGAATTCTCTTTGTCCGTTAGGTCTGCCTCTTCTCCACTATAGAAACCCTCATCCCCATAGTTATGCTTGAATAAGTTCACAAGATAAACTTCTCAGAAAACTCTCCCACTATGTGTATGTCCAACCTCTGTGTCATTGTCGCTGTCCGAATTCTTGAACATTAGCTTTTTCCAAATCTGACCAATCTACTGTATCTTCGATATATTTTTCTCATGCAATAGCATCTTGATCCTTAACTTCAGAAAATGTAAAAAATTTCCTCTGGGTCCCTTGAAGAAATATATCTCTTCTTGACTGTGTGACTCTATTCTTTCAACAACAAACTCAATGATGTAGCCTCCAATGGTGCTATCAAACCAGTGATCTACTGCTTGTGACATGATGTTGTCAACTCTCTTGACCTTCTTTATTAACTTCGACATCCAAACTATAGGAGGTCTAGATCTGATCTCAAACTCGGTATCTGCTAACCTAGATAACCACTCATATAGCTCCTGATGGATTCCTCCAAAGAAAATATCATGTATATCAGTAAAGATATATCTCTCCAACCAATTCTTTGTACTAAGATTAGGGTTCTTGTTCTGGGCTTTAGTGAAGTCCTTTTCTTGGTCCTCTATCCACTTCTAAATATCTGTCTTTGATGGGAACCACCTTGACATTCCATCACGAAGATTCTCGTCCCGAAAATGGAACCATTTGTTGGCACAGGGGAAGACTCGGGTTTCAGCCTCAAGAGCGCACCAAGAAGCCCTAGCTACTAGCCCTTTCGGCAACACCTGCGAGGCAGATGCAGTCTCACCCAAAACAACTATGTGGGGGTTGCAGGACAGATATGTCTACAACTAGAAGGAATCTAAAGTAGGTTCAAAGTGATCAACACACAACAACCTAGTATTCTTTATCTTCCTAGGATCTAATGTGCAATGTATATCTATCAGGTCTAACAAAGTAATGCAATAGAAGTAAAGAAACAATAAAGAAAAGAACACCAATCACACATACAACATAAGATATAAGTGGTTCACCCTCTCTCTAGGGCTACGTCCACAGAACTGTGCTCTATATTATATTAAGACAAAGCATACAGTTCTTATCTCCGCTCTTAGCTAGTAGATCCTCTTTCTTCTCCTCTCTTTCTCTCCCCTTCCTACGCACCTAGTTGCAGGACTTGACCTTTGCACTCAGCTAATGGTCTTACAATACCATAAGGCTCTCACACTTATCACTTCTTTCTCACACGATATTACTCACTCGATCACACAATGACAAAGACAACAACATAACACAAACCCATCCTCGGTCCTTTAGACCTCTATTTATACATTACAATAGCTCACTGACACCCTTAGTTCTAAACCTAGGTGTCAAAACCCTAGATACCAAAACCTTAGGTGTCTAAAACCCTAGTTCAACTTGACCCGTGTTTTCAGGACTTCGCCAGCCTATCTTTCCTTCCTTCTCCTGTGATGCTCCAAAGCATCTAACGGTGGCTTTTTCTGCTTTATGAGTTTTCCACGATCCTTATTTCTTGCTTACATGTCATCCTTGATCTTCTCATCCAATGACTTGCTTTCTTGGAATTCATTCTGTCTGTTCTTATATTTTTATCACTTTGACCCTGTTCACCGCTCGTTTAGCACGGAGGTCAACTCATTTCATGAAGATTATCTATGTCGAAGACAGCAGGGTTCTACTGGGTGTTTTTAAACACCGGCACTTATATTTTTGTAAACGGGATCTCCGCACCCCTGCGAGGGTAATAATGTAATAATGTCTGCATGGATCATAGTTAGGAGAGGTACCTTGGATGTTGACATCAGGGGAGTTCCTTTCATCGGGGGTTTTTTAATCTCAGGAGGGTTAATGTGGCCTAACTAGTCAGGTTAACTTTCCGGAGTTTTTCCCTCCCAGGCTTCCTCCAAAGTGGTGGAAGGCGCTCTGATGATCTCGTTCACTGAGTAACCTTTTAGGATTATTGTAAATGACCATGCTAGGCAGTGTCTTGAGTCTTGCGGAATTCCGTCAAGTCTAAGTCAATTTTTTTTAATTAATTAATTTTTAATTAATTAATTAATTTTTGAGCTTATATTGTAAAAACTTCGTCTTTGGGAGAAAGATAGGGGTATTTGTGCTCAAAATGAATGGAATAGCACTCCCTACACCCACTGGCCAAGTTTCAG
>SNQJ01S0002758.1:66667-81564 GCA_010110895.2 Picea sitchensis | reverse complement strand
CCCTAGGAGTAAGCCTAGACGGAAGAAGTTCTTGTCAAGGTGACAGTGTGGGCAAGAACTTAGACATTGTGTCTCCGAGGGCACACTAAGTGAGCCGGACTTAGCTCACGTTTGCAAGTGTGCATTAGGGCGACAACAGACCCAATAACAGTCACTCTGTATTCCACGAAGTTTTCATTTTGTCTTTTCTCCCTTGTTTCTCGCTTACTTCCGTAACCAAGGGTCAACAGAGAACGTGGGCCGTATATTTGGTCCTGAAGAATTCACCGATTTGGGGATAGGGAAAAAGGGAATAAGTAGCTCGTGAAAGTTTCGAACCATGGAGTCGTGAGAGGACCTAGCCCATGGTCTTAGCCCGTGGTCACTATTAGCACCATTTTTTCATAGCTAAAGTTAGAGGTTTGTCAACAATTTGCAAAGTCACGCCTATTAGCACCCATATTGTTTTTATGTCTGGCATCATCTAACATCTCCGAGGGTCAATTTCAAAAGGAAGGTTTTAATTTATTATTTCCATTTCCATTTGCAAATGCGTGTTGCAAAATTTTCTACGTGTTGCGAAGTGAACTTCATCATGCAAAGGATTCTGCCACGTAGTGGATTTTCGTCACGTAGTGGATTTCGTCATGCAATGGTTTTCTATCGTGCAGTGGATTTTCATCGCGCAGTGGATTTCGTCACGTAGTGGATTTCATCATGCAGTGGATGCTATCACGCATAGGATTTTTTTTGTGCAGTGGATTCTATCGCACATAGGATGTTGTGGCACAGAGGATGTCATCGCACAGTGGATTTTTCTGCGCACAGACTACAGGTCGCACTGTGCAAATTACTAGTTTAGTGGTCAACTTAAAGATAAAGTTATGACCAATTGTAGAGGAATTTTGAATATCACCGAGAGGTTTTTGTCTCAGAAAAGCCAAATAATAAAAACCTCTCTCAGATTTGCAAAATGTTTCATGGATTGGGATATTAGAAGGAATCTTTGAGCCCTAGTTTTCAGTTTTCTTGATTTGTTGTCTGAGACATGTTTTTGCGACACGTATTCCAGCCAGTTAGAGATGAATTTCATGAAACCGAGAGAAGTATTTATTGATAACAATCCTAAATACAAATAACTCTCTCAGTTGTGGAAAATATTTTTTTATTAGTGATATATGATGCCATATTTAACGCCTATTTTGTCAATTTTATGCTCAATCTGCTGCGTTTTTTGATGTAGTTTACTGTTGCGTAGGAGACTTGTTGCGCAAGGGTGACAGCGTGGACAGTAATGAACATGATGTCTCATCACTACCATATGGTCAAATTTTGATCATGATCAATGATTGTAAAGAATATTTCGGTTACGATTATGATTTTGCAAAGTCGGGTTTTCTATTTTTAGTGAATCCATTGAAGTTATTGTTCTCTTTCAAAGAAAACATATCCATGATTCTAGGAGAAAGTATTTAGACCCTAGAAGCCAAGGGTGACATGATTTTTCTATATATGGGGATCATTCTAATATAAATAGGGTTGGTTGGCAAAATTGGTTGACGACAGTTATTGTATGTAATTTGAGTTTTTTGACCGAAATTTAATGCAAAGGTCTTGTAACTTGACGAAGATATTCTAGTTGTAGCAGTCAGATGTATTGTGCTTCCTTTCATATTTATTTAGATCATTTTATGTCTATTTCAGAACGAATTTTCAAACCAGTGGATTCACTACGCAATGCCCCTTGTTCGCAGCACTTAGACAAAACGTTTTCTTCTAAAGATAACTCTAAATTACCCCACCGCGGTGCTCCGAGTTACTTAGTGTGTTTTTCTCCCACAACACATTACAATTTTACACTGAAGACTATTGCTCGCCTTGACTTATCCTCTCAAGTTCATTCACTAAGTCATTTGTCTCTATCATTTCCTCAAATCGACTCCATATCCCAAGTTTTACTTTCTTGCACGAATATAACCAGAACCCATTATATCAAAGGTGTTAAATCTAGCCACTGCTTTCAAAGCCATATCCCGCGCGGAGACCGTGCCTCTAGAGAGAGCCCTCTCCAGATCTGAAAGGCTAGTTTTGGTTGAAAAAGTTACCTTCATCGTTTGTTTTTCATTCGAAAATTTTTATGGAGTGCTAAAATTTTGGTGCCGCTGCCGAGGAACGGAATTGAATAATTTTTTCCTTGGGAAGAACGATATTGTGTTAGTTCTAAGTTATGAGAGCAGCAGACACTTAGGAACATATTGGTTGTATTTCTTCTCTGGCGACTCCACACATCAGAAAATCAGTTTAAGGTGATTACACTGGCGGAAGAATCCAGAGCTAAATTTTTCGGGGAGACTCCAATCAAGCTTTAAATGTGTTTCAAAGACTCCATTGGAGAATGAGACCTATTGACAGAGATATGGAAGAGTAGTATGGAAAAATAAGATACTCGATCTTAATTTTAGTTCAAGAAGTGATTTTCTGTTTTATCAATATCTTCTTGTCCTTTCCTGATTTTTTCAAAACAATATTTCTTCACTGTTACTACATTCAAATGAAGCCCAGAGATATACCCTTGTATATCCTCCATGGAAAACTGTAGGTACACCTCCTTCTTGTATAATCGATATTCACCAAGCTCCTTCCTCTGAGCCATATGATGTTCATGATCATTCTTGTGAGCTTAATGAAACCAAAACTGAGATTGTACCTTATGTTCTTAATACTACACCCTCCAAGATTCAAGAAAGATACAGTGCTCTTAAAATTCCTTCCATCCTTCATGACTTTCCTCTGAAACATTATAAGTTCCTTCCTCGGTTCAATGGAGATCTTGATGGAAAGTCAGCTGAAAAACATATTCAGGTCTTTGAGCATTTTATAGAACTTTTCGAGATCGAACATGATGATGTGTCTATGAGGGCATTTTCCCAATCCTTACAAGGAGATGCCAAAGCATGGTTTAGACATTTGCAGCCTCAGTGAATTAGCTCGTGGGATGAACTGAGGGAAGCTTTCCGTAGATTTTGGGGTGAGAGAAAGTCATGGGATCTACTCCTTTCACATTTTTATGCCATTATAAGAGTGAAAGATGAAACCATCTCAAATTTTAGCAGGAGGTTTGCTAGTATTTATTATAAACTACCTAAAGAAGTCCAAGCTCTTGAAGTTTTTTCCATGCTCCACTATGTAACAACCTTTCAATCAGAATCATCTTTTCTTTTGATGGAGAGGAAGTCTATGCCTTTGCAACAGATGTTCAACAATGCTCAGGAAGTTGAAGAAAATATTCAATCATGTAAGAAGATTCGAAATGAGGACTTGAATGCAAAAGAAGATGACAATGAATATGAACAAAGAAGAATTGATTTCAATCTTGAGAAGAGGGTTAATAATTTCATATGTCCTCTTGAAGATTTAAATGTTGATGATTTTGCAAAGTATTATATTCCACTTATTGAAAAAGAAGGTGCTAATTTAGCTTCTGATCCATCCCATGATAAGCACACAGCCGATTGTTTTATGTATTCATTTGTAGACAGACAAGAAAATGAATTCGCAAATCAACTTGTTGAAGAGAAGGTTGACATCCCAAGATTTTTCTTGTTAGATGACATTGCAGATGTTGTTGATTTGCCTTTATATGATGAATATGAGGATAACTATGATGTTGACTTCCTATAACAACCAGCTGCATGTGCTCTATCAGAAAATTTTCATTTTCAGCAGTGTAATGAGAGCAATCAGTCTACATATCACAATTACAAAGAAAAATATCAAGAAAGTATTGAATCAACTGAAGGAAATTCTTTACCTTTATGATTTTCTTCATTTAAACTGTTGAAAGAAAATTTAAACATCATCACTGAGGAAGAGGAATGTGTGTTGATGAAAAATCACACTGATTCATGGGAAACAATTGACAAGAAATTGCATCAATCTTCTCATGTGTTTAATGACACTATTGTTGATTACATGGAAGGTGTTTTCAATTCAGATTTGTAGCCTATGATCAACTACCATATTGGAAATAAATATGATGGTCAATCAACATCAGTTTTAGATATGGATTTCTTGCCACTAGGGGTTTCATTTCAGCCAACACCGTCTTTTGATTTAGAAGATTGTTATTTCTAGTATTCTCAACATATTTTTCAGCCTTTTGTGGTAATCAACAGGTTGAATTACATGCAAAAAAGGATACAGTGGAAGGGGTGAAACATGATTGTTGTTTTATGTATGTTCTGGATTATCCATTTGCAGTTTTGGTGTAGGTGAAAAATAGTCCCAATGTTTTTAATTTTTTTAGATTTGAATTTATAGATAAATTTTTGAATGAATTATCAGTAAACAGGCTTTGGAGAAAGCATGTGCAAAGAAACCAAAAAGTGGATAAAGTGCTTGTATTGTTGCATTGACATTTTGATTTCACTTGATTGACATATTTTTCAGAAGTTAGGGTAGGTAGGAGTGTGAATAATGTTGGTACTACGAGCATTTCTTTGAGCAATCTGCAGTTTTCATTTTCAGCTTAGTTTCAGATTTCAATTTGGAGCATATACAGTTTTGGGTTTTCAGCGGATGTAGGTTACAAGTTACAGTTGGAAAGTTGATTTTGAGAGAAGCCCAATGGGTAGGCACCTAGTCTACTATTCTTTGCTACCTCACAAGGAGGATAACATCCCCGATGGAGCCAGTTGTTAGCACCATCTTTTTGATATCTAAGGTAAGAGGTTTGTCAACAATTTGCAAAGTCATGCCTATTAGCACCCATATTGTTTTTATGTTTGGAATCATCTAACATCTCCAAGGGTCAGTTTCAAAAGGAAGGTTTTCATTTACTATTTCCATTTCCATTTGCAACTGTGCGCTACAAAATTTTCTACGCGTTGCATAGAGCTCTTCATCGTGCAAAGGATTCTGTCGCACAGTGAATTTTCATCGTGCAGTGGATATCATTGTGCAGTGGATTTCTGTTACGCAGTGGATTTTGGTCGCGCAGTGGATTTCATTGTGCAGTGGATGTTGTAGCGCATAGGATTTTTTTGTGTAGTGGATTCTATCGCGTAGAGGATGTTTTCGCGCAGAGGATGTTGTCACACGGTGGATTTTCTTGCGCACATGCTACAAGTTGCACTACACAAATTAATGGTTTAGTGGTCAACTTCAAGATCAATTTATGTCTAATTGGAGAGGAATTTTGAAAACACTTGAGAGGTTTTTGTCAAGAACAAACCAAATAATAAAAACATCTCTCATATTTGCAAAATGTTTGACATATTAGGATATTCGAAGAAATATTTGAGCCCTATTTTTCAGTTTTTGTGATTTCCTGTTAGAGATATGTTTTTGCGACACGTATTCCAGCCAACTGGAGATGAATTTCAAGAAACTGAGAGAGGGTTTTATTTATAACGATCTTAAATACAAAAAAATCTCTCAGTTTCGAATATAATTTTTTATTAGTGATATATGATGTCATCTTTAACACCTATTTTGCCAATTTGTTGCGCAATCCTCTGCATTTTTTGTTGTAGTTTACTGTTGCGTAGCAGACTTATTGTGCAAGGGTGACAAAGTGTCCAATAGTGCACATGATGGATCATCACTACCATATGGTTGAATTTTTATCATGATCAATGATTGTAAATAATATTTCGGTTACGATTATGATTTGGCAAAGTCTGGTTTTCTATTTTTAGTGCATCTGTTGAAGTTATTGTTCTCTTTCAAAGAAAATGGATCCATAATTCTAGGAGGAAGTATTTAGACCCTAGAAGCCAAGGGTGACATGAGTTTTCTATATATGGGGATCATTCTCATATAAACAGGGTTGCTTGGCAAAATTGGTAGACGACAACTATTGTATGTAATTTGAGTATTTTGATTGAAATTTAATGCAGAGGTCATGTAACTTGACAAAAAGATTCTAGTTGTA
Organism: Picea sitchensis; assembly: GCA_010110895.2. Taxonomy (NCBI): domain Eukaryota; kingdom Viridiplantae; phylum Streptophyta; class Pinopsida; order Pinales; family Pinaceae; genus Picea; species Picea sitchensis. The sequence goes on along the minus strand of SNQJ01S0002758.1, from coordinate 75,650 downwards.
GTAGTCAGATGTATTGTGCCTCTTTATTTAAGTATGTTCTTCTTGTCATCTTTATTCATATCTTTTTCTGTCTATTTCAGAACCAATTTTTGAACTTGTGGATTCGCTGCGCAACGCTCCTTGTTCGTGCCACTTAGACAAAACGTTTTCTTCTAAAGCTAACTCTAAATTCGCCCACAGCGGTGCTCCAAGTTACTTCTTGTGTTTTTCTTCCTCAACACATTATGGTTTTACACTAAAGATTGTTTCTCTCCTAGCCTTATCCTCTCAAGTTCAGTCACTAAGTCATTTGTCTTCGTCATTTCCTCAAATCGACTCCATAGCCCAAGTTTTACTTTCTTGCACCAATATAACCAAAACCCATTATATCAAAGGTGTTAAATCTAGTCGCTACTTTCAAATCCATATCCCGCGTGGAGACCGCGCCTCCCGAGAGAGCCCTCTCCAGATCTGAAAGGCTAATTTCGGGTCTCAAAGTTGGTTGAAAAAGTTACCTTCGTCGTCTGTTTATCAATATAACATATTTACAGAGTGCTAAAAGTCACGTCAAGGAGGGGTTCTAGAATAGAGAGTTGGTGTCATTGGTGTTAAGAGTTGAAAAGAGATAAGGAGAAGGTCTATGGTTGCCACACAACCTGCACCAAGAAAGAAGAAGGGCATGTGTCAAGTTAACTTGGTTCCATTAGGATCCCAACAAGACATTCGGTTCAGTGACTTAAACGATCCTAGACTGAAAGGTCGAGCAACCCTTTGGAGGGAAGGGGGCTTGCACCAGATTTTTCAATCCAGAGAACCATGGATCCTAGATTTTTCATGAAGCTAGAGCGGTTGAAATCGATGTGAATGATTTTTACAATCCTTCCCTCATTGGGTAAGCATAAAACTCAAAATACCTATGAGATGACATTTTTCGCCACATAAGTCCAACTCCTTTCCAATAAAATATTATAGTCGAGTGGCGCATCGACTATCTCTACTTCTATGGAAACACACTTGCCTCCTAAATGGATGAGAAAAGAGGAAATAATCATGTGCAGCCTAAAATATCACTCGAAGAATGCAATTAACAAAGTGGGAGAAGGCGTGAGCTCTAGAGAGCCAATAATTTTCAAGTAGGATAGGGACATTACACATGTCGAATCTCCCTCATCTATGAAGGTCCTCCCGATTATGTGTTTTCTGTATACAACTTCAATCTGGAAGGTTGCACGATAAGGAAGACAAGGCTTCACATCAGTAGTGTCAAATTTCATAGTGAGTTAGCTGGAAGAATTCCTTGCTCCTATCGCGGATAAAAATGTGGTGCATTTCATGAGGAAACTTTGAAGCACCTCTAAAGTAGACATCACACACGACATTTGAGCTAAATTCTCAAAAATGGAATAGTTGGGTATAGCTCTAGAATTAGGCTTATGTGACGTCTATTTCTACACAACTTTCGATATGCACTGCATCATTTCCTTCTCAAGTTTTTCTATGTGGAGAGGCCCTTGAGGATCAAAAGTTTCTTTATCTTTCGATGTCAACTCTAGATTACTATAATCATGAATTTTGGTCGACAAGTCTACCTCCTCATCTTTTAATTTTGAATAATTAACCATATTAAAGAATGAGAACAATTCATCCAACAAAGGTGTACTAGAAGTTCCCCCTTGCAGATTGGAAGTGGAAGAGATGAATTGAATATTTTTTCCTTGCAGAAATGGGTTTTTCAATACAAATGATTTTTTTTGTTGTTGTTGCAAATTTAGTACTCGTTGTTCTTCTTCCATCTTCAGTCATTGATGAGTAAGGTGATCATCCCCACAAATATTGCATGGAAGTTTCACCTTTCTATTTTCATCCCTTTCCCCCTAAACATCTTTGTTAGGATTCTTATATTCCCCCCCCACCACCCTTCTTTCCCTTACCTTTCTTCTTATTCTGAGGACCCTTTTGATTCTTCAATTGGATAGTGTTTATATCTATGGACTAAGTGGTGGGGGTGGTTGAGCCAAGGGTCAAGCCAATCGTAGTTTGTTGTATAGACAATTGTTGCATCTGGATAAAGACTAGATATGCATCCTGTTATTTTATAAACACCCCCGAAGTTGCCACATCCTTATAAATGTAAGGAAGTAACAACTTCAAGAACTATTCTAAGATAAATTCTGATGAGGTCATGGATTTTATCAAGATCTTTTGTCTCCTCCATTCCTGAATGTGATAAAAAATGTACATAGCTTTATCTTGTTCAATGTTAGCTAAGATATTTGTACCAGCATCATATTGGATAGGGAGTTGAAAGTGGTTGATAAAAACCTTGGCGCGATATCCAAATGTTGCATACTTAGACCTCTCCAATTATTTATACCATTTAGTGGCGACCCTAGTGAGGGTGCATTGGAACAATCGTAACCAGATTGATTTTTAATTCAATGAATTAGATGAGAAACACAAGTGAAATGATGTTACGTGGTCCTATGGGTCTTCACCAATATTTCCCTCAAAATTTGGTATGTCTGATGGTAGTTTGGTGGGAAATACAATCCAACACAAGTGATGATGAATCAAGTCATTCATCAACTTAGAAAAATATGGAAAATGAAGAGTTTCCATAAAAGGTAGCCTAGGCTACAACATCAACTGATTAGAAGCCTAAAAATAAGGTCCTGGATTGAAGCTGACACCAGGTTTCCAGGAAGATCATGTGGATGAGTCATAGCCTTGGGTAAACCCTCAATTCTAGTTAAACGAAAGAAAATTCACACCTATTTGATTCTTGAATTAAAAACTCGAGTTGCCCCTGCAATCATCGTTGTGAGTGAAAACCTCCCTACATGGGGTTCGACTGATCGATAAAGGGGTTTCCCTCTAATAGAATCCCTTGTTAAGGGAAATACCCTTGTGTGGGATTCCACTAATCTTGAAATGGGTTTCCCCCTGCCGACACTTGAGACATGGAAAAAGGATTACTCTCAAATCCACCATACAATCTGAATGGGGTTAAGGTGGATGGGATGTTAGTGGATTGAGAGCCGCTACACCCCCTAAGGGGTTAGTTACATAATATGATAAAGTACCACTCTCAACGGAGGGATGTGATCTCTGCCCCAAGGGAAAACTTGGTAGGGAATCTAAGAATTACCCGAACCAACATTAGAGACTTGGGATGATAAATGAGATCTAGTCAATGCATTTATCATGTCCATCGACAACATACCAAATGAAAAAGTATTGGTTATTGAGCATAATGACATGGCCATACCAGAAGGTTGGGTGGAATCAACAATTAAAAGAGTGAAACTATTGATAGATGCAGAAAGGGTGGATTGAATCACATGAGTTGTTTAATTAAAAAATTTAGGGAGAAATATCCCACTCATAATGATTTTCAAAGTGGGATTCATGGTGACTCCTTACCTAGAAACTTATAGAGTGACTTCAATCATGGCCTATTGAGTAAGGCTACCGCCAACAAAGTCCATCCTGGGAGGTGGAACTTGCACAATAACTAGAGTTTAAGGCCCATTTAACTAAGAGTTGAGAGGTGGAAAACATTATTTGGCCCCAAGGTCAGTTACTAATACAACCTACTACTTAGAAACATTATTCTTTGTCATTTCCATATGAACAATATTGACTAGGCTAGTCGGTTCAAAAGTGTCGGATTGGTCAAGTCGACACCTCAAAGGAGGCAGAGGAGGGTTCACTTCAATTTATTCAAAGGGAATACCTTAAGCTCTCCTTGTCTGACAAGGAAGTTGTTTAACAAATTTGAGTTGTCAACTATGGGTGATCGTCTACATGCGTTTCTAAGAAAATATATGATTACTAAGCACACCAGTAGAAAAAACATAAAAGGAAACAACATACACAAACGACCCTTCTAATATCCCAACTCAGGTGGATTAGTTCTTGATATCACAATATTCAGAAGGTAAGGTAAGAACCTTCGGGATGAAGGAATAGGTTGATTAAGTCTCATGGACTGACGAACGAAGGAGTGAGAAGAAGTTATCCCGACCTCCACTAACCAAGCTTATCCGGTGCAAGTACCCATGCTTCGCAGGGAACCATGCAGAAGTACTAAAAAGTGTGATATGAAATATTCCCCAGGTACCACGAAAAACCCCTTGTAGTCACCTTTGTTATCCCATGGAAGAGAAATTAGGGCTACCAAATCGAAATCGGTGTCTGGGGGAACAATCAATAGTTGGGATTAAACATATGGGAAGGGTAACAAAGCCAAAAGCCTCGAAATTGCAATCTCTAATGGAGGTATGGGCACTAACAAAACCCTAAAAATATTATCTTTCCACAATGTTCAGTTAATATTTGGAGGGGTTATCTCCTCAAATCGTCCTCACACGATCTCGTGCTTGGCTCTTGTGTGAGAGGAGATTTCCGTCCACACCTATACAACACTTGGATTTTGTGATCCCTACCTACGACTCTTATTTATGTTTTATGTCCTTGGATAAGTTAACTCTCCAACCTAAACCAAGGCTCTAGCCTATAACTAGTCTGTTCACCCTACAAAATGAAATTTTATAATAAATTTTAGTTAGCGTTCATTTTATGGGGTTGTTATTCACTCAAAAAGGGTACGAATGAAACTAGATGGTGTTTTGATAGAGATAGCATCAAAATGTTGGATCATCTTGTCATTGGTGCCAAAGGATTGATGTCAAAGGAACAATGTCTTGTCATAGTATATTGATGTAGTGATTGATGGTTCATCTATTGACCTTGATGTCAATGGATTGATGTCAAGAGGAGTCATAGTTGTATGCATAGATGAATATGGATCAATGATTTGTCATTGATATATGATGCATAGTTGGATTGATTTAAATATGACTCATTGTTGTCTTGTAATGGTTGTACAATTGGATGAACTCCAAAGTGGTCCCTTTATGGTGAAATCCCTCATGGGAAGACACTTTGCAGTGAACTCCAAAGTGGTTACTATCTTGTCATGGTTGTACAAATGGATGAACTCCAAATTTGTCCCCTTATGGTGAAATCCCTCATGGGAAGATGCTTTGCGGTGAACTCCAAAGTGGTCCCATTATGGTGAAATCCCTCACAGGAAGACTCTTTGCGGTTGAGTTATCCTAGAAGTATGGTGAGAGAACCCATGCTTAATTATGGAATAATGAGATGAATATCAGTGAATTTTTCAGTGAAACTATCCTAGATGGATATTGTTTGTCAAGTCATTTCCGATCGTATGTGGAACATCACATAACTCTTCACGGTTTGACAATTATGGCCTTACGAAGTTGAAGGAACCTCATATGTTGGCTTGAAGCCCCAAAAGGTCAAAGAAGTCAAAGTGCTTGCAAAGAAGAAATTATTTAAATAATAAAGTGAAGTGACAAGGTCAAAGAGGATTATTTAAAGTTAAGTGACAAAGTCAATGAGGATTATTTAAATAATAAAGTGAAGTGACAAAGTCAAAAAGGATTATTTAAATAATAAAGTGAAGTGACAAAGTAAAAAAGGATTATTGAAATAATAAAGTGAAGTGACAAAATCAAAGAGGATTATTTAAATAATAAAGTAAAGTGACAAAGTCAAAGAGGATTATTTAAAGTGAAGTGACAAAATCAAGGATGATTATTTAAATAATAAAGTGAAGTGACAAAGTCAAAAAGAATTATTTCAATAATAAAGTGAAGTGACAAAATCAAAGAGGATTATTTAAATAATCAAGTGAAGTGACAAAGTCAAGGAGGATTATTTAAATAATAAAGTAAATAGAGAACTTTCTAATTATGGAAAGTGGTTATAAGAAGGTTAACCCTAAAATGGGTTAAGTGGTCAAGTGGCTATTGGATACATGGATATGTGACACATTGGGCAAAGTTGGACATAGGTGAGTATGTGGACAAAGTGGCTATGTGGACAAAGTGGCCTAGAAGATGCTTGTAAGGAAGCTACTTGGAGAGTATAAATAAAAAGCAAGGGTCTCTTGTGAAAATCATCTCTTGAGCATAGCTTGAAGATCTATTCTGGGTAAGAGAGGGATTGCAAGTTCTCATGGATGCCAATAGAGACTTGAGTCTGAGTTGATGCCAGGCTCTTGAAGTATGAAGCAAGTTCCAAATATGCATTCTATGCACTCAGATATGGAATAGAAAGTATGGTATGGTTACATAGTTATCTTGATAGATACTCTTGCTTATTTTATGGTGAATTCGTAAGGCATTCTTGGTATGGTTGTTGTGATATGGTTATGTTGGTTGATTGATAGATTAAGAAACACTCTTATGGTTCAGTACTGATATGATTTCCATAGTATACTCGTTTCTTATACATGATTATGTAGCATTCATATTATATGGTTGAGGAGCATGAGTAAGTTGTGGGAGAGCATAGATGTGTTGTGACTGGTTATGGTTCAAATTGGACAATGAAAGACATAAGTAGATGTTATTGAAGGCTGTAAAGGATCTGAGTTTTTCATAGAGAGAAAAACCTAATTACTCAGAAGGCATACATAGGTTGTAGTACATACTCGTCGCGTACATACACGAGTTGTATTATTGGTAGGGCACGTACATACGCGTACTGCACTACTAACAGGTCACGTACCTGTTGACATATTGGTATCTATTGAGGATTGATTCCTCTTCTTAGTTGGTGTTGATTTGTGTAATTTGAGTCTTGCATTGTAGAGCTAGTGCTCTTGTGGAGTTGTAACTCTATTCAGTTGTTGTTGATAACCCAAGGATTGTAGTCTGTAATAAAAATAAAATTGTACATACATCTTGTGTTCTTTGTGTTCTTTGTGGTGATGACTTATTTGTTGCTGGCACATGTTGATGATGTATGTTCACATTTAACTGGTTATAAATGACAACAATAAGTGATGAGTAATTGGTGATTGCTAACTAAGGAGTTTTGTGAAGGGGAAGTTTTAAAAAGAGCCCTACACTGATTCACCTCCCCCTCTTAGTGTGGTCAGTGTGTCCAACAAAAAACACTTAAGAACACAAAAGCATAATGTTGTTTCTTCATTGAAAAATTAGGGTAACAATGCCTCACATGAAAACAAACTCTTTCTTTTGTCTTTTCTTAGAAATGAAAATAATGAAATTTTGATTGTATGCAAGATCGTGAAACACTTTGCAATGTTAATTGAAGATTCTTTTTGAAATGAAATGTAGAACAGACTGTAAAAGAACTTTCCAAACGTGTTTTCTTTTCTTTTACTAAGGCTATTGAAAAAAAATCTTTTTTTTAAGCAAAAGAGAAAATTCAAGAATTTTTTTTAATTACAAATAACATTTCTTTTCAAAATGGAAATATGAAAGGAAAGGGAAGAAGTTCAAAAACAATACACTCTTATACTTTAATTTTGAATCAAACAATAAAACAAGAAAGGTACAGGGGGGGGAAATACTACAAAAAAGATGACTAAGCACCTTATGAGCCATTGTAATAATAGGAATCCGAGTGTAAGAAACACCCTCGTAATATTTTTGAAACCCTAAACCATAACAAAAACAAAAACAACTTGGAACAAACATAGAAGTTGACCAAAATCTTTAAGTTTTTCATGTAGTCTTGGAAACAAATAAATAGATTTCTGGAACCAAACAGTACTTCTGAAAACTCACAAAAGACCCACAAAGATCTCAAAGTACAAATACACTAACTTCCAATAGGATGGGTAGAGGAAAAAACCTTTCCTTGAAACATGTATGCGACTGTGTAGTACAATAGATGTGTATGTACACAACTCCTAAGAGGGAAACTCACACGTACACCCTTAAAATCTCCTCAAAAAGAGAGAAAAAGGAACTTGATGGCTGAGGTAAGACTATATAGAGTCAGCGAGTACTGAAAACGAGATCAAATCACAAAAGAAGTTTCAACAAAAAAAAAAGGCAAGCACCCTTGACGACCCAAAAAGGGAGAATCCCCGGTGGAGTTTACAATTTTGTTATGCAAAATTACTCCCTATGGTCTTTGGGTCACAACCAAAACAGATCAAAACCCAAGGAAACTTGTCTCAAACTATAATTAATCAATCAATTAGGAATAACTACCTATGATAATTGATTTTTAGAGAAAAGAGAAGAAGAATGCATCAGAAATCCTACGTTTGGAGTATATCCCACTTGATGTCGTCCACTATGGAATTCCTTCCCAACAACCTTTTGAAAGGCCTACAGACAAAGAAATATATAGGGTGTAGGAAAGTAGTGATCCGCTAACTAACCAATTGTAAACAATTTAGATTCAATGTTATATTCAGAATAACATACACATAATATCATAAGAATCATCAATCAACACAAAATCAGACGAGAATGAGACTTATTTTCATTAATGACAGAAAAATGGATTGGTTACAACCTGTAACCACTGCGACACCATCCTGGAACTAGGCTCCAAGTTCCTTCACCCAAGGCTGGAAATGTATAGGAGTGCCTCCAACACTATGCACTCAAGTAGTTCCAAGGAAGACAAATGTGTTCTTCCTAAAAATATAATGCGAATGCAAATTATGGAAATAAGGGTTTCCAAGTAGAGGGGATAATCTCAAACACTGGGGAAATATGGCACTGACAGGATAATCTTTAAAAGGCCAACATAATGGTGCATTTCCTAGCCATGTTTTTCCTCCACCCCAAGGCTCTCTTCTGTACTCTATTTTGATGGTTAGAGTCGTTATGTATGGAATTTAGGAAGTAAGGGAACGATCACTCCCACAAAATACTCTCGAAATGTCGGGATAACATTTTTTTGAGCGAAAATTAACTTGTACACAGGTTCTTAACAAGGAACCCACACACGTACATGCGTTTCTCTAAGGAAAGTCGCATACACTTTGATAAATGGAATTTTCAAATATGTTTTTGAGGAGGAAAAGAGGAATTTAAGTCCTACACATAGGCCAATGAGTCATCATATACATGTATAGTGGCAAATGACACTATAACACCCCCGACAAAATTTATCACCTAAGATAAGAAATGATACATCG
>SNQJ01S0002758.1:41990-58325 GCA_010110895.2 Picea sitchensis | reverse complement strand
CTTGGAAGATGGACAATTGAAGATGGAAAAGATACACACTAGCCAGAATCCTGCAGACATGTTAACAAAGGGAGTAACCAGGGAGAAACTGAGTTCTTGCTCAGTTTCAGTTGGTCTTCAAGATTGAAGATGAAGATGCGAAATTTGCCAGGTCCAAGAAGGTTCAAAGTCCAACATATACAACAGCGGTGGAGTTGTTGAGATCAGTCTCCAAGTGGGAGATTGTTGGTTGTGGAGCCTGATTATCTTCCTGATGCAAAGGTCCTTGCTTTCAGCCATGTCTATACCCCATGAAGTATTTACACCCCAGAAGTATGTACACTCTTCCACGTGGGGGAGTGCAGAGGGGGGGTACCCCCTCTGAGGGGTCCGGGGGCAGGCGGGCCCCCAGCGGGGGTTCGGGGGGGAAGCCCCCGAAGCAAAAATTGCCTTATAAAAGTATATTGTAATTTCATTGTAAATCTGGACCGTTCATTATAAGTTCACAGATCTAATGGTAGAGATTATGTTAGGGTTTTTTTCCCTAGAAGGCAACCCTCTTTTATGAGGGAAATGTATTGCAGCTATGTATGAGGGTGAATATTGTATTTCTGAGAGAGGAGACTGTGAGAGAAAGAAGAGGAAGTTACATCGGGTTTTGCTGTAGGTTGTATCCCTTCATTTTGCTGGATAATAATAAAGGAAGGACCTGGCAATTTCTCCTGTGGACGTAGCCCACACTGGGTGAACCACGTAAATCTGTGTCTCTCTTGTATTGTGTGTCTTCTGTGTTTTTGTTTCTGCATTTGTTTTATTTTATTGCTCTGTGGTCCTGTTTTTCTAATAGCATGGGATGCGCTTGGCTATGAACCTGAAAATCTTAGTACAAATTCCTGCGTAAAAAATGTGAGAATTTCGAAAAACATATCATGCAAAAATAAGTGTAAATGCAACCAATTAAAGAACAATACATGTTTATACCATTTGTTGTTGTGTTCATGGTTCGTCATTGATTGGTGCGTGAAGAATCGTAAGACAAGAATACGTATGAATATGAGCAACTCAAAGAAATAAACTGTGTTTTTTTTTTATTGTTGTAACAATGACTCAAAGAAAAACATAAATTGTGAAAACATCTCAAGAATTTTTAGAATGTCCATTTGCAAATTTTGATTTTTATAATGTTTTTGTGTATTTCCATGTTTTTATAATTTTTATTGTTTAATTGAAACCAAGTTTTGTATTATTCTAAAAAATAATAATAATAAAAAGAATCCAAATGAATATTGTGATTATGCTTGTATAACAATTTTCTCCTTTGCTGATCGGAAAAATATACCAGATTTTTGCAAATCATTACTTTATACAACAGTAACGATAATGTTATTAGTGTGAATCTCACACTTCAATCAAAACTAGCATGATTCAACAACAAATTCAGCACAAGCATCATAAGGATCTATGGATTTAGCAACTATATCAATGACTCTTTATAAACTACAAGCACTGCATTCCAAATTCTCCATGTCCATCAAACATCCTGAAGTAAGAGCATGCAATCGAAAGGGAATTAAACTTTAATAGAAATAGAACCAACCCAAAGAGAGCATGCAAAATATAGTTACCTGGACCTTAGCAAGAGTTTGACTGTGTATTTTCCATATTGGAAAACCGGCCATCCTGAAATCTGCCTTCTTCACGGCCCGAAAAATCAGAACTTCTCTCAAACCAAGAAAATTTTTCAAAAATTGCCCACGAATCAGCTAAATGAGACCCTTTTGCACAAAACCTGTGTACTGGATTTTTGAAATTCATTGCGGTTTGTGTACAAATTGTAGCCGAAGATGACTGTCTGTAAAATGACGTTAATTGATTGAAAATTTTAGATGTTCATTGCATGTGTGAGCTACGCGTCCATATGTAAAGCCAAGCGTGTTGATTCCTTCATATCCAGAGATGGAAACATTTAGATTTTTATCCGGGTTGTATGGCTTAATAGAAGAACATAACGATTTTCTTCCCATCTCTCCTGGATGCCACATCATGTAAAACAACAAACAACCGATTAATTTCAAATCTGAAAGTAGATACAATCATCTTGAAGCGTGATTGGAGGGATACGTACTGGTTGTTTATTAATACAGGATGATGCATTGGATCAAATGAATAAAACAAAGTTACCAATAATAGGCAACACAACTAATCATCCTTTTTTTAAGAAATTGGTTTTGATTCGATTTGAAAGAATTTGTGGACTATCGGCAACTAAACTACGAAGATATAGGCAGTTGAAATAATGACGTCATTAAGATTTTGGCCCATATTTCTCCATTAACAACATAGTCCAATTATAGATATGAAGCTCGAATCAAATTCTAAAATTGTGGAGAGAAATTTTGAGGTTCCCTATTGTTAAAAAGATACAACATGATTCAAGCCCGAATGTTGATTCATTCGAGATGAGAAGTTGGAGTAGTAAACCATTGAATTCATTTTCTTGCTAACGTGGATGGGGGAGAAGACTAATGACAGGATTGATTCATTTGTTTTTTTTGTAGGTTATGATTCAAGGGGTGTTGTGGCAACTCAAACCAAGATATGCAAATTTATTCAATCATTGTTACAATAAAAATGTCACTATTTCAGCAAGTAAAATTTTACTGTATCAGCATGTAGAATTTTGTTGTAACAACATGTAAGAAAAAATAAAAAATCGTTGTAACAACATGTAAAAAATCTGTTGTAATAGTATGTAAGATTTTCGCTGTAACAATATGTAAAATTTCATTGTTTCAGTGTCTGTCTCAGCATGTAAAAATTTCATTGTTTCAGCAACTGTCTCAGCATGTAAAAAATTCAATGTTTCAGCATAGAAAAATTTTGGTTTTGTTTTTATTCGTCTAATGTTTTATTGTTTGCAGATATGCAAATTTATTCAATCACTGTTACAGTAAAATTTCACTGTAACAACATATAAAATGTTGTTGTACCAGCATGTTGAAACAGGATGTACAATGTTTGTTGTATCGGCATGATGTATTAGTATGTTGTATCAACATGCTATAACAGTATGTTGTAACAACATAAAAAAAAAAAAAACTGTATCAACATGCTGTAACAACGAAAATTTTCGCTATATTTTATTCGTCTACAATTTTTTTTTTTTACAGTGTTTATTTGCAAGTCAAAGGATGGACGCAAAGACATTCATTCCTGAAATAAAAAACATTCCTATTTTCCAATCCTCATGATCGCATGAAGCGCAGAGGAGGGCATACTTATTTTAGGTAAAACAAAAACTGAAAATTAAAATCTACCTACTCTATGCTAAATGGAATTAGAAATTAGTTACGTGTAGGCAAATTTCTAGTGGAGCCAAGCACGCAACAATAACAACAATATGTTCAATGGTAATTTTTCAAATGAATAATGGAAATATTCGAGAGTAAATGAATCTAGTTGTTTTGACTGTAAAATTTCTAAATGAAAATAAAAAAATGGAGCTAATCGAGTACTTAGCTGGAACCATTGCTCGATAATGCTTTCATAGGCATGGTTTTCCTCACTCGGATCTTGCTGTAACTCCTCATTTTCCTCCTCAAGTTCCTCAGATGTTGATTCCTCGTTCGTTTCTAGAGGAGAATTTAAGCTCATGGTTGTTGTCAATATCTCCTCTTCGTGAAAAGAGGAGATCCCGACTTTCGCAAGGATCTGAGCGAGTTGTTCCAAGATGACACTCATAGTTAAATCATATTGCAAAATTGGTTCTTACAGTACCCAAAAAAAATAAAAAATGAAAATCATACTTGCTAAAACACATGAAAACCTCTTCACAGTTGTAAAAATTGAAATTGTAGAAATTGAAATTGCGGAAATTGAAATTACGGGAATCGAAATTGCAAAAATTGAAACACTCCCTACATGCCCTTACCCATATGTCACCTTAGAGTTAGGAGCAAGACTAATCTAAATAAACCTTAATCCATTTTGCTTCCCTCGTAATGGCGGCAAAATGTTAGGCGGAAATATGGTCATTTAATTTCATTGTAGTAATTGCCCAACTATTTAATTTGTCAATCTGAGTTTCATAGTCTTACAAAGCACACACACTGTATATGTAGGACTAAAGTAGAAGTAATCTAATCTAAATTGCTGAAATGAAATTATTCTAGGAAAGCATTGAAACACTAACTAGGAAAGCAAGAAATTAATCTAGAAAAGCAATACAACATATGAAGAGTTAAATGACCAAGAGACATATGTGAGCTCACATAGTACATCAATCTGAAATTATATTACAAGAGTCAAATGACAAAGCATGAAAGAGAATCCCCTTCTCCTTATCACAAGACTAAATTATGAATTACATTATCTCTAACTCTCCAAGCTTATCTCCTATGAATAACATGATCCCCCTCATGAAGAGAGAACACTCTCTTATATACATGAGAGTCTTGAAGAGTGTCATAATTACAAATCCACTATTCTCTCAACCATTCTCAACTACTTTCCTATTATTAAAAGATATGATCCCTTCAAATCCTCCACACATCTCTCACATATCTTAGATAAGATATGCCATCCAAATCTTCCATATCTTCTCCTTTGAATATGTTTGAATGATTGTCCCAAATATTCTTCAAATATTTAAAGCTTGGATATGAAATTCGAATTTGAGGCTAGGTGGTAATATTTGACTTTGTTAAAATCTTCACATATGCCTGCACACATCATCAAACTCATCCAACCTTGATATATTATGAAAATATGTTATTTTTCTAATATTTAATCACAAATTCACTTATATTACTAAAATGAATACAATGGAAAATAATAAGGAGAAACCCAAGTATCATTATGGAAATGGTATGATGGAAGGTTAATGGGACGATGAAATGTAAGTAATAGTGAAGGAAAAAGATGATATAAATGTGACATTTCTGAGGCCCAACATACCCCCCAACTCAACTTGTTGCATGTCCTCATGCAACCAAGCATGGATCTTCTTAAGAACTTTTGGCATTTAAACTATGGCTTTGATTGATGATATCCTTTTAACAATGAATATTTCTAGGATTTGAAATACAGGAGTAGCAACATGTAAAATACATGTGTAACAACATGTAATATATGTGTAACAGCATGTGAAATATGTGTAACAACATGTGAAATTTTCTTATGGTTGGTTCTTTTGTGACATCCATGAATACAAAAGATGTTGATTCTTGGTTTAACTACATTCATTTCACTTATTTATTTTCTTGTTGAAATAATTTAGCCATATACTCACTGGAAATAATAAGCTATCAATGTACATAAGAAAGCATCATTGTATATAAGAAAGCATTTTCTTTATCTTTATGAATCATGCCAATATGTGTATCAATCGAAATGTAACAAAATGTTCATTGGAAAAGAAATGTTACTGAATCATAAATGGAATGATGAGATAGTAAAATGGAATAATGGTAATGAATATGTGGTGAAAGATTCCCCCCCCTCCCCCAACTGAATCGGTTGCATGCCCTCATGCAACTTAGTGTAGGTCATGGAAGGAAAGAGAGAATGGCGAGGAAATTTTCCAAAATATTCAAGTCAACATATAAGAAATCATGTGATTAAATCTTAGAAAAGAACATACCTCCACTTACCCAAAAAGTAGATGTAGTTGTTGCGACTACTAGATCAGGAAAACGTGACAGGCACTGTAGCTGCAACTATTGTAACTAATGGAGCAAAGAATATCAGGAAGGTGTCACTACTGGAAGATCGGGAAAATGGAACTGTCAATGTTGTTGCTGCTGTAACTGGATCATGGGAAATGAAGGAATCTGAACTGTTACTGTGGAATCACGAGAAATGTGGAAGGCAGAGAATATGGAACTGTGATACTCTCATAGATCTAAAATCAAACTGTTGCAATCGTTGAGAAGATCCTGAAAAAGTGTATAGTCTTTACCCGCTACAAAACTGATGGTACAATTCTCATCATGTGAATGAATGTGTCGATGTCGAGCATGAAGAAAAATCATTGGATTACCGGCCATTGATGAATGTCGTTAACCAATGCGAGACAAACTCATCAGTGATGACAATGAATGTCAAGGTACCTGAATACATCTTGCGAAGTGCGAATAGATGGGTTGATGTAGAGCAACTTGCAAGATATGATGATCAAGGGACATTGATGTATTCCCATGATTGTCAGAGAGAGAACTTGCCATTAAGGCATGCAAGCCTCTAGGTACTCAAAATGAACTCTAGTCTATATCCCAGATAATGTGTCGAGGTCGATGGGGCAAGACTGTTGAAAGGTGGGCCTTCAGGAATCCCACATCAGTCAATTTGAGTTTATAAAAAGATTGGTAGGACTATAGATGTAAAGATCTTAGTAGAAACAGGGTTTATGGAAAGGAAATGTAATCATGGAAAGGGGTTTGTTTTATTTAGAAGGAAAATTGGAAAGGAAAAAGAAGGCAAAAATATAAAGGAATGTATAGAAATCAGAAAAATAGGCGTGTGTGAAGTCATGAAAGTTAAGGCAATGGAAGATGGCTTCAACATCAGGATGATTAACCAATATTGAAGGAGAAATGGGATAGTGTCACAACATGAAATTTGGCAAAATGCGGAAGTAATAGTGTATCATCATGGTCATTGTGTAACAATGAACATCAAGATGTGCAAAATTTTTTTGTGTAGCAACAAAATGTTGTTGTGTATGAGCGAAATATTTCTGTGTAAAACAACAAAATGTTGTTGTGCATCAACAAATGTCATGATGTTTCTGATGGGTAACAGCTCCTGCAAAGCATGTATTCTTTGAAGAATGTTGTGATTCATGAAAACCACTGCAACATGGGATGCACTCAGTTGTGAACCTGAAAAGCTTAGTACAAATTCCTGCATAAAAATTGTTAGAATTTCGAAAAACATATCATGGAAAAATAAGGGTAAATGCAACAAATTAAAGAACAATACATATTTACACCATTTGTTGTTGTGCTCGTGGTTCATCATTGATTGTTGCGTGAAGAATCGTAAGACATGAATAAGTATGAATACGAGCAACTCAAAGAAATAAACTACATTTTTATTTGATTGTTGTAACAGTGACTCAAAGAAAAACATAAATTGTGAAAACAACTCAATAATTTTTAGAATGTCTATCTGCAAATTTTTATTTTTATAATGTTTTTGTGTGTTTCCATGTTTTTATAATTTTTATTGTTTAATTGAAACCAAATTTTGTATTATTCTCAAAAATAAAATAAAACAAAGAATCCAAATGAATATTGTGATTATGCTTGTATAACCATTTTCTCCTTTGCTGATCGGAAAAATATACCAGAGTTTTGCAAATCATTACTTTATACAATAGTAATGGTAATTTTATTAGTGTGAATCTCACACTCCGATCAGAACTGGTATGATTCAACAACAAATTCAACACAAGCATCACAAGGATCTATGGATTTAGCAACTATATCAATGACTCTTTATAAACTACAAGCATTGTGTTCCAAATTCTCCATGTCCATCAAACATCTCAAAGTAAGAGCATGCAATCGAAAGGGAATTAAAATTTAATAGAAATAGAACTGACCCAAAGAGATCATCCAAAATATAGTTACTTGGACCTGAGAAAAAGTTTGATTGTGTATTTTCCATATTGGAAAACCAACCATCCTGAAATCTACCTTCTTCATGGTCCGAAAAATCAGAACTGCTCTCAAACCAAGCAAAATTTTCAAAAACTGCCAGTGACTCAGTGAAATGAGACCCTTTAGCACAAAACCCGTGTACAAGATTTTTGAAATTCATCACGGTTTGTGTACAAATTGCAGCCGAAGATGACTTTCTGCAAAATGGCGTTAATTGACGGAAAATTTTAGATGCTCATTGCATGTGTGAGCTACGCGTCCATATGTAAAGCCAAGCATGTTGATTCCTTCAAATCCAGAGATGGAAACATTGAGATTTTTATCCGGGTTGTATGGCTTAATAGAATAACATAACGATTTTCTTCCCATCTCTCCCAGATGCCACATCATGTAAAACAACAAACGACCAATTAATTTCAAATTTGAAAGTATATACGATCATCTTGAAGCGTGATTGGAGGGATACGTACTGGTTTTTTATTAAAATAGGATGATGTGTTGAATCAAACGAATAAAACAGAGTTTCCAATAATAGGCAACCCAACTAATCATCCTTTCTTTAAGCAATTGGTTTTGATTCAATTTGAAAGAATTTGTGGACTATCGACAACTAAACTACGGAGATATATGCAATTGAAATAATGACATCGTTAAGATTTTGGCCCATATTTCTCCATTAATAACATAGTCCAATTATTGATATGAAGCCCGAATCAAATGCTAAAATTATGGAGAGAAGTTTTGAGGTTTCCTATTGTTAAAAAGATACAAACAAAATTCAAGCCTGAATGTTGATTTATTAGAGATGAGAAGGTAGAGCAGTAAACCATTGAATTCATTGTCTTGCTAATGTGGATGCGGGAGAAGACTAATGACAGTATTGATTCATTTGTTTGTTTTGTAGGTTGTAATTCAAGGGGTTTTGCGGCAACTCAAACCAAGATATGCAAATTTATTCAATCATTGTTACAACAAAAACGTCACTGTTTCAGCAAGTGAAATTTTACTGTATCAGCATGTAGAATTTTGCTATAACAACATGTAAAAAAAATAGAATTCATTGTAACATCATGTAAAAAATTCGTTGTAACAATATGTAAGATTTTCGCTATAACAACATGTAAAATTTCGTTGTTTCAATGTCTGTCTCAACATGTAAAAATTTCATTGTTTCAGCAACTGTCTCAGCATGTAAAAATTTCACTGTTTCAGCATAGAAAAATTTTGGTTTTGTTTTTATTCGGCTAATGTTTTATTGTTTGCAGACATGCAAATTTATTCAATCACTGTTACAGTAAAATTTCACTGTAAATGTTGTTGTACCAGCATGTACAATTTTTGTTGTATCATCATGTTGTATCAGTATGTTGTATCAACATGCTATAACAGCATGTTGTAACAACATAAAAAAAAAAAATCTATATCAGCATGTTGTAACAACGAAAATTTTCGCTGTATTTTATTCATCTACAATTTTTTTTTTTTACTGTGTTCATTTGCAGGTCAAAGGATGGACGCAAAGACATTCATCACTGAAATCAAAATCATTCCTATTTTCTGATCCTCATGATCGCACGAAGCGTGGAGGAGAGAATACTTATTTTAGGTAAAGAAAAAACTAAAAATTAAAACCTACCTACTCTATGCTAAATGGAATTAGAAATCAGTTATGTGTAGGAAAATTTCTAGTGGAGCCAAGCACGCAACAGTAACAACAATATGTTCAATGGTAATTTTTCAAATGAATAATGGAAATATTTGAGAGTGAATGAATCTAGTTGTTGTGACTGCAAAATTTGTAAATAAAAATGAGCTAATCGAGTACTTACCTAGAACCATTGCTCGATAATGATTTCATAGGCACATTTTTCCTCACTCAGATATTGCTGCAACTCCTCATTGTCCTCCTTAAGTTTCTCAAATGTTGATTCCTCGTTCATTTCTTGAGGAGCATTTAAGCTTGTGGTTGTTGTCAATATCTCATCTTCGTGAGAAGAGGAGATCCCGACTTTCGTAAGGATCTGAGCGAGTTGTTCCAAGCTGACACTTATAGTTAAATCATATTTCAAAAGGGGTTCTTACAGTACCCAAATAAAAAAATAAAAATAAAAATGAAAATCATACTTGCTGAAACACATGAAAACCTCTTCACAGTTGCAAAAATTGAAATTGCACAAATTGAAATTGCGGAAATTGAAATTACTGGAATCGAAATTGTAGAAACTGAAACAATCCCTACATGCCCTTACCCATATGTCACCTCAGAGTTATGAGCATAACTAATCAAAATAAACCTCAATCCATTGTGCTTCCCCGGCAACGGCGCTAAAATGTTAGGCAAAAACATGGTCATTTAATTCCGTTGTAGTACTTGCCCAACTATTTAATTTTTCAATCTGAGGTTCATAGGCTTACGAAGCACATGCACTGTATATGTAGGACTAAAGTAGAAGTAATATAATCTAAATTTCTGAAATGAAATTATTCTAGTAAAGCATTGAAAGACTAACTAGGAAAGCAGGAAATTAATCTAGGAAAGCAATACAACATGTGAAGAGTTGAATGACCAAAAGACTTATGTGAGATCACACAATACATCAATCTCAAATTATATTACAAGAGTCAAATGACTAAGAATGAAAGAACAACAAAGATATAATCCCCTTCTCCTCATTACAAGACTAAATTATGAATTACATGATCTCTAACTCTCCAAGCTAATCTCCTATGAATAACATGATCCCCCTCATGAAGATAAAACACTCTCTTATATACATGAGAGTCTTGAAGAGTGTCATAATTACAGATCCATTATTCTCTCAACCATTCTCAACTAATTTCCTATTATTATAAGATATAATCCCTTCAAATCCTCCACACATCTCTCACATATCTTAGATAAGATATGCCATCCAAATCTTCGATGATCTTCTCCTTTGAATATGCTTGAATAATTGTCCCAAATATTCTTCAAATCTTCAAAGCTTGAATATGAAATTCGAATTTGAGGTTAGGTTGTAATATTTGACTTTGTTAAAATCTTCACATATGCTTGCACACATCATCAAACTCATCCAACCTTGATATATAATGAAAATATGTTATTTTTCTAATATTTAATCACAAATTCACTTATAATATTAAAATGAATACAATGGAAAATAATAAGGAGAAACCCAAGTATCATTATGGAAATGGTATGATGGAAGGTTAATGGGATGATGAAATGTAAGGAATAGTGAAGGAAAAAGAGGATATAAATGTGACATTTCTGAGGCCCAACAGGGAGCAGACAGTACACCCCAGTCACCCTCTCGCACATACACCTCTGTTAGTAGGATTCCCAGACCCTTGTTTCCCAGTTTTCAGAGGGCACCCCCAGTAGTAGCACCGCCACCGATAGAACATAGGCCACCCACTCATGCCGACGACATTGCAGAGTATAGGAGGGAGTACGCAGCATTTTGTCGTGACTTCCATCAGGACATGACCTTAGTCAAGTACTGTGGACTCAGACTCATGAACCACCCTAGAGAGTCGCAGAGGGGAGGACCACAACAACAACAGGGGTATAACCTCGATTTCATTTGAAAATTTGGGAAAATCACCATCCCTTCTTTCAACGGATTGCCCAAATACACCTCCAGAGCTTGAGTACAGAAACTAGACACATATTACAAGCTCAACCAGAAGACTGAGACATAGGTCATCAGTTTCATGACCTTACACTTGGAGGGTGAGGCACATGAGTGGTGGTATCATGGACTAGTGACATTGGGTCACAGTTGCATCACCTCATATAGGGATTTTACAGATAGGCGCATGGACAAGTTTGACAGGAAGGATCCCGAGATACACTTCAGGGGTCTAGCCCAGTTGAGACAAACTAGCACAATAGAGGCGTTCATCATAGATTTTTAGTGAATATCCATGGCAGTGACAGATATATCAGAGCCCAGGCTGATCATGTTATTCACAGAAGGACTTACTGAGCCTTTGAGAGGATGGGTGAAGGCATACATGCCTCCCACTTTGTAGGATGCCATACTTCACACTCGAGATCTGGCAGACTCAGTGCCAAAAACTAAAACTTTCTCCAAACCATTTATGCCCTAGAGGGATTGAGACAAGAATCCATTCCAGAGAGAATGGAAGGGAAAGGAGAAGTTGGATGATGATACTAGGCGAGAGCTTATCAGGAAGAAGCTTTGCTTCAGCTACATAGATCCTTGGGTCCCAGGCCATAGGTGCATGGGCAAGGGAGAGATTAATTATATCAAGGTAGTAGTAGACAACGTGGACAGTGAGGAGTAGGAGAAAGATAGTGGATCCACTAGTTCAAAGGAGGAGTCAGCACCAGCAGAGGAGAAACCTCCCTGTAGACCACCGACACCAGCAGGAGCCCATCCTCCAGTAGTTCCACAACTGCCAGAACAGGCTAACAGGAGGAAACCAACAAAGGGAGGTGTCATAGAAACCCTTTCTGGTGTTCCTGGGTATGATACCCTCCATATCAGGGGGATTATTTAGGGGCAACAGGGGATCTCCCTGATAGATGGTGGGGTCACTCACAACTTCATCAATGCTTCACTAATATCGAGACAGGCACTTCAGACAGAGGAGTTTGAGGGGCTTGATGTTGCGGTAGAAGATGGCCACACACTGGAGTGTCTAGATAGAGTTATAAACTTAGAGATGAAGTTAGGAAACTACACAGTGAGAGACACATTTTATTTGGTTGACCTATCGTACACAGATGTGGTGTTAGGAGTTCAGTGGATGATTACCTTGGGAAAAATCACTACCAACTACCAAACCTTGGAAATGGGATTAAGAGATCAGGATGAAAAGAAGATTGTTCTAAGAGGTATGTCGGTAGGAGAACCCATGATAGTTTCAACCAAGAGGATGGAGAGGATATTTAGACATGAGGAGGTAGCATATGTCGCATAATTCTTGATCACTACTCAGAATGATTCAGAAGGTCGAAAACAATACCATACAGAGATCAAGAATTTATTGGGACAACATCAATAGGTATTTGAGGCAATTCCACTAGGGAGACCACCTGACAGGGGGTTTGAACACACCATTGAGTTGGAGGAGGGGGCCAAACCTATGATCACCCCCCCCATCATCATCCTAGGAGGTTCAAGTATGAGATATAGAAGGCAATCAAGGAATTGTTGGTGATGAGACACATCAAACCGAGCAGCAACCCATTTTCTTCTTCAGTTGTCTTAGTTCTGAAGAAGGATGGCACGCATTGATTACCAAGCCTTGAACAAGAAAACCATCAAGAACCCATACCCTATCCCACGCATTGACAAGTTGATGGATGAACTGCATGGGGCAGTTTTCTTCTCAAAAATTGATCTACGCTTTGGATATCATCAGATCAACATATGAGAGCAGGACATGGAGAAGATGGAATTTCGATGTCATTTTGGACACTTCAAGTTCCTGGTTATGCCATTTGGGCTAACTAATGCATCCGCTACATTCCATTCTTGCATGAACCATATATTTAGGGATCAGTTAAGGAAACCGGTCTTGGTTTTCTTTGACGACATCTTGATCTATAGCCGATCATGGAAAGAGCATATGAGGCACCTGGATGAGGTATTGAGCGTCATGGAGGCACAATCATTATATTCCAAAGAGTCCAAGTGCGAGTTTGGTAAGACAGATATGCTTTACTTAGGCCACATCATCAATGCACAAGGGTTACAGATGCACCAAGAGAAGATCAGGTCCATTCTAGATTGGTTGATGCCCAAGAATGTGATAGAATTGAGGAGCTTCTTTGGGTTGTGCAGCTATTACAGGTGGTTCGTCCAGGGTTTTTCTCATCTTGGAGCACCGTTGACAGATCTTACCAAGCATGGGGCCTTCATATGGACCGAGAAATCATAGGAAGCCTTTGATCACATGAAGGAAGTCATGGCCACTTGTCCAGTGTTGGCACTGCCAGACTTCACCTTGCCATTTGTACTAGAGTGTGATGCATCCAGTGAAGGGATTGGTGTAGTTTTGATTCAGGGAGGACACCCCATTATATTCGAGAGATGAAATCTTAGTCAACCTGAGAGGTTGTACTCCATTTATGACAAAGAAATGTTGGCAATCATGCATGCCTTGACCAAGTTCAGACAATATTTGGTGGGCAGCAAATTTGTGGTCAAGACCGATCACAACAGTTTGAAGTATTTCCTTGAGCAGAAGGACCTCAGTGAGAGCCAACAGAAATGGGTGATGAAGGTACATGCATTCGACTTTGACATAGAGTATGTTAAGGGGAAGAAGAACATTGTGGCCGATGCACTATCAAGGAGACTTGCGACATGTTCTTTGATGGAGATTTCAGTAGATTGGAAATCTCACTTGTTAGTGGAATATTCCAAGAACAAGTTCTCTTGTGAGCTGATGGATGGGAAGATACAAGATGACCAGTATAAGGTCATTGACGATGTCATATTTTACCATGATAGATTCTACTTGGTGCCAGATTCAGGGCTTAAGAAGAAGATCCTCATCGCAATTCAAGATTCACCTCTAGCAGGCCATCAGGGGTTTTTCAAAACCTACAGACAGATCAGAGAGAGGTTCTCATGGAAGGGCCTCAAACAAGACGTTATGAGACACGTCTGTGAGTGTGTGGCTTTCCACCAGAACAATTTAGAGCATGCTCTTCCAGGAGGGATACTTCAACCACTCCCCATTCCAGAGCATGAATGGGAGAGTATATCTATGGAATTCATCACAGGTCTACCCAAGGTCGAGTTTAAGGAATGTATCTATGTAGTGGTCGACAGATTGAACAATTTTGCTCACTTCTACGCCATATCGACAGAGTACAACACAATTCAAGTAGCCAAGATTTTCTTCAGGGAGGTCTTCAAACTTCATGGGTTGTCAAAGAACATCATTAGTGACAGGGATAGTCAGTTCATAGGGACATTTTGGAGAGAGTTGTTTCGGTTGGTGGGGATAGAGTTGACACTTAGCACTAGCTATCACCCTTAGATAGATGGGCAGACCGAGATTGTCACATTTTGGAGAGATTTGTTTCGATTGGTGGGGACAGAGTTGACACCTAGCACTAGCTATCAACCTTAGACAGATGGGCAGATCGAGATTGTCAATAAGTGGGTTGAAGGGTATTTGAGGAACTATGTAGGAGGACAGCAGAGAACGTGGGTAAAGTGGTTACATTTAGGAGAACATTGCTACAACATGACCTTCCACATGTCCATTGGTATGACACCCTTCCAAGAATTGTATGGATATGATGCTCCCACTTTGGTAGACTTGGTCTTTGGGGAGAACAGAGCTCCCAAGGCAAAGGATTGGATCATAGAGAGTCAGGAGATTCTCAAGTTGTTGAAAGAAAACCTGCAGATAATGCAAAACCGATAGAAGATAAGTGCGGACAAGCACAGAATGGAGTGCAACTTTGAGGTTGGAGATTTGGTTTTCTTGAGACTCCAACCGTACAGACAGACATCTTTGAAGAAGAGTGGGTCTGAGAAGTTAAAGCCTAGATTTTATGATCCTTACAGGATCATACGCCGAGTAGGCGAGGTTTCTTACGAGCTAGAGCTTCCATAGGGGAGAAAGATTCATAACGTGTTCCACGTGTCTTGCCTAAAAAAGGTCGTGGACAATTCATTAGCACATCAGAGGAGCTTCCCCCATTGGATGAGGAGGGACAGTTGGAGTTAGCTCCGAAGGAGGTTTTGGAGTTCCGAGAGAGGAAACTGAGGAGTAGGTTCATCAGAGAGTGTCTGATCAGATGGAGAGGGATTCTAGTAGAGGATGCTACTTGGGAGAGCGAACAAGTGTTGCAGCACCCTGGACTGGTATTGCTTGAGGACAAGCAATTTCGGGAAGGTAGGATTGTAATGTCCCTTTCCAAATAGGAGCTCCATAGAGGAGGATTAATGGTCTAAACCACCCCATTAGACTATAGATAGGGCCAAGAGGGGTAAACAAGGTTACTAGAGGTCACTCAAGTCACAGGTGTTATATTCAGAAAGTGACATTGAACTAAAAAGTGTTAAAAATGCTTTTAAGTCATTATGAGCTAAAAATAGAAGTCAACAGTGAATTAGGGTTTTAGCAGTGATTTAGGGTTTTGGAAGTCAACAGTGAATTAGGGTTTCAGCATGATTTAGGGTTTTGGAAAGCTATAAAGGAAGGGTCAACGACCGAATTCATTATTATGCAAATTGTCACTTGTCATTGAGGAGAAGAGGCACATCTCAGGAGAGATAGTTCAGTGTATTCTAGGAAGAAGACACCAGTTGGTTGATTTCAGTGTTGAAAGACACACCCTAGTCACCGAGAACATCATCCAGGTCTTCCATCATTCTTCATTGATTCCACAATGCTCCCATATTCTGGGTATTATCTTTTAGTTGCTTATTTGTATTCTGGACAAGTCGAGTATTGTCAGTTTATTCAGCCGCATTCGACCATTTTGTAATCCACAGAGATATGTCCCTTTCCAAATAGGAGCTCCAGAAGAGGAGGCTTAATGGTCTAAACCACCCCGTTAGACTATATCCAGGGCCAAAGAGGGGTAAACAGGGTTACTAGAGGTCACTCCAGTCACAGGTGTTATATTCAGAAAGTGACATTGAGCTAACAAGAGTTAACAACGCTTTACTAGAGGTCACCCCAGTCACAG
>SNQJ01S0002758.1:18373-41980 GCA_010110895.2 Picea sitchensis | reverse complement strand
ATACCTTAGGCGACCCTTTTGAGTGGTAAAAGGGTGTTGATTATATCCAAAGGAGGTCAAAAAGGGTGGTACTGGCATAGAGTTGGAGGTCAATGGTATGTAGTATGGGCATAGAACATAGTCAAAACCGGGGACCAACAGTAGTTGAACCAATTTATGGGAGGGATAATGTGGTTGAGGGATTAAAGAGGGGAAGGCCGTTGGACAAAGGGGGTGGAGAAAGAAGATAAGGGGGAAGAGAGGACTCGGGAAGGGGATCTTTTTTTGGTTTTGGGTGATATTTTTGGTTTATGGAAGGGAGAAAAATTTGGAGAGGAAGAAGGAGGACGGTAGGAAATAGTTTATGACTGCATCATTTTTTCTTACAACTTGTTTGAGGAATCTCAGAGGGGCACGTGTTGTTGAGAATTTTTGGCTCGGGGGCCAAGAAACCGTAAGGATTTCCTGGGGCTAGGGAGTCAGAGAGGTTGTTCCTAGTTCGCTGAGAGGTTAATCAGTTTGGGCAGGATTCATCAGCTTCAGTTCAACATTAGGTTGAGATTCATTTCAACATCAGGTTGAGGTAAATACCTCATGCTCATTATGTTGTTGTTAATTATTATGTTGTTCATTATTATGTTGTTCATTATGCTATGTTGTTTTTCATTATTATGATGTTCATTATTACGCAGTTGAACATTATTTTTATCATGGAACAACAAATAAAGAAGTAAATAAGATAGAGTTTGTATATTGATATTTTTATCATGGAATAGAAAATAAAGAAGTAAATAACATAGAATTTCTATATTTTTTTTTTAGGCTCTGTATGCAGAGGCCTTACATATGGTATCAAAGCTAAGTTTCAAAACTTGGACTAGGGCCTACCCACCTACTCACCTGTAAGAATGAAGGTTTAGGGATGTTGTTCCAGCAATAACCCAGAAATTTAAACAACCCTTAAATAGCATCCCTGAAACCCTCTAATCACAACTAGTAATGAACCATAAATAACCATGAACTTGTTCACCTGTACAAGTGAAAAAATTGAAAGGGAATATATAAACATAAATAATTAGATATATAAATAATCTATATAAGAAAAATATATAGGAGTTAAAAAAAATGTAAGGGCCAAGCTCCAATGCCACCCAACCTACAAACCAAGCACAAAACAACAAATTTTAACACTTTTTATAAATAAACACACACACACACACAAACACACACACACATATTAGTTGCATTCACATTAAAATGGCCAATGTGATCATATTCTATAACTATGCACATAATGCAAACTCCAGAGACCTTCAAAATTTTGGATTTAACCAACAAAATCTATAATAAACAAGAGGAACCTAGATGGGGAAGTTTGCAACACCTAAAAAGTTAAATGATGAGTGCAACATCCTCCAAAAAGAACAACCCTTCAAACAAGTAACCTTCAAACAACTAATGTCGGCTTCAAAAGACACAAATACAACTAATGAGAGATACCATAGACAATGTCCAATTTGGCAATTTCTAAATGATAACATAAATGTCTTTCATGCTTTAATATTTACTTCCTCACCTTTTAACTTCATAGATAAGGGTTTGTTGCAGAGTACTCCGTGGAGTCCCTAATCTAGTTGGGGTACATGAGGATGGTTCCTAGGGAGCTCTCCATTTGGTAGAGGGATGGGATGGGCACAAACAACACATTTTTGAAGTCCCCAATGGAAATCCAACCCTTTTCGGAACATTTTCAAGGAGTATCGAAGTCCATCGGAATGCCACAACACAGTGAACATGACGGAAATGAATCCGCATGCTACATAGAAAATAAGTGTCAGTGTAGGGATCGAAGCCAAGACCAGAATGATAAGAGCCTTTCACTCTACCCACTTAGCTAGATGAACCATACCACAATGGAGAGGATTATATGCAATCTCCAAGCCCACGAGCTACCTTGCCCTGCCTCATTACAATTCCAATACCACGAGCTAAACCAAGCATAAAATCCATGAAGGAGGAGCCCACAGAGGAAATAGTACTCTATGCATCTGACACCATTGTGCCCGAGACTAGGTTGATAACCCTCGGACCTGAAATACCAAGAATCAAGTTGAATGGAGGAGCCACAACACAACCATAGAAGTCCCAGTGCTAACGCCTTGTCCTGTATCATTACAGTTCCAACCCTTGGAGCAACTAAGCACCCAATTTGAAAGAGGTGTCATTGCCTCCCTTGTTGGTCTCCATCGATGGAAGAGACCATGGCCTTGATTACTGTGATTTTTTGAAGCAGTGCGGTAAGAGCGTGGAGGTTATGGTGTTGGAGGAAGAAGGGCACGATTTCTATGCACTAAAACCCCACTATCACTCTTCTCCAGGTTCCAATCGTGATGTTTTCCTCTGCGAAAACCCTTTAATGGCAGCCACTGCCACCGCCACTAGCACCCAAGCCACAAGCCATTAAGCGCCCAACAAAGGAGAAGCCACAATAGACCAGGGGTGGGGCGAGGCAAGAATAGGGAAAACCCTGTGTGTTGGAATTAGAAATCACAGGAGTGAATTTGGGGTTAGGGTTTGTTTAGGGTTTGTATAGTTGCTTGTTTTTTACTATTATTTTATTTTTAGGCTTGGACAGGCCGGAAAAGAGGGAGGGGGCACGTGGGCCTCATGTGAAGTCCCACGATGCCCAAGGTTATTCAATGTTTTCTTATATATATTATTTTTGAGATTAATTAAATTGATTAAGTTCATTTATTGAGTTGTTTATATATATATATATATATATATATATATATATATAAAGTTATATATTAATTAATTTAATTAAAAATAAATAAATAAAAATTAATTGTTTTAAAAGAAAACGATTAAAATAAATTTAAAATATTATTTAATATATATATATATATATATATAGTTTTATTTTATTTAAAATATACCTAGTGGGTTATAGTTAATCAAAGGGGTTTTGTTTTCTTTTATAAAGGTTAAACTTATAAGAGTCAAAATTATAGTTAATGGAAGATCAATTAATTAATTAATGTTGATTAATTGATTAATAAGAATTGAGCTATGTAAATTAATTTTAGGGATTAATAACTTGATGAATGATGAGACTAAGTGTATTATAATTAGTGTTATAAGGGCGATTAATATGAGTGGTGCATATTGTTACAGGGATTGGTTTGATGCTTGATTATACACACAAGTTAGAGTAATTGAAGATTACAATGTAGCACTAGCATAGCTAGCAAGGTGAGAGAGTTGCTAGGATTCATGAATGATGTTACCAAGCTTAGAGGATTTCAACCCTAACCTTTAGCCACTTACCCTAAAGAGAGTAACGTTTGTTTACATACAAGTAAAAAAAAAACTTAAGCCTAACCCTATGTTTACAAGTATAAGTTGAATGGATGTGAACTTCCTTAGACTCTTCCATGACAAGCATTTAGTTTGATGTAGATTAAATTATTTAGAATGGTTAGGACTCGAGGAAATTGAGGCTGAGGGCCATCGTCACAAGAACCGCCAATGTAGGCGCTGCCACCACCATCAGCTGAATTAGCTCTCATTCTGCGCTCTTTGGAGGCTATTAATGAGACTTTAAAGGGCCGCCAGCCAACATATGTCTAAGTGGAACACCCACCATCTGGAGTGGGTAACCCTGAAGTGTTGAGGGATTCAGAGGGAGGACCTCGACCTGAGGACATCACTAGAGAACTACATAATCTAAAACTCCTAGAGTTTGTCGGGGGTCGTTCCAGTGAATGTGTAGAGGCATGGTTGGAATAAATGACACAATGTTTCACCTTAACAGACTATGCTTCAACATCAAAGGAAAAAATAACGATCTTTTAGTTGAGGGACAGTGCCTTGAACTCGTGGGGAAAACTGGAGAGGAAGTTGCACCTTACCCCAGACACCGTCTCATGGGATCTTTTTGAGGAAAGGTTTTGGAGGAAATATTTTCTGGCTTACTACGAGGAACAACATGTGGGAGAATTTCATGCTCAAGTACAGGGAAACAAGACCGTGAAAGAGTATGAGATCAGGTTCATGGAGTTGGTAAAATATGTTTCGTACATGGATAATGATCAATGACAGGAAGAATGCTTTGTCTATGGGTTAAAACCTAAGATAAGGACCATGGTACAGATGTGGAAATCTTCGTCAGTAGCGGAAGAAGTTGAAAATGTGTGTTATGTAGAGGAACATATGAGCTTAAATGGAGGTATGAGATCAACCTTTCCACAACATCTTGGATTCATGGGGAAGGCCCCTAGGACCGTCTCTAGGGGAGGGAGCTCTGGGTCGCCTCCTTATGGTAATAGATTCACACCTAGGACAATTTATAAAAGTATTTCAATGGCAACAAGTGCAGCATCCCACTCATCACCAACGATGTAGGAAGGTCAATGACCTTCTCAGGGAGAATCAGGTAGGGGTAGGGGCTCCAGGGGAAGGAACACATTTCAGAGACCGTCACAGAGCAGTGCGTAGATTCCATCTCGTGTTACATGTTGGGGATGTGGAGGACCCCATTACCAATGTAATTGCCCAGAGTTGCAAGAAGGATTTGTGCATAGAGAAGGAAATCCCCCATGGGAAGAGAAAGTAGTAGCCACCAGATTTATGCAGTGGTTAATAATCGCCAGGCATAACATCAATCCATGGTGGTGGAGTCATCAGGTATGCTAAATCATGCCAATGTTAAAATTTTATTTGATTATGGTGCTACAGATAGTTTCATTTCACCATCTACATTAGAAAAGTGTGGGTTGGGAGCCTATGAGCATGATGAATTTAAACAAGTTGAGATGGCTTCGGGGGAAAAAAAAGAGGTAGGACCTAGCATTGATAATTTTCTAGTAGACATGGGAGTGTGTACTACTAGGTTGAAGGTATATGTCACTACTCTGGGGACGCATGACCTAATCATTGGAATGGATTGGTTAGAAGCCCATCAAGATTTGGTAGATTATTTCGTGAAAAGGGTGTTGTGTGTTGACGATGAAGGAAGACCAGTAGAGATCCACAGTGTATGGAGGAAGCTGTCTCTACACTTTATCTCTATCATGAAGGTTAAACATTGCATGAGGCCAGGGTGTCAAATATATGTAGTGGAAGCACTGAATGAAAGGAAAGAACCCTCCTTGGATCAATACCCAGTATTGTCAGAGTTTAAGGATGTTTTTCCGAAAGAGTTGTCAAGATTACCTCCTTAGAAGGAGCTTGATTTTACTATTGAGATAAAACCTAGTGCAGAGCCAATTTCGAAAACTTCGTAGAGGATGACGACGCCAGAACTTTGTGAGTTGCAGATGCAGTTGAAATAACTAATCGACTTAGGGATAATAAGGCCCAGTGTCTCACCTTGGGGTGCACCAGTAATTTTTGTGAAGAATAAGGATGGTTCCTTATGACTGTGTATAGATTACAGGGACTCAAACCATGCTACAATGAAAAATAGGTACCCAATTCCATAGATAGATGATCTCTTTGATCATATCAAAGGAGTAGCGGTGTTCTCAAAAATTGATTTTTGATCAGGGTATCACCAGTTAAGGATTAAGGAAGGCCATATTTCTAAAACTACATTTAGAACTTGGTTTGGGCATTACGAGTTCATTGTAGTACCTTTCAGTTTGACCAATGCACCAACAGTATTCATGAGCCTCATGAATGGTGTATTCTGGAAGTACTTAGACCACTTTGTAAAGGTCTTTCTAGATGATATCCTCATCTATTCCAAGAACAAAAGAGAACATGTCAAGGATTACTTGCGAGTGGTGTTGTCCTACCTTAGAGAAAACAAATTGTATGGAAAGTTGTTGAAGTGTTATTTGTTCGAGAAAGAAATTCACTATTTAGGTCATATCATTTCCGGTGAAGGAATCTTTGTGGACCCAGAAAAGGTAAAGGCCATTATGGAATGGCTAGTCCTAAAAAATTCTCAGGAGGTAAGAAGCTTCATGGGGCTAGCAGGTTATTATTGGATATTTGTGGAAGGGTTCTCTAAAATAGCGAAACCCATCACCACTTTGCAACGCAAGGGGGTCAGGTATGAATGGATAGAAGAATGTGATAGTGCATTCATCGAGATTAAGATGTTACTAACTAGTGTTCCAATTCTAAGAGTGTCAGATATGGAAAAGGACTTCACAGTCTGCATGGATGACTCAAAGCAAGGGTTTGAGGTTGTGCTAATGCAAGATGGAGGAGTGAGAGTGTATGCGTCAAGGAAGTTGAAGCAACACGAGGAGCTTTATGCTACTCATGATTTAGAGTTGGAAGTTGTAATGCTAGCTCTGAAACTTTGGAGGCACTAACTAGTGGGGTGAAACTTTGAGCTCAAAATGGACCATGGAAGCTTAAAACATCTCTTCACTCAAAGGGATCTCAATGCCCAGCAGAGGCGATGGAGTGAGTTTATGAGTGAGTACAATTTTGGAATTTCATACATCAAGGGAAAGGAGAATGTGGTCGCGGATGCCTTGAGTAGGAGACCAAGGATCTTCTCCTTGGTACCCTTAAAAGAAAATCTTAGGGATAGGGTGTTGGGGAAAGTCCTTAGAGATAGTTGGTATTTAAACGTTACTTCAACCCTATAGAGTGGGAGGAAATTAGATCCAAAGTATGAAGGATATATCCTGGAAGCAGATGGAATATTAAGATATCAAGGAAGGATGTACATCCCCGATGGTGGGGATATTTGAAGCATCATACTAAAGGAAGCCCATAGTGCACTTTATTGTGCGTATCCGGGTGTGAAGAAAATGTATGCATACATGAAGAAGCTATTCTTCTTGTTAGGCATGAAGCACGATGTAGTCAATTTCATTGCCAAGTGCCTAGAGTTTGAACAAGTGAAATCTGACCACCACCACCTGACAGGTCTCCTACAATCGCATGATATCCCTATGTCCAAATGGGAAGTCATTTCTATGGATTTTGTTGTGGGGTTGCCGCTCACATTGCATAGACACAATTCCATAATTGTGATAGTTGATAAGTTGACCAAGAGTGCTCATTTTATTCCAGTTAGAGACACTTTGAAGCAGGAGCATCGCCTTCAAAGTCAGCAACGCTAATTTGGAGGAAAACAAATGACATCTCAATAATGCCAGAATTTCAAATCAAACATTAATTTCATAATTTAAATCAGTTGTTGGGATATTTTGTAAACAACAATTTTAAAATTGTAACTTGTTTGTAAAGTCGTGAAGGACTGTAATAGATTGTAGATATGGAGTGTTGACTCTATCTGGCAATAATTGGTAGTTATTGTAATAGGACAAAGTAGGTAACAACTTTGAGTTTGATAGGATAGATTTCAGATAGGACAAAGAGCTCGTGGAGTAGTCCTTAGATAGGTTTTTCGTTGTTGTATTGTAATAGATAGACATAATAGGAAGAAGGAGATAGAGATCATAGAGATCAGTAGAACATAGTAGATTAGGAGAAATACTATGTAATTTTGTTTTCATGAAGGAATAAAATGGACATAATTGTCTCAAAGATCAGACTGTGTTCTTTTGATGCATGATTAAATGACTATTATATTATGTATGTGTTCTTGAGTTTATTTCGTTCATGCATGATTTTTTGAGAGATTGATTGTATGAGTTCGTGACGAAACTAGATGAGTTTTAATTGTTTCTCTTCTGATACTTGTATGCAAGGTGTGCATATCAAACGCAAGGAGTGCATCGACTGAGTCTCAGATTGACTCAGATAATTTTAGAGAGAACTAGGGAAACTAAGACCAGGTGCAAAGTGTGCACAGCATCAAGAAGCCAACAAGCTTCGAAGAACCAACACAGAGGATTGCCAAGTGGGTGAGGAGAAGAATTTATTTTCAAGAAATCCTTTGAATTGAGTTATTCGAAATCCAGAGAAGGAAAGGTGTGCATGGGAATTAGAAAATACTTACAAGGACCAAAGCTCAGAAGAGATAACACTTTTCACGAGTGTTGACGAGATCCCAGAGTCATATTCATAGGGAGAACAACGTTTTATAACCTTTGAAAGAGGATAATTATTTGAGGCGGGGAGATATTAGAATCTCAGGAGGAAGAGAGATCGTGATTGTTTGGCCACAGTGAAAAGAGACTAGTAGTCATCGGATCAGAAGGAAGTGCATGAGCCTTAGCACTTCGTGTATAGAGGAGAGAGAAACTATCGAGGTTGAAACTTGAGGTTTCTAAATCCTGAAGAACAGGAACCCCAAAATAGATTCTCAGTCGTCTGATCATAGGAAAATATCTGAGCCATCAGACTATTTGTAACAACCGAATAATTCTAAACATCATTAAGTTTCATAAGCAATTTATTTTTAAACTAAAACAATAACTTCATAACATAATATTGATATTCATAACATCAACTTCAGTATCTTCGATTTATCAATAAATACTGATTTCATGGAAGAATGAAATAAATACATAAATTAACAAGTACCTAGTTCTGATACTAATTTCTATTGTCCCTTTCCTTGCTGTTTCCTTCCTGCTACCTGATGCACAGATCAACCCTGCCGCAAACAAGAAAATAACTTCCCAAACCTACTATCCTCCCTGCCAACTAGGAAAACTACCTAGCTCCAGGATATCTATGGATATCCTGTCCCCCGTGCCCAAAACCTCCAGTAATTCGATGCCTCAACTGATCAAAAGTCACAACCAGAAAACTCTCTGCTCACAGCAAATCCCACAGTCCTCCGAATCCATCCTCCGTTCCCCCCCCTCACGTAAACCTTCCTCCTTCCCTTATTCCTCCTTCACCAACTCATGTAATTACTTCTCCAACCACCCTCCATGCCTGTCCCTTCTCCTTCCTTTAATGTTTTATCTTCTCGAGATTCATAGGCTCCCTCTCTGCATACGCAACCATTTTTTAACATTTTTCATTGATCTTTTAAATTTATTTCTCAGGTCATTAAATGTGATCTATAGTTAGAGTATTACTTAGTTAACCACAATTATTTTCTTTAATTAATTTTACTTTATAATCTTTAAATATTTATTTAACTAGGGTCATTACATACACCCACCCTTCAAGAAACTTCGTCTCGAAGTTTAAGGTATCTGATGGTACAAAGGAAAAGACCATGGTTCACACATTCACAACAAGTAACTGACATTATCAGCAAGTAAGTCAAGAAAGCTCATACATACTAGTGTATATGTACAAGAAATGCATGTGTAGCTAGTACATGCAAATCTCGTGCATGTACTAATAATCAAAACTGTCATCTTTTAATAATTTATGTATGCATTCAATCCAATCAACAAGACTAGTCTTTTATAAAAGAAAACAATCAATTAATTGTGTGAGAAATCGTTTAACTACAATCGTCTGGTTCAATAATTTATTTTAAACAACTGTGGTTTAGTTACATAATAATGAATATTCATATATACACATTTCTTCTTTAAAAAAAAAAAAAAAGGGACAACATCAAATTCCACCACAAGACAGATATCCATATTGTCACAACTATTACTACTCATCCTTCCTCCCTAACCTAATTCCAGCTCCATTCCTATCCTTCCTCTGCTAGACTATCTTGGAGCGTCAACTATATTGACCTAACTCCAAATAGAACCCGTAAGTGGAAGTGTCACTATCTCGACCAAGCTTCCTAGCGGAATAGTAGCCAGTCATCATCACATGTCTTGAGGTGGGTACTGAACTAGCACCGTTCTCCCATGGCTTCAGGTTTGGAGGATAAATGGTGGGAAACACCTCCACCACTCCTAATGGGAGACGAGGGGTCAACACTACAATGGAGGATCTACGGTGGGAAATGCCTCCACCTCTAGCGAAGACTAGAGGGTTAACTTACCCTACAATGGAGGATACATGGTGGGAAATGCCTCCAGCCCCCCTAGCGGAGACTAGGGTCAACACCTACAATGCGTTGGAACATCTGAGGGGGCAGTCTTTCTTTGAAGGTTTTTTCATCGTTTATTTAGTTTTGGGTAGTGTTAGTACCAAAATCATAGCTTAATCATGCACTAGTCCACATATCATAGCCAAGCATCCAAAATCAATATAAATTTCTCATACATTATTCATACCACAATATTTCTCGGTTGAAGTGGTCCCATTATCCCCTTTCATCATCATTATCTCTTGGCTATTTGATAGCCCATAACCCTGGGGATTAGTGCATATGAGCCTCATACATTTCTATGCATTATCATCCTTATTGGCATACTATCATTGTTTCAATTTGGTATCCCTGTACCGATATATTAACATCAAGTTTTTTCCATTTGAATTAGATTTCATATTATCCCATACATCATACTTTTACCCATTCGTAAGATTATCATTTTACCCAAAATAGATTTCATCACATCCTCACCCATTCACAAGATTATCATTTACCCAAAATAGATTTCATCGTATCCAACATCATTCTAATAGTATTTAAACATTCAACAATTTCTCTTTCTCACAATATGTCGCATCATATACATCATCATCAATAACATTTAAACATTCGTAAAATTTACATTCACATAATAGATCACATTACATGCATCATCATTAGTATCACTTAAACATTCATTACAATTCATAAGTTTAAAGTTTAAGTATATCACTTAATAGTTTCATGGTGACTAGGAAATAAAGTGTATAGCCCTCAGGTAATCCTGGCTGTCTAAATCAAAAGGTAGTGTTACATACACCCCACCTTCGAGAAACATATTCTTGAGGTGGTCAAAATAGCGAGGGATAATCTCGCTGTAGTGTCTCGGCGTCCTCCCAAGTAGCAGATCATGGACTATAGTTGTCCCAATGGACCTTAACTTGGTCTACCAGACGGTTTCTGAGCTGTCGGACTCTACGGTCCAATATGCATAACGGTTCTACCGTGAAGGTTCCCACGTTCGATACCTGCAATTCTTTCCAATTTAGTTTATGTGATTTATTAGCAACATAATGACGCAAAACAGATACATGAAATACATTATGATTTTTATGCAAGTCGGGTGGCAGTACGAGACGATAGGCAACGGGTCCAATTTTCTCTTGTACCCTAAATGGCCCTATAAACCAAGGTGACAACTTTGTCCCCTTCCCGAACCGTATGGTACTCTTATTAGGCCTGATACGAATGAAAACCTGGTCCCCCACTTCATAAATTTGGTCAGTCCTGTGTGCATCTGCATAACTTTTTTGTCTATCCTGTGCTTCCTTTAGCCTCTGCCTAATCTGAATCACCTATTCCTCCATTTCCTGAATCAATTCTAGCCTAATTGTTACTCGGTCTTCTAGTCTATCCCAACTCAATGGTGTTATGCATGGCCTTCCATACAAAGCTTCATATGGTGGCATTCCAATGGAACTATGATAACTATTATTGTAGGCAAATTCTACCAAAGGTAGGTACTTCTCCCACTGGGTTTGATTATCCATTACATACATCCTAAGCATGTCTTCCATAACTTGATTTACTCTCTCAGTTTTCCCATCTGTTTTAGGATGATAAGTTGTGCTTAAGTTCAACTGAGTCCCCAACACTGACTGTAAACTTGTCCAGAATCTAGAAGTGAACCTGGAGTCCCTATCTGAAATAATCTTCTTTGGTACTCCGTGCAAATGGATAACCTCGCTTATGAACACTCGTGCCACATCAGTAACATCGTAAGTGTCTCTAACCAGAATGAAATGAGCACTCTTGGTTAACTTATCCACTATCATAAGAATGACATTGTGTCTATGAGAAGTGAGCGGAAACCCTACAACAAAATCCATTGATATGACTTCACACTTGGACATAGGGACATCATGTGGTTGTAGGAGGCCTACCGGGTGATAGTGATCGACCTTCACTTGTTGACACTCTAGGCATCCGACAACGAAATGGACTACATTGCGCTTCATTCCTACCCAAAAGAAGAGTTTCTTCATCTCTGTGTACATCTTCTTCACACCTGGATGTGCGCAATAAAGTGCTCTATGGGCTTCCTTCAGTATGATGCTTCGAATATCCACATTCTCCGGGATGTACATCCTTCCTCGGTATCTCAACAATCTGTTTGTTTCTAGATTATATCCTTCATACTTTGGGTCTATCTGCCTCCCGCTCTGGAGGTATGAAGTAACCTTTAAATACCAACTGTCTCCTAGTAGTTGTGTCAACACCTGTTCCCTCAGATTGACCTTTAAGGGTACCAAGGAGAACATACGTGGTCTCCTGCTCAAGGCATCTACAACCACATTTTCCTTTCCCTTTATGTATGAAATACGAAAATCATACTCACTCATAAACTCACTCCATCACCTTTGCCTGGCATTCAAATCTCTTTGAGTGAAGAGATGTTTTAAAATTTGATGGTCCGTCTTGAGCTCAAAATTTCGCCCCACAAGATAGTGCCTCCAAAGTTTCAGAGCTAGCATTACAGCTGCCAACTCTAAATCATGAGTCACGTATAACTCTTCATGCTTCTTCAACTTCCTTGACACATAAGCTATCACTCCTCCATCCTGCATTAGCACGGCCCCCAACCCTTGTTTCAAGGCATCCGTGCAGACCATGAAGTCCTTTTCCATATATGGTACTCATAGAATTGGCGCACTAGTTAGTAACCTCTTAAGCTCAATGAATGCACTATCACATTATTCTGTCCACTCATACCTGACCCCCTTGAGTTGCAAAGTGGTGATGGGTTTCTCTATTTTTGAGAATCCTTCCACAAATCTCTGGTAATAACCCGCTAGCCCCATGAAGCTTCTCACCTCAGGTGCATTTTTCGGCACTGGCCATTCCAGAATGGCCTTTACCTTTTCTAGGTCCACCGAGATTCCTTTGCCTGAAATGATATGACCTAAATAGTGGATCTCTTTCTGGAAGAAGGAACACTTCAACAACTTCCCATACAATTTGTTCTCCCTAAGGCAAGACAACACTATTCTCAAATGCTCCTTGTGTTCTCTTTCATTCCTGGAATAGATGAGAATGTCATCCAGAAAAACTTGTACAAAATGGTCTAAGTACTTCCGGAATACGCCGTTCATGAGGCTCATGAACACTGTTGGCGCATTAGTCAATCCAAAAGGTACTACAACAAACTCGTAATGTCCAAACCAAGTCCGAAGGGAAGTTTTTGGGATATCACCTTCCTTAATCCTTAACTAATGTTACCCAGATCGCAAATCGATCTTTGAGAATATTGATGCTCCTTTCATCTAGTCGAAGAGGTCATCTATTCGTGGCATTGGGTACCTATTATTCACTGTAGCACGGTTCAAGTCCCTGTAGTCTATACACATTTGTAAGGATCCATCCTTTTTCTTTACAAAAATTACCGATGCACCCCAAGGTGAGACACTAGGCCTTACTAGGCCTAAGTCTAGTAACTCCTTCAACTGCATTTGTAATTCACAAAGTTTCGGCACCGTCATCCGATATGGAGTCTTGGACATTGGTTCTGCACCAGGTTTTATCTCAATAGTAAAATCAAGCTCCCTCTCAGGAGGTAACCCTGGTAACTCGTTCGGAAAAACATCCTGAAATTCTGACAAAACCGGGTACTGATCCAATGAGGGTCCCTTCCTTTCTTTCACTACCTCCACTACATAAAGTTGACATCCTTGTCTCAAGCATCGCTTGACCTTCATAGTTGATATAAAGTGTAATGACACTTTTCTCTATACACCTTGGATCTCTATTGGTCTTCCTTCATCATCAATACAAAGCACCTTCTTTGCGAAACAATATACCAAAGCTCGATGAGTTGCTAACCAATCCATTCCAATGATTAGGTAATACGCCCCAAGAGCAGTGATGTATACCTTCAACCTGGTAGTGCACACTCCTAGGTCTACTATACAATTATTGACATTAGGTCCTACAACTTGTTTTTCCCCCGAAGCCATCTCTACTTGTTTAAAGTCATCGTGCTCATAGGCTACCAGCCCACTCTTTTCTAATGCAGATGGTGAAATGAAACTATCTGTCGCACCAGAATCAAAAAAAATCTTAACATTAATATGATTTAGCGTACCTGATGACTCCACCACGGTGGATTGATGTTCGGCCTGGCGGTTGTTAATCGCTACGTAAATCTGGTGGTTGCTACTTGACCTCCCCATTGGTGCCTTTCCTTCTCGATGCACAAACCCTGATTGTAACTCTGGACAATCCCGTTCGTAATGGGGTCCTTTGCATATCCAACAGGAAATACGAGATTGAACCGGTGCACTGTTAGGTGACTGATTCCTAAATGAGTTCCTTCCCCTAGAACCCCTGCCCCTACTAGATGCTCCCCGAGATGGTCGTGGACCTGTCTACACCATTGGCGATGAACGAGATGTTGCACTAGCTGCCATTGAAATCCCTGCAACTACTGTCCTTGGCATGACTTTGTTACCGCAAGGTTGTGGCCTTGAGCCCCCTCCCCTAGGAAATGTCCTCGGGGTCTTTCCTATGAATCCAGGACGATGTGGAAATGTCGATCTTGTACCCCCTATTAAGTTCATGTGTTCTTCTACGTAACGTGCATTTTCTACCGCCTCCGCCATTGAAGACGGTTTCCACATCTGCACCATAGCTCTTATCTTCGGGTTCAATCCATAAACAAAGCGCTATGCCTGTCGCTGGTCATTGTCCATATATGAAACATACTTGACCAGTTCCATAAAACTGATCTCGTATTCTTCTACAATTTTGTTTCCTTGTACTAAGGCATGAAATGCCCCTACTTGTTGTTCCTCGTAGTATGCTGGTAGATATTTCCTTCGGAACCTCTCCTCAAAAAGTTCCCAAAATACTGTGTCTGGGGTAAGGTGTAGTTGTCTTTCCAAGTTGCCCCACCAGTTCAAGGCTCTATCTCTTAACTGGAAAATTGCAATCTTTGCCTTTGAATTGGATGCATAGTCCCTTAAGGAAAAACACCTTGTCATGCCTTCCAACCATGCCTCCGTGCGTTCACTGGCGTGACCTCCGGAAAACTCCAGAAGTTTGATCTTCTGCAACTCTCGCATGATGTCTTCAGGTGGAAATTCTCCCCTTGAGTTCCTTGATTCTTCTGGATTACCCGTTCCAGATGGTGGGGGTTCCACTTTAGTCCCTGCTGGTTGGTGCGCCTTTAAAGTCTCGTTAATGGCTTCCAACAAGCGCAGTATGAGGGCCAGTTCGGGCGATGCTGGTGGTGGTGTTGGTGGTGTTGATGGTGTAGATGGTGTGGGTGGCGTCGATGGTTCCCGTGACAACGCTCCCCTGCCTCGACCCCTTCGAGTCCTGACCATCTTGTATGACTTAACTTGCATCACCCCAAAGTTGTCCGGCCGAATTCAAGGACATTTCAATTTGGTGCTACTTAAACTTAGAAATAGGGTTAGGTGTAAGTTTTCTTTACTTGTCTGTAAACAGACATTACTCCATCAGGGGAATTGGCTAGGTTTGGGTTAGGATTAAGCGTCTAAGCTTGGTCAACATCGAATTTTAAGGTAGATTAACCTTAAACTTAAATAAATACCTAATTACTTTAAGTTATTCTCAACCCAATTAACCTTTCATTTATTTTAACCAACATGACCTTTATTTATATATAAATTATTTATACTAAATTATTCGATTTACTTTAATTTATTTATATATATTTTTTTTAAATCAATAATCGGACACACATGGATTCAGGTGTGCATGGATTCCACGTGCCCGAATGACTTCCTCTAGATTCCTCAATTCTAATCCCAAACATTCTACACCTGTCAGCTCTTCAAATCCCTACGTTTCCTTCCTCAGCCTCCTCCTTTTCGTCCACTGGGACTTTCCTCGCGTCATTCTTTCTCCTCCATAGGTCTGCCTTTTCTCTGTTTAGAGGTTTCCTTAATCTCCCTTGCCATGGCTCACATCCTCACCGTTGTTCTTACCACTTTACTAGTGCTGGTTATTGCTGTATATGCTCCAGTTCATTTTGCAGAAACATAGTATATTGATATGGCCACTGACAAGATCCAGGACCTAGAGTCCAGTCTCTTTGAAATATTGGGAATCAACCCCCTGTCTGTACACATTGCGGAGCTCGCCCTCAACTATGGTAAGAGGTATGATTCCATCCGTATGTTGTGCACAGTTCAAGTACGTCCATGAAGAACGCGGGGTTATTCGAATTAAGAAATTGCACAAACCTTCCTTACGCTGTGGTAATGAATGGTGATTTCCTTTTTTGAAACAAAATGATTTGCTTGTAATTCCAGCCCTGTATGGATTTTGGTATTTTGCCTTCAATTTATTTCATTTATATTTATAAATTTATTCGTCTGTGCATATGCATGTAGTTAGCTGCATATACATTGTCTTCTGTATTGCTCACGGCCCTTTGCTCCTAACTGTAAAATTCCCCACTTAAATTTTGGGTTTCGAGGTTTCCTTATGCCCGATGCCGAGAGTTTCCTATCCTTTAAACTCCCAATTGTTGATTCTCCGATACGACACCTTCTAGCTTTATCCCTCCCTTGGCTATGATTTGTTCCATGTGACCCTGTCCTATGTGACCGTAGTCCTATTTCCTGTCGGGATTCGGGGTTTCGCGACTTTCGTTGTCATGAACCTCTGTCCTCACAGATTCCTGATTACCGATATGATGATGCGGTACTTGTGCGTTAGCCCTTTCGGGCTAAGCTCTTGGTCCATATGACCATTATACCACAAGGCCACAGCCTTGTCCCTTATCGGGGTTTTGGATATCGCAATATCGAATTGCATGAACCCCGTGTCTACGAAATTCCCGATATCCCGATACCCGATGTGCCTCTTCCTCGTGCATTCGACCCTTTTCGTCTAGGCCGAGGTCCATGCGACTTGTTACTATATGACCATTGCCTTATGGCTCCCCATTGGGGTTTTCGGTCCTCCTCGTGCAAAAATTTCTTCACTTCAAATTTCGCGATGCCTTTTAGCGTTAACCTTTGGCCAACGAATGGTTAAATTTTTTTACAAAAATATAAAGTTTCCCGCGCCCCCTTAAAATTTTATTTAAAGTGGGTTATATCTTTTACTTTTGCGAGTTAACTGTTAATGAAATTGGGATTCGGGATTTCCATAACAAAGAATCGGTGTACATTGAATCACAAAACCCCGATCTCCGATTTCGCGATGTGTTTAAGTCTTGATTAAAACGTCTATTAATTAATCCCTTTTTTTTTAACGAAGGTTTAAGTGTTAATTTAATTACGTCGGAATTTCGGGGTTCGCGATTTCATAGTGTATGGACACCTTGTCCACGAAACTCGTGATATCTCGATTCGCAATGCAATCTGCCACCTATCCACTGCTGACCCTTCCGTGGGCCCCATTGTCCCTTGACCCATCGAGAAATCGTGTTTCGCGATTTCATTATGCATGGATACTTTGTCCACGAGATCCATGATTTCCCGATCCGTGATGGCCCGATGGACGACCTCCTGTCGGGACTTTTCCCGATGGCTCCGATCACTACCACCCGTCCCAAGAACGAACGGTCCTGATCGCTTCTTGCTGTTTCGGGGTTTTCGATGCCAATGTGCCTATGTATTCAGAATTCCCGATTTCCCGATACTTCGGTTAGATGACAGTTGGCCCCTCTCGCTAGCTCTATCCTCTCTCTCTGATGTGTGATCAACTAGCCCCACTCATCGGGGTTTCGGACTTTGCGATTTCGAAATGCAGAGATTTCGTGTCCACGAAATCCCTGATACGCCGATTCCCGATTTTTCGATGGGGCCAAATGCTGATGGTTCTCGATGGTTTCCACCTGTCCCACAGACGGACGGCTCTGATTGTATCGGGAAATCGCGTATCGCGATTCCTTGAAGCAACGGTTCTACACCCCTGAAATTCCCGATGGGTAAAATCTCGATACCTCCAAGAATGCTGACGCGTGTCCCTACCGAGATCAATGGCTGGGATCCATTCTCGAGATTTTGAGAACCATATGTTCCCGATTCTCTGGCTTAACAAAACCTCGATGAATCTGATATCCCAGTGGCTCCTCCTCTGCACACTAGGACTTAAACCTTGCGCAACTTCTCGAGATCTAACGACTGATGGGATTTCGCCCGAGATCTGAAAGCTCAAATCCATTCTCCCGTGTAATAGACATCTCTCCTTCAGGATAATCGATTAGTTGCATAAAAAATTACGTAGTGTTAAA
Source organism: Picea sitchensis (assembly GCA_010110895.2). Lineage (NCBI taxonomy): Eukaryota > Viridiplantae > Streptophyta > Pinopsida > Pinales > Pinaceae > Picea > Picea sitchensis. Next base: position 23,849 of record SNQJ01S0002758.1, on the reverse strand, counting down.
ATTTCTTTCTTGGCAAGGTTAAAATTTGTATGGGTCTGTAGTTCCTGAGATTCTTCATTATTTTAAAATTTCACTGAGGCTAGTACAGGCAACTAGTTTACACTGTTCCCGCGTGATACAAGTCTTCTAAATTTCCTTTGTCCGACTGCGCATTGGCAGTTCCTCATTTAAGTAAGTTCAATATGAAGTAGGCCTTTTCAAGGTCCTGCAAATGTCCTTTTGCATTTTATTTAGTATAATTCGTGTAGTTATTGGATCTTGCCAACTTCAAGCCTTCGATAGAAGCTTCCCTAGACATTTTCATCGATTTCAGGTGTCTATTCTACCCGAAACTTCATTGACAAGTATTCCTCAAAATAAAATTAAGTTATCATATCTGTTTTTTGTGCTTAATAGCTTTATTCAGGCTGCTTTAAGGGTAGCCATTTTGTGGGAAGTGATCCCTCAAACTATCTGGTTTGCTGCCACTTATTTTAAAGGGCGTTCCTTTAAATATTCAGACTAAGACTGTATTATCCATTTATGATCCGGTTAAAGGGTATTGCCTAAAGCTGTTGCTTGTGATATATCTATGAGATCATTTGCTTGGATAACTTAAGGGTACTACCTGAGTATATTTTCGGATACTGTATCAGTCATATTGGGTCAGACTGAACGTGTTTTGTCTGTAGTTTAAGCGTGGCTGGAGTTAACCCTTGGGGTTTTGGCCCTTAGGCCTAGATTTCGAACTAAGACGCTCTGATACGATATGTAACAACCGAATAATTCTAAACATCATTAAGTTTCATAAGAAATTTATTTTTAAACTGAAACAATAACTTCATAGCATAATATTGATATTCATAACAACAACTTCAGTATCTTAGATATACTGATTTCATGGCAGAATGAAATAAATACATAACTTAACAAGTACCTGGTTCTGATGCTAATTTCTGTTCCATCTTTCCTTGCTGCTGCCTTCCTGCTACCTGATGCACAGATCAACCCTGCCACAAACAAGAAAATAACTGCCCAAACCTACTGTCCTCTCTGCCAACTAAGAAAACTACCTAGCTCCAGGATATCTATGGATATCCTAGCCCCCGTGCCCAAAACCTCCAGCAACTCGGTGCCTCAACTGATCAAAAGTCACAACCAGAAAACTCTCTGCTCACAGCAAATCCCACAGTCCTCTGAATCCATCCTCCATTCCCCCCCCTCACGTAAACCTTCCTCGTTCCCTTATTCCTCCTTCGTCGACTCATGCAATTACTTCTCCAACCACCCTCCGTGCCTATCCCTTCTCCTTCCTTTAATGTTTTATCTTCTCGGGATTCATAGGCTCCCTCTCTGCATACGAAACCATTTTTTAACATTTTTCATTGATCTTTTAAATTTATTTCTCAGGTCATTAAATGTGATCTGTAGTTAGCGTATTACTTAGTTAACCACAATTATTTTCTTTAATTAATTTTACTTTATAATCTTTAAATATTTATTTAACTAGGGTCATTACACTATTCGGGGAAAAGATCAAGTGTTGGATCACCAAGAGGAATCATAGTCATTGGTTGTTGTGAGTTGAACAGGAGGAACAGTTTGAAGCTTGAGATTCCTGAAGCCTGAAGCTCTGGAACGTAGAATTCGAATATCAATCATTCGATCATATGAAAGAGACTTGAGACGTCAAATCGTCTGAAGTGAATCTCAGACGTTGGATCGGTCAAGTGAGCATGAACTGTCAGATATCACAAGTTCATAAGCAGTTGAGTTTGAAACTTGAAACTCTCGAACTGCGAATAGTCGAAGAGTCGAAGCATATCTGGACCGTTAGATTTAGGAGAGTACATGTCGGAGGGTCTTGAGATACATAGGAAGGTAAGAGGTGAAAGGTTGAAATATCTGAATCCCAAAGAGTCGTGAGCCATTGATCTGGGAGGAGACACTTGTCAAAATATCTCAAGCTCTAGGGAAAAGTTGAAGTGTGTTTTCAGTTTGAGAACTGAGATCGCTGAAGTGCGAAGACCTGAAGTCTCGAAGTGATTTTTGGATCATGATATCTAAGGGAGACATGGCATGAATCTGTGAACTTCAGGTATAGTCCTGAAGTAATTTGTAGCCGTAGGATCTAAGGGAGATGTGGAATAGATCCATACACTCCAGGTAAAGTCCCGATGTAATCCTTTATCTTTAAATCAGGAGGAAACACGTCAAGATATCACCACCTTCAGATAAAAGCAAGGGAGAAAAGGCGTGGTTTGAGATTTGAGATCTTAGAAGTCTGAAGACCCAGAGGATATCTCAAGCGTCGATCGAGAAGGGGGTCGTTGGACCATTGATTTGGGTTTGAATAGTCAAACACCCAAATACAAAGCAAGATCATTGATGAGTAGGACAGGTGTCCGTAGATTGCCACCTCTACAGGATTGACATATGAAAATAAGATGGTTTTGAGATTTTGAATTCCCGAAGTCTGGAATTGCAAAGAGATATTGACTGTTGATTCAGAGGGAAAAAATCTGGTCCGTAGATTTGAAGGCCATAGGTCTGAATCGCCGATTTAGAAGTTATCGTCAAGATCATCATATAAATGATCCCATAACATTGCAGGGACATGAGTTGCAAGGAGTTTAACAAATCAATGGTGGGTTGTAATCCAAACCATGGTTTCGTTAAGAGGACACGTGGAGGTTGTAGGATCATTATGGGCCCAAAAGAAATTTGAGCCCAAACCACTTATGGCCATGCCCGCAATCGTGTGGTCATAGCCCAAGACCACACCAAGAGAAGGTTTATCTAAAAAGGAGCTAATGTCGACACTCTGATTTTTCACAGCAGAGAAAAAGGGGATTTTGCAGGCTGTTGTCATACCTGCACCAGGAAGCCGAGGGGCCTATGTTTAGATACAGAAGGGGACCTTTAGGGTTCCAAAGAGTCTTTCGACTCAAGAATCAGAGATACATTGACCGAGATGTTGCGCATCCCTACGGGGGGAGTAGGGGGGATGCATCACACTTACGATGTCATTGATGTGGCACATGTGTTTGTAAGTGAGGTCATCTATTTGCACGAGATACCAAAGAATATCATTTCAGATAGGGACTCCATATTCACTTCTAGGTTTTGGAAAAGTTTGCAGTCAACGTTGGGGATGCAGTTGAACTTAAGCACAACTTATCATCCTGAAACAGATGGGAAAATTGAGAGAGTAAATCAGGTTATGGAAGAAATGCTTAGGATTTATGTTATGGATAATCAAACCCATTGGGAGAAGTACCTAACTTTGGTAGAGTTTGCCTACAATAACATTTTTTATATCTCCATTGGAATGCCACCCTACGAAGCTCTATATGGAAGGCCATGCAGAACACCATTGAGTTGGGAAAGGTTAGAACACTGAGTGACAGTTGGTCCAGAATTGATTCAAGAGATGGAAGAACAGGTGATTTGGATTAGGTAGAGACTAAAGGAATCACATGATAGATAGAAAAATTATGTTGATGCACATAGGACTGACCGAAGTTATAAAGTGGGAGATCAATTTTTCATTTGTATTAGGCCTAATAAGAGTACCATTCGGTTCCTGAAGGGGATAAAATTGTCACCTCGATTTATAGGACCATTCAAAATCCAAGAGAGAACTAGACTTGTTGGTTATCGTCTCGTACTGCGAGCCCACTTGCATAAAACTCATAATGTTTTTCATGTATCTGTTCTACGTCATTATGTTGCTGACGAATCTCATAAACTAAATTGGAAGGAATTGAAAGTATCGGACGCGGGAACCCTCATGGTAGAACCATTACACATATTGGACAGTAGAGTCCGACAGCTCAGGAACCATCTGGTAGACCACGTTAAGGTCCAGTGGGACAAGTATAGCCCAAGATTTTCTACTTGGGAGGATGTTGAGACATTACAACGAGATCATCCCTCACTTTTTTGACCACCTCAAGAATATGTTTCTTGAAGGTTGGGTGTATGTAATACAACCTTTTGACTTGGACAACTAGGATTACCTGAGGCCTAATCACCTTTATTTTCTATTCACTATGAAACTATTTATGATACACTTGAACTTTTAAGATGTATGAACCTATGTGAATGTCAATTCTATGTATGTTTAACATTATCTGAATGATGATGGATATGATGAAATATATTATGTGAATGAAAATTCTATGAATGTTTAACGTTATTTGAATGATGATGGATATGATGCAATCTATTATGTGAATCTCAATTATATGAATGATTAACGTAAATTGAAATATGGGGATATTATATGATCTATTTCTAACATGAAAATTCTGACATTTAAATTTGTTGGCACGTGAATACCGAATTGATATTTTGGTTGAATGCATTCACATGATTATAATGCATAGATATGTATGAGTTTGTGTTATAGACTAAGCTGCAGGTCAATGGGCTATGAAATAGCCAAAAGATAATGGTAATAAAAGTGGATGTCATGAACACCGACCAAGAAACAATATAGTATGAATCTTTTTATGTGAAATGATGTTGGTTCAAATGCATTCCTATGATATGTAGACTGGTGTAGTTCTTTCAGGTGGTGAGACTACCTAAAACTGAATATACGATGACAAAAGTCCCAACAACATAGCGCCACTATATATTCCATGGTAGGGTGTGGACCCTAGTCCTATTAGGAGGGGTGGAGTCATTTCCCATCATGTATCCTCTAAAACCTAGAGTCATGGGAGGACAGTGTTAGCTCACGCTCCCCTAGACATGTGATGATGATTGTCAGCTGCCTTCTGGGGAAGTTTGGTCAAGAGAGTGATACTTCCTCTTACAGGTTCTATTTGGAGTTAGGAAAATAAAGTTGATGCTCCAAGATAGTCCAGCAGAGGAAGGATAGGGATGGAAGGCGAAAGTAATTTAGGGAGGAAGGATGAGTAGAAATAGTTGAGAGTGTATGGTGTTGGTTGTGGAGCCTGATTATCTTCTTGATTCAGAGGTCCTTACTTTCAGCCGTGTTTATACCCCATGAAGTATTTACACCCCAGAAGTATGTACACTCTTCCACGCAGAGGAGTGCAGAGGGGGGGTCTGGGGGCAAGCAGGCCCCCAGCGGGGTTTGGGGGCAGCGTCCTCCGATGGGGGTTCAGGGGCGAAGCCCCCGAAGCAAAAATTACCTTGTAAAAGTATATTGTAATTTCATTGTAAATCTGAACCGTTCATTATAAGGTCGCAGATCTAATGGTAGAGATTATGTTAGGTTTTTTTTCCCTAGAAGGCAACCCTCTTTTATGAGGGAAATGTATTGCGGCTATGGATGATGGGGAATATTATATTCTGAGAGAGGAGTCTGTGAGAGAAAAAAGAGGAAGTTACAATGGGTTTTGCTGTAGGTTGTATCCCTTCATTTGCTGGATAATAATAAAGGAAGGACCTGGCAATTTCTCTGGTGGACGTAGCCCACACTGGGTGAACCACGTAAATCTATGTCTCTCTTGTATTGTGT
>SNQJ01S0002757.1:227447-244699 GCA_010110895.2 Picea sitchensis | reverse complement strand
AGGGCAACGGATTGGAAAAATCAACAAAGAAGAGCTTGATTAAAATTATCAAGAGAACCGTGGTGGAAAATCACAAAAATTGGCACAACGCGCCGCTGAATGCGCTATGGGATGATAGGGTAATGCCAAAAGCTGTTATAGGTAACTCCCCATTTTTTCTCGTTTATGGAAGAGAAGCAATTCTGCCACCTCACATTCTTCTTCCTTCACTTCAGTTGTCATAGAAAGTTCAAGAAGAAGATTGTCCCCCTTTAGAAAACCAAATTAACGCTTTGATGAAGCTAGAAGAGGTAAGAACCCAAGCTAAACATAATTTATATCAACATCAACAATTGGTTAAAAGCTGGTTCAATTCTAACTCTGCTTCTGATAGGAATTTAGAAGTAGGTGATATTGTCTTAAAATGGGACAAACCGCATGAGGGAAAGGGAGAACACACAAAATTTCAAAACTTTTGGCTTGGACCGATTTTAATTGCTAAAAAGTTGGGTCCTAGTTCTTTTCAATTGCAGAATCTTGAAGGGCAGCTTGACACCTATCTAGTGAATGGCCAAGCCTTGAAAAGATACTTTGCTTGATAACAACCCTTGTATTTTATGTACATATCTTGATTTTTGTGTTCTTTTTCATTTACTTTTTAGTTTTTGATTTTGATTTGAATTTATCAGTTTGTGTTTTTGAAAAATACACATACCTGTACACTGAGCTATTCAGACAAAGACGATAGAAAATTCCTTCCCTGAAATAACTTCTGAAAAATTTGTACAAACATCAATGGTATATTTCTGAAATTTATATCTGTGTTGGAAAAATCTATTGTTTAAAAGAAGTTGACTGATTTTGATCTCTGAGCAAAGCTTGTCATGATCATCTATTATCTTTTTATGCTATCCCTTTTCCGTAAGGGAATGACTCAGAAGATGTCTCCTTGTCTTAGGCAGCTATTTTTGTAAATAAAACATCTCTGGATCTAAATAAAGGGCAGTTCTAAAAAATTCTGATGAGGTCTAAAAATATATATATATATATTAAAATATCAAGATTTTCAGCGTCACCCTGCTCAACTATATATCTATGAAAAATAAAATAAAATTATTAAGAAGAGTTGTGGCAAGTGCTTGTAAACCCACAGGGATACTGAACAGGTTTGCTGGCAGCGGGTAAATGCATGCATGATGCCAAGACAACTTCGCCAGGGTACTGAACAGGCCCGATGGCAGCGAAGCAATGTTGGGTATATGAAAATTTGCAAAAAAGAAACCTCTTTAATGTCCTTTATTCTGATCCAGAACTTCTTAACAGGATACAGATGTCAGAGTGGGTTAAATGGAAACCCTGTCGAGGCTATGGATGCCTGCTAGCAGAAGTGGCTATGCCAACAGTATTGGAGATTTTATCTTTAATATCGTGACTTGTTAATCTTAAGATTGTTATCAGTTTTCATCTTTTGAAACACTACTGGAATAGTTGGTTAATGATGATGTTAATACGATTTTCTAGTTGTTATTTTCGAGTTGGAATTATCTTTGCTGTCCTAATCTGAATTTGTTCATTTTGGCAGAGATAACTGCTTCTACCAGTGCGTCACTATTGTTGGCAGCCAATTCAATTTTTCCATTGTATTATAAGCTGCCTACACCAATGTTTTGCAAACATCAATTTTTCGTCGCAATTTTCTAATAAACGACATTTTCATTTTTTGCGACAATTGCACATTTTGCCTTCGTTTTGTTTTCACAACTGTAAGCGTGAAAAATTCGTCTTTCGAAGTCTCATTGAAATCATTATCTAAACTGTCAATATCTCTTTTGACGATATGCCTATTGCGCTTACCTTTTATTTATCATTATACAACTGGCAAGATCCTTTGATCGATACTCATGCTTCGATCGATTGTGTAATTTGCTTTTATTGAGTTTGTAAGGCATTAGCATTTGGATTTGCATTTTATTTGACCTACTTGACCATTGGTTTCATGAAAATACATGGGTGTTATGGTTAAATCTTTCATTTATATATTTTAATATGATACCTATGTTTGTGTTTTCATAACTATTGGCTTGTTGATTATATGAATACCCATTGGCACATTGGTTAAACGATTGATATGAGTTGATACTTTGGCACATGGTTAAACATTTGGAATTGGTTTCAAATTGTATGTTGATGGTTTAAAAACTATGGCATAACATTGATTTCACGTGCTTGTTATACACTTACCATTATTTCATTGGTTAGCCAAGCGACATGATTTTTGAACTATGCTATAGTGGGTTGAACAGCTATGAAAGCCGACGATTGTACTTTGGCAATAACTATTATGCATGGCAGAGATAAACTCCACCACCTTCACATGATGGCATTTATGCCTATCCCTTATCCCCGTTCAATTCTGTTAGCTCGGGTAGCTCTTCTCCTGTGTGTGTTATGATCCAAACCCTCGACTTACCATGTGCTCGGCTCCATGGCACCAGTCGTGCGAATCGAGCCAAACGGAAACCAAGCCTTGTTAATGTTTGACAATGCCTGCAAAGATTTGGAGGATAACGGATGGCTCACCTTTGTGCAACGATTTGAGGGTTTTAATCTAGTTGTGGCATGGTAGTTTGCCATGACTTTCGATGGCTGTAGAGCCAAGGTGGGTGATATCCAGTTGGAAATCGACGAGGAATTTATCAGTTCTGCTACAGGGTTACCTGCCACGAGCCAGCATTGGTTCAAAAATTTGAAAGTGGAAGAGGTTCCATGGCCACTACTATTCCTCTCATGCAAAGTTACCTCTTGTGATAGAGGTATGCCCATATCTTTGCTTAAACTATGATGGCATGACCTTTTGATCATAGTCAAGAAGTTTGTGACCTGTGAAGGTCGATACGGACTCGTGTTTCTCTACCACCTACGTTTTCTAATGAATGTTATGGGATACCCGTTGAATACGCCCTTTTACTTTCAGTGCAGCCTATATAAAATGTCGAAAAGGTTTAAAAGGCAGAAGGCTGACAGTAGCCTGTTCCACCATGGGCTTATTAAACTTATTATTGTTTATCACTTGAGTTTACATGATGATAGCTGGAGATATTTCATCGCTCGTAATGGTTTTGAGGATACAAACCCTATCCAGGTTGACAAGCCTGTGGTAATTGAAACCAAGGCTGAGCCACCCGTGCCCTTCCATATCCTCATGCCTCCTCCTAAACCCTCGGCCAACCCTAAGGTTGACTTACCCGATGCCATAACTGAGAAGTTTGACACTATTAAAAGGCCTGCGAGCAAAAAGCCCAAGGAAAACCCTACTGCTAATGCCAAGGGTAAAAAGAACGCTCGTCTTATTTCAAGGATGACCAAGAACAAACCTAAACCCACTGATGAGTCAAAGCCAATAATCCTTAGTGAGGATTCAGAGTCTGATGTGGAACGTTTTCTAGCTAGTGAATATCTTTACTCGCAGGGTTTATGCCTCGAACCACCTTATGATTTCGTGACAAATCTTCCCCCTTGCCTAAAAGATAATCCTAGCTACCTGGGTATTTAATTGCCTAACAAAACCCTCAACCATATGTCGAAACCCTCACCTGCTCTTTCAAAACCCGGACAGCCTTCCTGTGACCAATGTGATTTATGGTTAGAATGATACTACATCGATGTTCCCCTACTCCAATTGAAAATTCAATCACTAGAAGATCAAATTGTAGTGTTGACCAATCAAAGAGACAAGCTCCAAGCAACTAATAAGAAGGAGAAGACAACAGGGTCCATCCTTTTCAAGAATGTTGAATCGGCCACAGTCGTTATCAACTCTAAATCGTCATGATTAAGCCGTCTGCTTGTCATACAGGTATGGATTTTGATATCGTTTCATCTTTGTGTATAACCAGGATCGATTATAATGATTTGAAATTTGATCTTCGAATAACTCTGTTTATATTTCGAAATGGCTTTCGCATAATGTGGTCATCCTGTATATTGTGTTTCTTTGCTAAAAATAAACGAAATTTTGTTTTGGATATATGATTTGATCATCCCCAGTTTAGACATCGATAGATTTTCATTCAGATTTGATTGGTTTTAGTTTGGATTTGATTTGATCGTTTGATGGTTTGTTTTCGACTGGATTGGTTTGTATCCAATTTGAACAGGACGTTTTTTCATGCTCAAATTAGAATATGATCTTGTTGGATTTGATTTACTTATGGTTCATATGCTGTGATTGGGAAACAATTTCAATAATTTTGGTTGTTACAATGCTCTGTCATATAATGTTCTATATTTGATCGTTTCCAAGTTGGGAAAAATGACTTTGTTTTCATGGAAACAATACTTTCCCTTTAAGTCTGTGCGATTAATATTCATGCCCGAATCATGGAACGTTTTGATCCACGACGACTGTGTAAAACCCCACCTGTTTGATTCGCTTGACTGGATAGTTGTATCTTCAGTTAGTTTGATCGATTTTATGAATTGCATTCATATCAAAATAGATTTGATTACAGTTCTATTCTCAAACGAGTTTGATAACTCAGTTCGACTTATCTCATTCTGTTAAATTTGTATGAGGAGATTCGGGTAATTGTTGTTTCTAAATGCACTCAAGAAAATATTTCGTGAATCATTTTGTCTGCCCCAATTTGCTATAGCAAATGATCGACCAATTCTTACGAACTCTGTTACCAATTGATTGATCCTGTTATGATTTCATCTACGTGCTAGTGTTGGTTTAATTCACTTATGGTATAAATCGTTTTCTATGTCGTTACAGATATAATGATTGGAAAATGATTTTGTTTGGATTCGATCGTATCTCCTCTTTAACCATTACCTATGATTTGTTTTGGTTACATCAATTTCAAATTGATATCAAATGATTTCACAAATGTTGACTATGATTCTGTTCGTTCGATTTTATGGTAACAACGAAACAGAATACACCTATCTCTGTATTCGGTTGAATGATTTTGATCCTATTTGATTTCAAATGGTATAATAATTTCAAATTAAACGTTTCGTTTTCAAATAGTTGTTCAATGTTAATTGAATTTAATTCTTTAAAAGATTTTCAATTGATTTTAATGCTAATTCTGTGTCTTATTTAGACTAGCTACAAAATCGTAGGATTCTGTAGCTAGTCTATAGAATTAGATTTTTATTATTTTATTAATAAAAGATCCTTCTAACTTGTCCTTTTTGACCCTTTTTAGGTAAATTCGAATTGCATGGGACATGCTGGGCAGTTTAGGGGATATTTGTGTGTTTTAGTTTTATTGTAGTTTCCTAGTTTAGTTAAACTTGGGATATCTTAACAAATTTATGTAAATAGTTTTGATAACTTCCACAGGGAGGTTTTACCCTGTGGAAAACTTATAAATACTTATTATTTTTGTAATAAGGATCATCCTCACTTGTGGGAGAACCAGGCTATGGATATCTAATACAAACTGAGACAGAAGTTGATGTTCTGCTACAACTTTCGCTTTCATAATATCAATTTTTTGTTTCATGTTTATGCTTATCAATTTGCATTTGATTAGTGACTACTTTAGCTATCATAGTCTTTTGCAGAATGATATGATTGAATTAATGTCATCCATGTCTGATTTATTTCACTAATTTAAAGGATACAACAATCACTTGATTCAGTTTATGAATGACATATTTCTCTTCTTCATCAATTGAATTATTTTGTATAAGTCTTTGCATACAAGTTTACCTAATTGTGGAGATTTATAAATCATATGATTGTTGTGATTTTTATGTCTTGTTTGTCCTGTAAACAAACTTAAAGAGAACTGCAACTATTGTTTACGAGAAGCTTCTGGATTATTCGGTCTGGGTTTCCTCCCTCCGATCAGCTTAGAAGATCATCATACACAGGACAAATCTGGAGCATTTCTCCAGGTCAGTTCATAATTTATTTTCGTTCGTTTAGTTTAATATTAGTATTTTAGTAGATATATGGTTTAATTAGTAGTTAGAATTAGTATATTAGTTGTTTATTTTAGTTATTTCTGTTTTATTTCTGTTCATAAAATTATAAAATCAACAAAAATATGTTTTTCTGTCTTAGGGCAGAATATAAATGAGTTTTTCAGGTTTTATTTAAATCTGTAAATTGTAGATATTGTACATTTTGTGAGTACGATTTATTTCTGTTAGTAGTTATATAGTTAATTAGTTAGAGTTAGTACAGTAGTAGTTAGTAGATTGTATATATAGAATAGTTAGATTAGTTTAGTTTGTTTAATAGTTAGTTTTAGTTAGATTAGTTTGTTAGTTTGTTTTATTTAGTTTTAGTTAGATTAGTTAGTTTAGAATAGTTTTTTTTGTTTCCTTAGGACCTTAGATCGGCTAACGGAGCCGCTAAACCTGTCAGGGTGGTTTATTCCAAACGGCTTGGGTTATTAGACAACCCCGGACCGGTTCCACTCTCTCAGTTGACGGACAGTCGATTTCACCCGTCAACACACTCCAACTCCCTTATCCATTTGTGAATTGTTTGGTTGTTGCCCAAATTCCTGTGAGAAGTGTCAAGCTTTGAAGAGGTGGAAAATAGTTTCTTCATTTTCCTTGTAGAAAGGATATATGTGTAGACCTTGTCAACTATTGTTTTTTATGTTATCCGATGTTAATATTGTATTGGCAAGGAGGAACCACAAAAAAATGTTTTATGAGGAGCTTTAACCTTCTACACTATATTCTACATGGACCACTTAGTGTGGTTCTCCTACAATGGAAGGAAGGAAACCTTATAACCCAATTGAACTGTGTATGTGCCTTCACATTTGTTGGCTCCCCATACCAATGTGTCCTCCCTCTCCTTTATGTACAATTAGGTTCTAGTTAACTTAATTCTATAGTTTTTTTATTCCATCCCATTGTCTCCTCTCAAGTTCAATGCCTTCATAGTCTTCCATATATAATACCACAACCCTTTCCTTTATAGTTTGTACAACTTCATCAAAAACATTAGACCCTATGCATACAATGGATTAAACAAGAACTCGATCATCTTGTAATATCTATCACAACCAACCCCAACATTGTTACCAAATTGAACCTTTCCTCCATTCCCCACTAGCCACTAAAGGCACTTTCCAAATATGTGAAATTCTAGGATCTTGGATTTCCAAACTATCGATCCCCACTTGAACTCTTTGATGGGTCTCAAATCCAGTTCTCCACTGAGCATCGGGGGATATATGTTGATAAAAAACTACTAACAATTTTGTATGCAACTATATGAAACTATATGCAACTTATGAAACTATGCAACTATATGTTACTTATGCAACTATATGCAAGTATATGACAATTTTGTATGCAACTATATGCAAATATGCAACTATATGCAACTATGCAACTATATGCAACTATATGCAACTTATGCAACTATATGCAACTATATGCAAATTTTTGCAACTATATTGCAACTATATTCAACTATATACAACTTATGCAACTATATGCAACTATATGCAAATATGAAACTTATCCAACTATATGCAACTATGCAACTATACACAACTATATGAAACTTTATGCAACAATGCAACTTATGAAACTATGTTGTAACTATATTGCAACAATATTGTATGCATCTATATGCAAATATGCAACTATATGCAACTTATGCAACTATGAAACTTTATGCAACTATATGCAAATATGAAACTTATCCAACTATATGCAACTATGAAACTATATGAAAATATATGCAACTTTATGCAACAATGAAACTTATGCAACTATATGCAACTATATTGCAACTATATGCATCTATATGCAAATATGCAACTATATGAAACTAACTACAACTATGCAACTATATGCAAAAATGCAAGTTATCATGTTTTGTAGTGACAATATGCAACTATATGCAAATTTATGCAACACTGAAACTTATGCAACTATATGAAACTTATGCAACTATATGCAACTATGTGCAACTTTATGCAACAATTCAACTTATGCAATTATTTGCAACTATATTGCAACTATATCGACGTCGCAAACCTGCTGCCCTCAGACCGAGATTCTCTCATAGGATCATTTCAAATATTCCCTGAGCCAAAGAGGCTCTTTCAGATCCCTATCAGAACCTCAACATTCGATCCATAGGTCCTTTAACTTCCCCACAGCCTCCAACATGACCGCGACCTTTTGCCGAAAAAGGGATTTCAGATTTTGGGACTCCGTGAGTCCTGCTTTTGAGAGTCTATGCCCCCTCAATCCTCTGAAACCCGATATACCGAAACGTTGAATGCCGAAATAGGATTTAACGACAATTATCCCTAGCCCACATCTCGTCCATGTGACCACTTCCTTCGTGACTGCAGCCCCCGACTCCTCCTCCTCAGCACAACCGAAAAGTCGATCCCTGAAATGTCGAAATCCTTGCCTTCTTTCTCCTCCAAAGGATGCGTTGTATTTCGTGACTTTGGGACTTCCAATGTGAAGTGTTCTAACTTTATGTCTGCGAGATCCCCGAAATTCCAAATCATGATATCCCGATACCAGGTGTGACCGCAGCCCCACTCCTCTCTATGTCATGTTTCACGACTTCAGGGTTTTCATCCCCAAGAGATCAGATTCCTTATCTCTAGGACTTCTGAAATATCGATCCCCAATATGCCGAAATGTCATCTTCCTATCGCATCCCTTCAATGCTTTGGGGTTTCGAGCTTCAGGATTTCGCGATCTCCGTTGCAACCCTTTTCTCTTCTCTCTTCTACGAGATCCTCAGTATGCCGAAACCTCGTATAATTCTTTCGAGGATTTTCCCGATGCCTCGATCACCACCATGTGTCCTATTGTTGAACGGTCCCAAAACTATGGGTATTTCGGGACTTGCGACCCCAATGACACTGATCCCTGGTCCTTCGAACTCCCTGTAACCGAACTCCCGGTAATTCCCCGATCACTGCCACGTGTCCTCCACATATGGATGGCCCTGATCGCTTCGGGACATTGCAAGTTGTGAAGTCGAAAGACTCCTCCATTCCACTCTTCGATGCCAAATCCCCAAAATATGAGGATCTTGTGACACGTGTCCTCCGCAGATAGACAACTCTGATGTCTTCGAGATTTTGTGAGTTGAGACTTCCTCTCTCCTGAACGCCTACCTCTCTGTCTCCTGATATCCGAAACCCCAATGGGTCCTCGGATTAATGCCACGCATCCTCTGAGTGATGGACAGTTCAAATTCCTTTGGGACTTCACGGATCGGGAGATTGCAATGAAGCGATTTCACGACCCCTTGATTCTCTGATCCCTGAACTTTGAAATCCTGATGCCTTTGTCGTTTCGGGACTTTGACGAGCCTTTTCTCAGCTCATATGTGAGATTAACTCATGTGCACCTTCTCCCAGATCCGATGGCTATCGGCTCTAGGGGCTAGATCTGATGGCCTAAATCTATTCTCCTTCCTTGTGTGCTCTTCTCCTGCTTACCTAGATGTAGATTCAATGGTCTTGACCTCGTTCTCTCCAACTGATATAACGACAGTTGTGCTCCCTCCTGAGCTTGCACTTCTTCTTGAACTTGGAAGACTTCAAACGCTTCAAAGGTCTCAGCCTTTGCTCCTACTATGAAGCCTATATCCTCGGCTCTCACCTGTATTCTAAGGTGTTGTTCCTCCTGATCTTTGTCGATTCTGAAACCTCAAAGGTTTCTTGACCTCTGCACTCCTTTCTTCTGTTTCTCCATGCATAAAGGCATTTTTCCTCTTGAGCTTCTCATTCTGAAACCTTGAAAGGTTTCTTCGACCTCTGTGATTCCGACAGTGTCTCTGTTGACATGAAGGTTCTATTTGTCCTGAGCTTCTCCCCGCTCAAACCTTTAAGGGTCTCAACCCCTTTTCTCTCCCTTCAAGGGGAATATAAGTTCCCTCTTGGCAACTTATGCTCAAGCACTTCTTTTTTAAGCTTGTAGGGTATTCAAAAACCCTGTGAAGGTCCTCCTGTGACACTTATTCTTCCTCAAAACTCTAAGAGTTCTCTGTGCACTCTGGCACCTGCTCAAATCCCTCCTGGCAGAGTTTCCATAATCCGTAGTGATTATGTCTTCTCCTTTGAACTCAAATAAGAGTTCTCCTGTGCACTATCTGCACCTGCTCGATGCCCTCCTGGAAGAACTCTACAAAACCCCTCCATGATTTTGTTTTCTGTTGTGTCCTCCTCTACACAGCCTCACCTCTAAGGTATTCAACAACCTTGAGGTTTCCTTCCGAGTCAATAAATTCAACTGGTGCACCCTTCTGGCATGTCTTTGTCCAAATTCTACAAAATTTAGGAGTGCATCTATGCATTGGCGTTCAGAACCCACAACGTTCTATCACACCCTCTTGGCGTGAAGCCTCAAAGAACCCCAAACCTAAAAGTCAAAGAACCCACAGATAAGAACATCTATATGTCCCTGCAAATGAATACTAACACACATCTACAACATATGAAAACATAGAAAGACATTCATAAACACATGAAAACACACAAAAACTCATGCAGGAAATCTACTCCTTATATTAATATGAAATGCCTCCTTTACAAGGTGTTCTTGAGATTAGACTTTGACAGAGTCTCGGATCCTTCTCTCCTCCACTCTAACTCTCATAGAGCTCTCCTATATCTCGACTCTACTGACTTACCCAACTACTTCTAACTCATCCTACATACAAAGGATCTTTTACATGAGGGTCTCTTCGAGCTCTTCCCTCCATCTCACCTACTCTATTCAATTACATTGAATTACATTGAAGGGGCTGTCTAGTATGAATCGGATCTAGATCCCAACCTTACAACCTATTTAAGGAAACCTACATCTAAAGCCTGCGCATATGCATGGCTTTTTGGATTTTCCAACCTTACAACATTTAATACAAATTCAAATTTGAAAATTGAGAGGGTTGCACCTCTCTCCTTCCATTGAATGCACACTTGATGAGTTAGATGGCTGGCGCGCTGCTGGCTTGGAGTGATTCTCCTGCATCATACTGCTCTGCTATGAAAAATTCATGAGCTCCTTCTCATGAGCTTCCCAGAATGGTTGTCGAAATCCTCTTGGATCCCAAACAGTTCTTTGGAGTTTTTCATCTACTCCACTTCTCTATTGTTGTTTCTACTGTTGTTCTGCTACTATGGAAGAGCCTCTTCCACTCAACCTTTCTCTGCTGGCAGTCTCTTATGTTGACTTCAACATCATCCTCCTGACCTGCTCTATCTCCTCGTCTAGCTGTTGTCCTGGCTGGCTCTATCTTTGCAGTCTGCTCGACTACATTTCTTCTCTACAAATGGGTAGATCATCATGATCTCCCCTGCCATCTTCTCCATCCCTCATGGCCTTAACTTGCCATTCTGTGGTATATTCCAATTGTTGCTCAGCTTCTCCCTGTGATAGTGTTGATGCTGCCATCTCTCTTTGTGTTGGCTCAAGTCCAACCTCTCCCAGTTGCTCCTTGGGATGGTATGCTCCTCCTGCATTTGCTTCCAACTTCATCTGTTGGATGTGTATTCTCTACACTATCACCCTCCTCTCCAGGGTTTCCAATTCTTGATGCAGATCAACAAAATCCATGCTATTTGATTCCTCCTCCTCTTCTTCTGCTACAAGCTCTAGTGCTGCAGTCATCTCCTTTTCAGCTTCCTGGCTGAAAATTTTGATCCATTCTTATGAATGCTCATCTCCTTCTCCTTGGGAAAACATTAGTGTCTGCTCCATTTCTTTGACAGTCACCGCTGGCTATTTTTCTATTGTTGCTGCATCAGCAACACACACGCTGGCCTCGACTGGGATATATAGTAGGAATATTTCAATTCCTCCAATGATCAAAATGTCCTTATGATATTTTTCCTCTGTCATCTCCTCTGGCTGATCTGAACTCAACTCTGAGTTCAAGAGAATTTTAGATAGCCTCACCTCTGTTCCCCTACCCACCTTTCAATCTGGAAACTTTTTGCTACCCTCTTGGCAGTCTATGAGATCCTTGGATCCCATATCATTACCCTCCTGGAAACATGAAATTTCCGTGTTGTCCTCTTGACATTCTATGAGATCCTGCAGTGATCTCATCTCATTGCCTACCTGGAAATTGGAAATTTTTGTTCTGCCCTCTTGGTAGTCTCTGCACACATGGCAGTCTCTGAGATCTTCCAGTGATCTCAGTTCATCCTCATCATTGATATTTATCCCAGCCTCTGGTTCAGATACCTGAACCATCTCCTCCTCATCATTCCTGAGGCTTTCAATATCCCTCAACCATCCTCTTATCAGCCTCTGCTGTCTTTTGGCCACTAATTCCCTGACTGGCCATTTTACCTTCGTCCTCATGGGCCATTCATACACCCAATGTGATCTTGCATCCTGTTGCATCTACAGTGAAAGTTCCTCCATCCTCGCTCTAATATCGACAAGTTCTTTATCCATCTCAGCCTTTCTTTGTTGTTGATGGATATTCTTTCCACCACATGCATGGAATTCAGTAGCCATATTCCTTCGTTCAATTTTCTCTCCTGGTAAATCTATTGCTGTCACTTTGCAACCCTGAGTGCTTCCAGTGTCCCCTACAGTCCTCCCGATCTCTTCTTGACTACTGCGTACCTGCGAGAAATCACCACAGAGTCTCAATACTTTTCCTTCCTCTGATACCAAATTGATGTGTATCAGAGTACTCTTTCTCCTCTCGCTTCCTCTACCTACAATATACAAATAGAGTCAAGCTCTGATACTACTTGATGTCACAGACCTGTTGCCCTCGTGCCGAGATCCACTCACAGGATCATTTCAAATATTCCCTGAGCTAAAGCAGCTCTTTTGGATCCCTATAGGAACCTTAACATTCTATCCACAGGTATTTCAACTTCCCCATGACCTCCAACATGACCGTGAACTTTTGTCGAAAAAGGGATTTCAGATTTTGGGACTCCACGAGTCCTACTATCGAGAGTCTCTACCCCCTCGATCCTCCAAAACCTGATATTATGAAATGCCAAATGCCAAAATAGGATTTAACGACAATTATCCTTAGCCCACATCTCGTCCATGTGACCACTTCCTTCGTGACCACAACCCCTGGCTCCTGCTCCTCAGAACAACCGAAAAGTCAATCCTCGATATGCCAAAATCCTTGGCTTCTTTCTACTCCAAAGGATGCATCGCATTTTGCGACTTCCGATATGAAGTGTTCTAACTTTATGTCTACGGGATCCCCAAAATGTCGAATCCCGATATCTCGATACCAGGTGTGACTGCAGCCCCACTCCTCTCTATGTTGTGTTTCACAACTTTGGTTTTTTCATCCCCAAGAGCTCGGATTCCTTGTCTCTAGGACTTCCAAAATCTCAATCCTTAGTATGCCGAAATGTCAGCTTCCTATCGTGTCCCTTCAATGCTTCTGGGTTTTGAGCTTCAAGACTTCATGATCTCCATTGCAACCCTTTGCTCTGCTCTCGTCTACGGGATCCCCGGTATGCTGAAACCCAGTCTAACCCTTTCAGGGATTTTCTCGATGCCTCGATCGCCACCACGTGTCCTCTTGTTGGATGGTACCGATACTCTTGGTATTTCAGGACTTGCGACCCCAACAAAACTGATCCCTGGTCCTTCGAACTCCCGATAACTGAACTCCCAATAATTCCCCGATCACTGCCATGTGTCCTCCATAGATGGATGGCCCTGATCACTTTGGGACTTTGCAAGTTGCAAATTTGAAAGACTCCTCCGTTCCTCTCTTTGATGTCAAATCCCCGAAATATGAGGATCTTCTGACATGTGTCCTCCACAGTTAGATGACTCTGATGTCTTCGGGATTTCATGAGTCTAGACTTCCTCTCTCCTGAACTCCTACCTCTCTGTCTCCCAATATCCAAAAGCCTGATGGGTCCTCAGATTACCGCCATGCATCCTCTGAGTGATGGATGGTTCAAATTCCTTTGGGATTTCGAGGATGAGGAGATCACAATGCAGTGATTCCATGACCCCTTGATTCTCTGATCCCTGAATTTTGAAATTTTGATGCCTCTGCCATTTCGAGACTTTGATGAGCCTCCCCTTAGCTCATATGCGAGATTAACTCGCACGAACCGTCTCCCAGATCCGATGATTATCACCTATCTAAGCTAGATCATATCTATTCTCCTTCCTTGTGCATTCTTCTCTTGCTTACCTGGATGTAGATTCAACGATCCTGACCTCATTCTCTCCAGTTGATCTAATGGAAGCTATGCTCCCTCCTGAGCTTGTGCTTCTTCCTGAACTTGGAAGACTTAAAATGCTTCAAAGGTATCAGCCTTTGTTCCTGCTATGAAGCCTATATCCTCGGCTCCTGCCTGTATTCTAAGGTGTTGTCCCTCCTGAGCTTTGTCAATTCTAAAACCTCAAAGGTTTCTCTACCTCTGCACTCCTTTCTTCTGTTTCTCTATGTGCAAAGGCACTGTTCCTCCTGAGCTTCTCATTCTGAAACCTTGAAATGTTTCTTCGACCTCTATGATTCTGACAAGGTCTCTGTGCACACGAAGATGCTATATGTCCTGATTTTTTCCCTACTCAAACCTTTAAGGGTTTCAACCCCCTTTCTCTCCCTTCAAGGGGAATATAAGTTCCCTCTTGGCAACTTATGCTCAAGAACTTCTTTGCTAAGCTTGTAGGGTATTCAACAACCCTGTGAAGGTCCTCCTGTGACACTTCTTCTTCCTCAAAACTCTAAGAGTTCTCTGTGTACTCTGGATTCTGCTCAATTCCCTCCTGGTAGAGTTTCCAGAATCCTTAGTGATTATGTCTTCTTCTCTGAACTCAAACAAGAGTTCTCCTATGCATTATCTGCACCTGCTCGATTTCCTCCTAGCAGAGCTCTACAAAAACCCTCAGTGATTATATCTTCTACTTTGTCCTCCTCTACACAGCCTCACCTTCAAGGTGTTCAACAACCTTGAGATTTCCTCCTGAGTCAATGACTTCAACTGGTGTGCCCTCCTGGCACGTCTTCGTCGAAATTCCACATAATTTAGGAGTGCATCTATGCACTGGCTTTTAGAACCTGTAGCATTCTATCACACCCTCTTGGCGTGAAGCCTCAGAGAACCCCAAACCTGAAATTCAAAGAACCCACAGATAGCAGCATCTATCTATCCCTGCAAATTCATACTAACACACATTTACAACACATGAAAACACACAAAGACATTCATAAACACAATAAGACAAACAAAAACTCATGCAGGAAATCTGCTCCTTATATTAATATGAAATGCCTCCTTTACGAGGTGTTCTTGAGCTCATACTTTGACAGAGTCTCGCCTCCTTCTCTCCTCCACTCTAACTCTCACAGAGCTCTCCTATATCTCGACTCTACCGACTTACCCAACTAGTTCTAACTCATCCTACATACAAAGGATCTTTTACATGAGGGTCTCTTCGAGATCTTCCGTCCATATCACCTACTCTATTCAATTGCATTGAATTACATTGAATGGGTTGTCTAGTCCAAATCAGATCTAGATCCCAGCCTTACAACCTATTTACGGAAACCTACATCTAAATCCTTGGCATATGCATGGCTTTTTGGCTTTTCCAACCTTACAACATTTAATACAAATTCAAATTTCAAAATTGAGAGGGTTGCGCCTCTCCCCTTCCATTGAATGCACGCTTGATGAGCTAGTTGGCTGGTGCGCTGTTGGCTTGGAGCGATGCTCCTGCATCATATATGCAACTGTGTTTGTACCAAAAAGATATATTGGCATGATAACTTATCTTTTTGTTTTAACGAGTGTAGGTACCACCAAGTAGGTATTTGTCGGATCTATCTTCCTCGAGTGATGATCATGATATACTAAGAGAGGTTGAAAGTGAGACGTGTTGTAGTAGATCTACCGGTTCTAGATTAACTAGATCTAAAAAGGTAAGGAAAAGATTTTGTATACGCATGCAATTTTTTGTTGCCAAGAGAGAGTCACGTAATTATGATGTTGAGAGCATAGGTGACATTGAATTTCCCTTGAGGTATAAACGTCTAGTGCAATGATGGCCACCTAAGGAGCTACCTGAAGTGGACACAAATTTCTTCATCGGTGGGAGGATGTATCCCATTGGTCCTTCATCCTTACATGTATTGGGGTTATTTTCCATGGATGGTGTGACATCCCCCAAAAAAAATTATTTTTAATTTTGACATTTCTTAGGAAAGTTATTCTGTTATTGGTTAATTCGAAATTGGATTTTTTTTTCCATTTTTGGCAATTTCAAATTTCGAATTTAATTAATTTTATTTAATGATTGTGACTGTTGGGTGGAGGCCTTATTTTACCCAACTAACTTCTTGACTATGACAGTTGTATGAAACAAAATATTTTATAATTATTGCTGGAAGACAAATGGAACAACCATGTTGAAATCAACTGACCATGGCTCCATGAGTGGGGAAAATGTTGGAACTACCTCGGGGGTGATTGTTACAAGTGGAAAATCAAGAATTTGTCCATTGTCAGCCCCTGGCAATCAGGGATTTGGAAAGATGCAAAAATTCCCAAGGGGGGAAAATACCTAGGCAAAAAAAGGATTGTGAATATATAGCATATGTGAGGAGGCAGGACGTTGCGTAGTATGATGGGGAAATGATTGATCTCTTGTTGTTATGAACAACAATTTCTAAGTGTGATACAAAGAGATGTTTTCTGAGACTAAAGGATTATTGCTGAGGTAGATTTTTGATTCTTCCCTCATGGATTCATGGTCAAGATAGGGGGTGAATGAAAAAAGTGACGTTGGTTGTTCCATTCTAAGGTTGGGAGGAATGTGGTTGTTCCCTTTGTCTTTCAATGAACTAATTCAAAGATTTTATCCTATTCCCTCTTTGGCTGAATGTTATATGGTTAAATAACTGATATAATGCATCTGTTAATTCTGAATAGGAATAATACTATGGATGAAAGATTGAATTACATATTATTGAACTTAGGAACTGATAAAATGCCTCTATACTAGTTATGAATGGATTATGTTTGCTGCATCTTATTGTTATTATGAATACTAATTTTTGTAAGTATACTAGCTGAAAGGATATGCCAGGTCAAGCTTCTGGAAGAATAGTTTTGTGGGTTAGACTACTGCTGAAATAAGATAAAAAATCCAGGTGAAACCTCACAAAGAAATTGTATTTGCAGATTTGAGCTATCTATGTACAATGTAAATGGAAAACCAAATAGTGTAGATATATATATATATATGGACGTATGCTTACATTATGTATCTAAAGGTATGCACAAAAGTAT